>JACBWW010000011.1:2982247-3149042 GCA_020086605.1 Lanius collurio | reverse complement strand
TTTTTTTAAATTGGTATTCATCTCCATTCTCAGGATGTAACACTCACTGTTGCAATGGTTTTCAGTACTTCTGAAGAACTGGAAAATACCTCTTTATGGTACATGCCATCAAAACCCCTTCTGCAATTGCAGTTTTTTCCACTAAGATTGGCCTAAGTGTTTGGAGTTTTTTAAAATCATAATTATTGCTGCTTTGCTGCTGAGGTTTGAATGTAAATATATGGTCAGTTAAAGAAACTGTGTTTATCTCTTTTTCCTTTTTTTTTCCCCTTTCCTTCTTTCTACTGCAATGGGGGAGGGTCCCATCCTAGCAGGGGTCACAGGTCACAAAGGTCTGAATAAGCTCTCAGAACAGCTGTCGTTGACCCAGCAAAATGAGATTCTCTTTGTGAGGATTGTAGTCTGAAGTGCTGTTAACAAGCATAAGTGTTAGAACTATAAGAGAGTGATGTTAGTAGTAGGCACATTCACCAAATGGCAGAGACTGGAAGCGATGCAATGAAAACATTAAACAAGACAGGGTGACTCATGAAGAGAAAATTGCCAGTGAGGATCAGTCTCCTTAAATTTGATGAATTTTTCAGCTGGAAAACATATTAGTAGCTTTTAGAAATTTACAGCTTAGTCTTCTTTTAATTTTAAACCCACAATTTCTCATTTATGCTGAGAATATACAGTGAATGTAAGTTTTCAGAGGAAATCTTTTTTTCCCTAAGCTTAAGGGAAGAAGGGAGGTGGGAATGGCTCCACATTTTGCTTGAACTGTTTCTCCTTTATTAAAAAGAAAAAAAAATAGAAAAAAAAAATCAGTGTTTAACTATGCCTGGTTCTTGCCTAGGCATTGCATGAAGTCTGTGAGGTCCTTTGAGAAACAAGCAACAAAGCACATCTTCAAGGTCCTGTTCTCGAAACAGTAACAAGGAGATTAAACCAAGATCACCTCAGTCCATGCTGCACTCTGTGGTGAAGGAAAGCTTATATCAAATTGACCAGTATGGTTGTGGAGGAGACAGTTCACTGTTGTTTAAGAAATATTTCATAAGAAATAGCTGAACAGAAGAAAATATGCTTTACCTAGAAAGCAAACACCTAATGTGACTCTGTGAAGTTCTGGGGCAGCATATTACGTATTACTACTGCAGGGCTACTGTTGTCATAGGGGTATGAATCTAAATAGATGTGATTTGTCTTTCTAAAGGAAGAACATCAAGAATCTGGAAACTTGTTAAAAAGAATTTCTTGAATTATTTTAGCAATGTGTGCTGTCAATTGAAATTACAAAGTTTTGTTTTGCAGTTATATAATGTAGGCACTTCTATTTTGAGCACTAATATGAAAACTCTTACATGCTAGATGCTAAAATATAAATGGTCTTGTGGCCTGGCTGAGCTGGAGCTGAGGGTCGTGCATTCATGGGGTGAGGCAACTATTGTATTAAATCAATAGCCAAGACCTGGCAGAAGCCTCTGAATGATGAGCCATTCACCTTTTGTCAGTATGTCCTTCCTCCTTCCCACTGTTCCTAAGAACACTGTAAATTTCTTTCTGCTAAAATATTTTACTTCTGTACTTCCCACCAGATGGAGTAAAGGGGTATATGAAAGCTTAAAATTAAAGTTCAGAGGATACCAAGTACCCTCCTGCTCCTGCTGTTCCCCATCCTCTGATGCTGCATTCCTAATGCAAGAGGCAGCTCTACAGACACGTCTGATGTGCAATAAAATGGCTTTCCTAACTTCAGAGGAAACTTGCCAGAATGTTACCCTGATAAGAACAATTGTATTTTCCCTTATGACTCCAACTGGACAGGGAGATAAAGAAATGAGTCACTTGTGTGCATCCTGCCGGGAAGCTACCTTCCTGTAGGTTTTACAGAGAGTTATACAATATTTACAGGTTTTATATGCAAGTCTGTTGTTCAGTATTGGCCATTCACAATCTTTCTGTAGAAAGTGAATCAGGATTTAGAGTGGTGATATTTTAAAAAACATACATGGTATTATATATATGTTCAAAATTACATAGGGCAGTGTCTTCTGGTAGATTTACAAATCCTGAAAACTTCGGAAACCCATTTCAAATGAGGGGGCTGCTATGGTTCTCTGTGCCATCCTATACCTAGCAAAAAACTATACAATAAATTTAATCCAGGGATCAGAAGAGATAAAAGAAAAGAAGGGAGGTAGAAGATATGAATAGAGTGGAAGCAGGAAGGGAGAAAAAAGGGGTTTCTACCAATGTTGTTCTGGTTTATTCCTACCATTTTGTTAAAGAAATGGTTGCGATTACAATGGAGACAGGCTATAATGCAATGGTTTTATATTTGCAAGAGACTGAAAAAGTGCGGTGACTCAAATAATGATTTGAAGGAGTGGATTTTTATTTTTGGCATCTTGATATATTTCAGAGAAGGATCTTCTTTAATGGAAGGTGTGAGAAATCTTGAAAAGGAACATTTTGGAATGACCCATGTCCAGAAGTGGTTAGACAATAAATGTTTTTATCTGTCTTTTACAAACCAAGTGAAATAAGTTGATAATTTCAGTATTTCTGGAAAATATATACATGTAATAAGCAACATTTTTTTTGGAACATTCTTCTTTGTAAAGGATTTTCAGTGCATTTTGTAAGAGAACTGGGTTTTTTCAAGTCTAGATTTCAATATATACCCCTAAATAAAATGTTTATATGGTTGAATCAGGGATGTTTTTCATTTCTATTGACAAGACAGGTGAAAGAAACCAAAGCAGCAAATGGTTTTGGGAATTGGATCTGCATGCAGCAACTGGATACAAGAAGGCACAGTTGTGTAGTTTGATGTCACTATTATGGTTTGCTACAAGATATTGTGGTTTGATTTCCCTGAAAGTTTCTCAGTCCTTAAGTGGCTAAAAGTCATGTTTTATCTTTCTAAAATAATTACCATTTAATATTATACTCCAGAGTATGGATTAAATTACAAGTCCAAAAAGTCTTCTGCTGAAGAGAAAGGAACAGAACAACATTAAATCTGAAACTCTGAGGTACAATAATAGAAGAAAGAGTAATGCTGACAGGTACAGTGCTTTTGCTTGGGCTACAAACAAAATGAAGCCGCAGCAAAAGACAGACAAGAGCTGGCTTTACACAACACATGAGCCTGATTCCAGATGCTTCTTGTTGGTGCTGAGTTTGTAACTGTGAGAAAATTTTCAATTTACTATTAGTCTGTCATTTTACAATGGTAAACTTCCTAGAGCTCCCCAGAAGCTCAGACTACCAACCTCCTTGGGAGACTGGGTCTGTGTTGTTGGTTTAACACACAGCTCCATTTTAATCAGCCCTAATTTTTGACCTTGCTCTCAGCTAACATTTCTCATCAGGCCCTAACTTTGCACACAGGAAGCGTCTCCTAGGAAAGATGCTACTAATTGATGCCATCCTGCAGGCACTTTGTCTGAACATATGTCTGCCCCATGTAAATATTTACAAGTAGTACTCCTATTAATGTTAAAAGGAAAACCTTGTGATCACTCAATAAACCTTGTGAAAGAAGTGGTGGGTGATGATAGGAAAGTAGGCTAGTTTGCCAGATTCCCAAACATATTCTCACATGATTGGACTGCATTCCTGTCTATACCAAATATTATTTTTGGCTGCCAGGCTCTAACCTATTTAACATATAAAATTATGTTTCTTTGAAAGTGCTTCCCGGCGTGCTCTAATTACATTGTATTAAAACTGTAGGCTAGACATGGTATGTTGACAGTATGATATTATAAAGCAGTCAAGTTTCAAAACCAGAGCTGGATGCTGGCAGGAGGTTTCCTGCCTTTTTAGCCACAATGATTTTGTACATTATAAAAGTAAAGTTTTAAGTTAAAACTGTGGCAAAGCCTGCTAAAGCTAAGCAGAAGCAGAAAAGGGCAGGTCACACTGTCCTTTCCTTACTCAAAGACACAATTCTGAGCCTGTTTTTTTGCCATTCCAGAAGGAGAGAGTGGAGCACATGATGAAATCCATGGCTTTCTAATTTGCCCTGCAATACTCAAGATGTTGGGGTTGACTACAGCCACTTTGTCTAGGAGCCCTGAAAGTATTCAGTTAGTATACTTATTACCTGTTGTTTTTAATGAAATAATTATGCAGTTAATATAGATATTTAAGGCTGGTACTTGCATGGGGTACTGCTTGACACTGTCCTGATGAAATCTAGGGATGCAAAAGAGCTTCCAGGATGGCAGTGGACCTCATGGCAAGCGAGAGGTATCCCAACAGGCAGCAACATAACTGCCATGTGTTTCAAAAAATATTCATGACTCCTTTGATTTTCCCAATTCTGTGCTTCATTTTCATATTATCATATCTTTTCTGCCAAGGGTTTGGTTTGGGGATGGGAGGTGATGATTTGATTTAATAATTCTCATATTTCTATGACATTCAAAATAATGCTATCAATCTCATATAATCTGTGTCTTCTAAAATTACTTTTAGAAGTAATTTCCCAGAATGTCACTGCAGCGATTGTTCTCAGTGGAATATTCATGGGATATCTCTTACATTCCTAAATTTCATTCTAGAAAAAACAAGTCTGCTACTGGAGGACAACAAACTAGGCAAGAATGAATTTCTATAGGAATATATAATGAAGTAAGAGGACAAATGAAGTCAACATAACTTGATGGTGAAAAGTGTTTGTCTATTGAGTGTTGTCTTATATAGTAAAATGGGAAACTGACCTTCTAGTCTGTTAAAATATCTGTATTTGAAACAGCACAAATTTCTGGTTTAATTTTTACCTTTTCCATGAGTTCAAGGAATAGAGGAAGAAAAGATTAAGTAAGTGTCATGAATTCATTAATACTGGACACTAATTGCATACAAGATATTTAGTTCCTGTTACCATGAAAATCTGTTTGGCATCAAAAAATAAAAGCCACATTTATGAAAATGTAATTATATAGAGCATAATAAATTAAACACATCACAGTTGGGTGAGCAGAGATTTTGCAGAAAGACTTGTTCAAAATAATTTGGCAAATGGTTCATGCGAGCTGCTTTAGCTCACACACTTACAGACAGGAACTGTCTTCCATGTCAGTTGCTTTGATAAGTAATTGCTTGTAATTCATTATACTGAATAATTTATAATTTCCTACAAATCACATTCTATAGATTCTGCTCCCTGGCATTCCAGAATGGCTGTGCAATCACACACATCATAACAATTAACAGTATTTCAATTTCAGTTTCTGAAAAGTATTTTTTAAAAAAATATATACTTCCACTGTGCACAGAATCTGCATTACTGCTATCTCAGAATGTCACCTTTGATCCTAGTGAGAAAAATGACTGTCCATACTCTGAAATAGCAAGGATTTTATCACTGCTTGACTAAAAGCAGAAGTGCCATCCAAGTGTGAAGTGGAGCTCCTTGGTGAGATATTAGTTAATTGTGCTTCAGAGGTACATTTGTGCTTAATGTCATTCAGGTAAACACTAAACCATTTAGTTTTTTAGTATGTCCTGTGAACTTTCAAATTTCTATTTGAACTAAATGAGTACATCAGTAATTTGTAGGTCTCAGAGCAGAGAATATAAAAGGAAATCCTACCACATTTGAGAAACAAAGGTGTTTAGCTAGATGTATTCTGCCATGACTTCATTTGTGTTTTCTGCTTTTTGGGAGATGATTTTGACTGGTATGTAAAATTTATGAATTCATGACACTTACTTAGTCTGTTTTTTCCTCTATTCCTTGAACTCATGGAAAAGGTAAAAATTAAAACAGAAATTTGCGCTGTTTCAAATAGAGATATTTTAACAGACTAATTGGTCAGTTTCCCAGAAAGAGGAGTAACTAAGTTTACAACGTGCTCTGAAGGGCAAAACTACTTCTGGGTGACGCAAATCCAAAGCCTGGGAAAGTGAAGCTAAGGCACTCAGCGCTAGCTGAGCCTCATCCCATGGAAACTGGCACAACTAATTTGACCTACAGATGTGCAGAACCGATTACAGCACAGTTGTTCACTGCAGAAGAAGCAGGTTTATTAACTTTTGAAAATGATGCCGTGGCTTAAATCTAATGGAAGTTGGATTCCTCTTTGATGATTTCTGTACCCAAAAGGTTTTTATATTTTGGAGGATTTTAATGGGGAAAAGTAGCTATGAATATTAGGATGTGTCTTCCATTCAATAGGGATACATTTGCAGAAAGTGCATTGATGCAATTTACTCAGCAATAATAAGAAATAAAGAATATTTGTTCAGGCATCATGCAGTCCCGTGTGTGTGAGAGTCATGACTCAGATTCTAGGTGGTTTGAATTACCTTACATAAAGGCTGATTATGTGTCTCTATTGACCACAGAGAGAACTTTTGGGGATCTGATTCTTAGGAAATTAATTTGTGAAACATCATTCACTGTGCTCACAGTGACATTCCTGGTGGGTAAGGTGGTCACCCTCTGCCACCACCAGACTCCTGCTGGGTCTCCCAGTGGCTCTGCTACCACAGATCTGCACAGGCTCTCCTTCTGCAGAAGAAATTGCACTCCCACCTCTTTGCTGAAGGAAATGCTGCTGTTAAGACTGATTCTCATCCCAGGTGGCACGTGGCAACTAATTAACATAGTTTTCTCTTGTTGCAATATTCTCCCTCTGTGTAGGTAAAGGAGAATGAAATGTCAAACATACACCCTCTGTAAGAGACAATTCAACAGCCATATTGTGATGCAATGGGACCACTACAGTGCTAGATGTGTACTTATAAGGATCTTCTAGGAGCATACTGACATTTTTAGGGCTATGTGGTGAAACACTGTTATTTTCCTATTTATTTTCCTACTATTCTTTTTTTTTTTTTTTCAAAAATACAAGCATCTGCAAAAAAAGTGACATGAACACTGGAGTGACAGAAAGTCACAAAACTTTGGAAAAAGATGAATCTGTGTAACATATTCTTTTCCCTCCCCCACATTGTTTGCATTCATTTTTTATTCCAGGAAAGTAGAAACAAGTGCAAGTGCAGAATGTATGCTGTGGAGTAAAGCAGCCTGAAGGCATTTATATAAACCCATCCCCTCATTGTTCATTGCACTGAGGAGAAAAACAGAAAGATGAGATTCCTCAACGAAAGCAAAACAAGAGGCAGAAACATAATCTCATCTTTTCTCAGGAAGCAGGCAAATCTCTTCGACTATTCTCTAGTGCTGGAATTAATCAGCTTCTTCATAATATGTTTGGACTGCTTGGTGAGATGATTCTGAGTTAGAAACTCCCTTAGAAGCCACTCTGCAAGTGGATGAAGGAGAGAAAAGAAGATATGGGGCACGCTGTACACCAATTCAAGGCTCTGTTTTGGAAAAATTGGCTCTGCCGTGTGAGGCAACCGGTGAGTAGAAATGATTAAAAAAGGAATATTTTAAATTTTTCAGTATCTGTCGGAAAGAGTGCACCTATCGATTTTCCCTTTTCACTGCAGATTGTTAAGGACAGGCTGGCTGCAAGTGATTCTTGTTTTGCCTTTGGTCACCTAATTGCTGAAAACACAAGTAGAAAACAACGTGTTGTTTTAATTCTAAAATGGCTGAATGAAGTAATGCTCCTCAATTTGCAAATGAGACAGAAATCTCATAAAAGTTTTGAACAATCACAGCTTATCTTTTAATTAATAATAGATACTACCAGTGCTAGTAGCAGTGGCAAGGGGGAAAATCAATTCTTTTGACATTACAGATGCTTATAGGTAATGGAAGAAAGTTTGCAGGACTGTGATCAAAGTCTAGATACAGGAAATGTATTGTGTATTAAAATTGTATAAACTTCTAAATTTCCTTTCTTATCTGCTCTCCAAATTTAACCTTTCAAATTCTAATATGCAAAAGAATGTGGCAGCTACTTCAACAGAAGTCAAAATTAAAATTATGAAAATTAGGTATGAGATGTCATTCACCTTTACTGTGATTGAAATGATATTTTAGGATAAAAGGAAGTGAATTTTCTCAAGTGAGAGAACATTTTTTGTGGGAAAAAAGGTCACTTCAATTAATAGTTTCACACAGATTTCACTTGTCTGCAATGATGTGGGGATTTGCAATGAAGCATGTTGGCTTCTTTGGTTAGGATTATTTAAGTTAAATAAACACACAGTATTCAGTTTTAGAAATATTTAGCCTCAATAAAATTTTGACTTAGAGAGGAACCTCTTCTCCAAATTATTGAAAGTGATGTTTTTTAATACAAAATATATTTTTGGGGGAAGGATGCTGTTGGTCATATTCTTCTCCATGCCAGAACATTTCTGTATGTTCAGTGTGCATCAAGTGGCTTCTCAGTGCCTCCTGTTTTCCTGCATGTGGATCTATTTCTCCTCTTGTTCTGTGTAGTGTACCCTCATATATTTCTGAAGGACAAAATTCATCTAAGTTTTAAGTTTGCCTAAATGGTAGATTTCTTGAATAGAGAACTCACTGAGGTGCAGACTTCTCCAAACCAGGAATTACAAGGGTGATCCAAAGCAAACTTAATTCCAGATGTGGAGAGGCAGAAGCTGCCCTGGGGAATTTGCAAAACCTCCTTGTGTGCTATTGTGCAAACGCTGAGCTGTGAAGGTGCAGTTACTGGAGGAGAAATTCAGGTGGATCATCCTCCTATGCAGAGGTGGTCAGATCCCTGTGAATCTGGAGAAGTACCTCCTGAAAGATCAGCTCTGTTTTATATCATGTAGATCTGTCTGTATAAGACAAATTTCTCCTCATGGTTATTTGTCAGCAGTTAGGGCTGGAAGACAAGTGAGGGCTGTTGAATTAACAATGTGTCATGAGTGACATGTGACATTAGCTGATATTACACAGTGACGGGTGAAGGGGTTGTGACAGACATAAGAGTTCTGTAAAGAACAGCTCTTTTGACTGAAATTCAGATCGGCATCAGCACCTTCTATCAACATGGTTCAAAGGCAGAACAGGTTCTTTTGTAGGTTTGGACAGTTGTTGGAGTTTGAAATTGCAGTTGTGCCAAAGACACATTCCCATTTCTGTTTTCAGAAGCTTTTACTTCAGAACTACAGATTCTAGAAGCATGGGAGATACACACTACCACGCATATTTTCCATTGCTGCATTTCTTAACTGTCATTTAAATAACATTTATTGCTATCCAAATTTGTAGCTAGGTAAAGGACGAAGTATGATTCCCAAATTCTGTTGCCCTAAATTTAGAGGACAATTGAAATTAAAATCAGCTGGGTCCTAAATCTCTGTTACCAAAACTCACCATTCCTCCCAGGTACATCTCCCCAGAATGTCATGAGCTCACAGACACCAGTTCCCCTCAGTGCCTGGGCAAAGCAGCTGTACAAGAACTGCAATCCTACAATCTCACAAATGCTTTTCCTTTGCACCTTCTGTGGGCCCTTTTCCTATTTGAACACAAGTAATCCCTATTCAGCAGCATTACTTACCCGTGTTTACCACAAATAACTTACTCATTAAGATCAGTTTTGCATGCCTAATGTCTGCAGCATGCTGGTGGTTCATTAAGTCCTTCAACCTGTTGTTGTTACCTCTGCAGCTGCCTTCTCAGTTCTTATCCCAAACTTGTGTCAGCAGGAGCAGCAGTCCTTGTCCAAGCTGTACCCTGCTCCCATGGACTCTGCCAGTGATGGCAGGGCTGTGTTTGGCCCTTGCTGCAGGGTGGCTTCCTGTCTCAGCCTTAGCCCTGGCTCGCCTCGCCTGGAGGTCCAGGCTCCCAGCAGAGCCTGTTGCCTTGCCAGGCCTTCCCTGACAAGGGCCCTGCTGCCCTGGCATCCTGCCCGGCTCCCTGCCCTTCACGGGGCAGCTGGCTGGTGCTGTGCCCTGGCTGCCCTCTGGGCTTGCCCTGAGCCCTGAGGTGGCACAAGGGAGCCCAGCCTGCAGCTGTCCAGGGCTTTCCCCCATAAACCCCTCAAGCTCTGGTCTCCCATCACTCACCTGAACTTCTTGTGGGATAACTCACCGTGGGCTGTTATTGTGGTGGTGTGCGCCCCCAGGGGCAGCTGGACCCTTTCCAGCCCCTCCTGGGCAGCCTGGTGACGTCCCCTCCAAGTTTCTTCTGCGGTGCCCCTTCCTTCAGTTGCTGTGCCTGCACCATTCCCCAGAAACAGCCCCCAGATACTCTTCAGCAATGGCTCTGCTCCACAGCAAGGCCCTCCATCTGACTCCAGACAGGAGAAATGGGGATGAATGCACCCGGGAGGGAGGATGCTGCCAGGGCCCCGGGCCTCTTCTAAGTTTAATGGCTCTGAGCAGCCTCGCTGGGGCCAAAGGCCCAGACAAAAGTGGCTTCTGTGCCCTGTGCTCCTGCTGAGAGAAGTCAGAGGGATACTGCTCTTCAGCTCAGCCCTTGTGCTTGGCCACTGTTTGGCTTGACCTGCTGTGACATTGACTGAGAGTCTGGACTCCGGGTTGAGGCTGGATGTGATAGTGGGGCCTGTCCTGCTCCCCTTCTAGCATGCCGGGGATGGGTCCCCTGCCCTGCTGGGTGGCACTGTTATGAACAGATCCCTGCATCCTGCAGAGCAGCTGGCCCTTGCTGATCCCTAAAAGATTGAAAGCACCATCCTCACTTTTATTAGGTTGGCTCCTGTATTGTTTTGAGTGTGATCAGTTTAGATAAATGGTGATTTCCCTAAATTTCAGGAAACCTTTAGTTGCTTGTCTTGTGTTCAGTATAGATGTCCTTCTCCATAGGGAAGACTCTGCCACTGGATTTTGTTCTTAAGCATTATGTTACAGTTCTTAGGCATGTTTCTGACATGCCCAAGTTTAGGAATCTCTTCTGTGATGGGATGTGGTTCAACTCTGGCAGTTTAGAAAGAAAATCCCCAGCATGCTCCACAGAAGTTAACAGCCTCTAGTGGAAGACCTCCATCATGGCTGTCATTTCTACTGTGTTTATGTTACAGAATGCCCTATTTACACCTTCCTAATGCTGCTATCAGTGAATCTAGAAGTCTTTTGAAACTTGGCTGAATGGCAGCTTCTTCCTTTCTGCACCTGTAAACTGAGCAAATTACTTTTCTTTGTGTTTTCTTCCTTCCAATCTGTTTGGGGGGTTTGTGCCCTCTCTGCAGAGGTGTGAACATGCACTGTGTATGTGCAATCTGCTCAGAGAAGACACGCTCAGAATCTGAGTCCCGCAGCACATCGGCTTTTGTGCCTTGTCATTGTGGCCCTAGAAATGGGAGCACTGGGTGATATCCCATTTGGCCTGCTACCTTGGCCTCCCTTGGTTTTCCCTCCTGGAGATGAGGAAGATGGCTTTTGGAGAGCACTGACTGCAGATGACAGAAAGGGTGTAATGGGAGCAGCCGGGGATCCAGGGAAGGACAAGGAGATATGCCACCATGAAGGGCTCAGGGGAGCATGAGGAATTGCAGCAAGGTGCAGAATGCTGCTGGCTTCTTAGGAGGCTCAGGTATGGGAGAGTTGAAGATCACTGTCATCCCCTCGCCCGAGTAACTGTCTTGACATGAGGAAAGTATTTACAAACACTATAAATTGAAATGAAAACTACTTTTTTGTTCTGAAGTGTATTTTACACAGTTACAAGGATTTCAAATAGAAGTGTCAGTAGTTAATTTGTTTTAATGATCTTATTTTTCCTTAAGTAGCTGTAGAGAGGAGAATTGAAAGACATATGAATTTGAATGATTTGTTCCCAAACTCCATGCTCTATAGACTGATGATGTTTTGATTTCCTTTTCCAGGTCCTCTCTCTCACTGAAATACTGTGGCCATGTGCACTTTTCTTGATTCTAGCTGCCATCCGCTTCCAGGAGCCCCCCAAATACAAGGAAAACTGTATGTTTTGTTTCACCTGTGCTCTATTTTGATTGCTTCTGCTTGTAGAAGTATTTAGCAAACACTAAAAATATCCTCAAAGGGGAGACTTAAATGTAGTGGAGTCAAAGGAAAGCATTCTACAGTGGGGTTAAATCTTGTCCAACTATGGATCTGAGCAAGCTGTATTTAAGTGGAAATGAGATACAAAGTTTAAGATTTGATTTGTAAGACAAATCTTAAGCATCAGCTTTGGAGTAAGGAAGATTACTTGGATTTTAGTTGTATTTATTGCTTTCTATTGAGTAATGGAGTTTAGATGACTGGCTCAGAGGTAGATATTTACAATTAGACAAGGTGAATATTTTTGCTTTTATCTTGTCCAATTATAACTTCCTTTAGAGTATAATTATTTATGATACTTTAATCTATTAATTTTTTTTATTCAGTTACTCACCAATGTCACTAAATGGGGATAAACTAGCTTTAGCTACATTAAAAATCAGTTTGGTAAAAGAATTGTAGACCTATAGAGTGAAATATCTGGAGAGAATCTAGCCTGCATTTTAACATTTCCTTTATGGAGAAATATGGATAATTACAGAGATATGGAAAAGTGGCTTTTTAGACATTCTTGTTTGATATATGTTCAGACATTGTTGAATACCAATTCCTTCATCTTAGGAAAGCCTGTGATAAAACAGGAAATGCTACTTTGTGAAGGAGTCTGTATTCTAATCCAGGTCACATAATTTTGGGCAGAGAGGCTAGCAAGCACATGATACTGCAATAATGTTACTACCAGGAAAATCAGCTTTCCAAAGATTACTCTCAAATGTCATCTGTGCCTTGTTGTCACAGTCTGACACAGACGTTACTCATTTTCTGTGGTGACTGAGTTTTCTTAAACGAGACACCTGACATTGATACAAATTCATTGCTTGCAGATGACAAAGAGTCTTTTTGGGACAAGGGAACATAGTTTGCAAGTGCAATATCATTGGTCTTCTGCTGCTGCTTGGTTTTAGGTTACTTAGAAGCTCGTGATTTACCAAGTCGGGGCCTTTATCCTTTCATGCGGAGCCTTTTCTGTAACGTTGGCTCCAGGTGCAGGAATACCAGTTACACAGCACAGAGACACAGCCGCTTCAGGTAAGTTGTGAGAGTCTGACAGAGCTGTCACCATCACAGTTCGTTTTTTTCTACAGCAAAGATTTTTACTGTCCTTGTAGACAGGGAAAATAGGAATATTGTTATTCCGTGCTAAAAGTTTCCTTCAGTGTTCTTATGAATGCAAAAGATGTAAGGCCTTAGTCATACATCTTTTTTGCTTTTGCTTTTTTGCTAATATTTGTTTGCATTTCTTGGGCATTTCATGTTGTTACTGGATACTGAACACTCTTTGGGGGCAAAATTTTAGAGGTACCTTGTCATATTCTTGCTCTTTCTCTGCTGCCATGGGAGAGCATACTTTTATCCTTCACTAGAAAGTCTTTTATTACATCAGAGGGAAGCTGAGCACCAAAATTATATTCTATGTGGATTTAAAGTTTGAATGGTTTGGGAGCATACACAGTGGGAGAAGTGAACCCAGGAAAGCAAAACAAGAATATCTTTCATGTAAGACCCACAAAGAGCCAACAAGGAATAGCAGAAGTTTTGTAATAAAGAACTTAGAAGAAGTTATCCATAAGTAGTCCTAGTCCCAGCATGCTTGAATGCAGAAAGAAAAAAGATTGATTTAAATTTGGAATTTTTCTTTAAGAAGGGAAGTAATTTCATCTACTTCAAAAATATTGAAAAACATTGAGATGCAAGGACACTTGTGCAAATCAGCTGAAGGGTATAGTCATAAACAACCATTCAAATTATATAACAATAAAACCAAATTAGGGTGAGCTAATCAGAATATATATGTTTATATCTGTATGTTTATTCTTTAAAAATTTATAATATCTACCAAAAGATCTCAGAGGGCTGAGCCAGGGATGTCAGAGCATTAAATATTTATGGTTTATTATTGTAGAGGTTTATAGGTAGCAATAAGTGCAGCATGCAGCAAGTTGGACAGCTTCAGTATCACAGTAATAGGCCATAATACTTATGTATTGATCTAGATGGTCTGCTCCAGTGATTTGTACATGTAGAGAACTGTTAGTTGAATGTAAGACCATGCAAAATAAAACTTGTTTATGGGCAAACATTCTCTACTTAAAGCAAGAATTTGTTAGTAGAATTGAAATCTTAACAATTTAAGCCACTATTAGTCAAGATGTGTTATTACACAAAATACTTACAGACAAAAATACTGGTACTAAAATTCTTCCCCTCCTGCTCCTCCTGCTCCTCCTGCTCCTCCTCCTCCTCCCACTAATACAGTTAGAATTGTTACATGACCACAGAGTTTGTAGTCCTGTCCCTGGAGTTATGCTCACCTTTCCACTGCTGCTCTGGGTCATGTCAGTAGCTGCAGAGGGGTGGTGATGTGATTGTTATGGCAAGTCAGGATCCACAGTCCTTTACCTGGAGGAATGTGGTGCTGATGGCTTCTTTTTTCACTCAAGGGTGCATTGGGGTCAGTTATGATTGCTAGTGTGCTTTTATGCTTTGCTTGTTTTCAATTGGTCTGCATCTCTGTGATACATTCAAATTTACGTGGTACACCTGAATGTGTATGCTATCTTTTACATATGTTAGTGTCCTGTTATTTTTTCTTATGCTTGGAAATTGGCTCTGTCCAGCTATAGGTCTGAATTTTACTTGAGCAGTGGTGACTTGTTTATAGCCATGGGGTCCTTGGTGCTAGCCTGTGCCCACCTCTTATCATTCCAGATACTCCAGTATCATACTCAGTACAGTTCATCTGTGTCCCCACCTCTCAAGGCCTCTGCTATTATACTGGGCCTGTGTTCTTCTGCACTGCTTTGTTAAACACCTCATTTTGCACTGAATGGTCACTTGCTACTTCTATCTGTATAAAACTGATGGCATTATATAATGATAAGTGAAGATACAGCAAATAGCTCTAGACACCTCACTAAGAAAAAAAAATGTCAAAACTAATCCAAGTCAAAACCAAAACAAGACAAGTTCAGGCAAAGCAAAGGTGGCAAGCGCCTGTGTCTTTCAAACTCAATACAAAGCCTGTAGCCTGTTACTTGTAGTAGCAATATTATATTACAGGGATACAGAGTTACAGTAACTATACTGGCCTTTTAAAAAATTGCTCCCTATAAGTATTGTTTTTTTCTTTACATCACTTGTTCAGATGCCATCTAAATGTGTTAAATCTCTAGAAACTATGAACTATATCAACTGCTGTGCATGATTATTTACATTGTTTTGACTGAACTACCCAAATTATATTCTAGCTCAAAAGAAAATCAGGAAAGAATTTCCTGGAGGCAGTCTTAGACCTACTTAAGAATTGGGGAAATTATTCTGTGGCTTTCAATTTTTCAACTGAAAAATAAAATGCATGCATGTATCTATATTTATACACTCAGTAGACTACTCTGAGTAGCAAATAGCCTAGGTAAGGAAAAAGGCTAAAAAGGTAGGATGAAGTTCATTCTGAGGTCAGTCTGTTCCACTAGGTCCATCAGTATAAATTAAATCAACCTCAGGGCTGCTCTGACTTATGTTGGCTGCCCACAGCCTCAGGAATATAGACTGTCAGTTTGATCAGTCAAACATAACTGAATCCAGTCTCTGTTGACTGGAGAGATGCGGTGGCATAGGAACAGTAATACCAACCATCTTCTCTTTAAGGATTTATATCAAACTATAAGTCTGATAAAGGAACATTTTTTTAACGTCAATAATACTGTGTTTATTAAGGGTGAGTCAGAGACTGCATAGTTTGCATGGACACATAACCATTTGCTTTCACAATGTGTACCACTTTGATGCTATCTGTTTGAAATGTAGTAGTTGTCTTTGGGAGAAAGTAGTTCTGTGACTACTGTTGGAACAACCTCCATGGAATCCATGGACCACCAATAACTATTTGTCAGTGAGCAGCCAACACAAGGAGGGGGGCTGAGCCTAGGGTGAAGTCACCCTGATACAGGCCATGCCCTCACAGATGTGTCCCTGTCCCTTCAGACAACAGCCTGTGATATGGTGAGAAGAGGATCCAGCTGAAGCCTACAACCACATTAACTCTGATTTGCAGCAAGACCTGCCACCTCCTCTGATGCCTCAGAAAACATCCAGTTTGCAAGAGCTCTGGGGCTTTGATCCTTGCTCCTTCTTTCAGCCACTGCAAAAGCTGTTGGCTGGAAGCTCACTGATATGATTCCTGAGCCTGAGATATCCAGTGGTATCTCAGAGCAGAGGAATAAGGAAGTATTCAGGAGTTCTCATGGCAGAGGACATTTTTCCTTGCTCTTTCCAGAATGTTCCACTCCCCATCTCATCTTAGTGGAGCACAGCATAAAATTGAGAGCTTGCAAATAAGATAAAAACCACACAGCCTAGGGTCCTATGACCTTACACCCACATATTTCCATGCATTTGCATGGAAACATAATGATTTCCCAATACTCTGGGTTCCATGGCAGAACATGGTTGGATTTGCCCTTGCAGGCTCCTAGATCTATGTTAGTTAGACTTTTCAATACCTAAAAGAAAATTAAGGTATTCTCCGACTTAGAAAAACAAGGCTCATGAAAGCAAGACTCTAAAATGTTATTTCTAAGCACGTTAGTTTATTTCTCTTTCTTTAGCTACAAGTAGTAGCAGCTGGAGCAGCCTCCCCAGCAGATGTTGTAGAAGCCCAGGTCTGTCTCTGGCACTTCTCGTGGATGGTCCACCATACCCACGTGGTAGCTCAGTCTCCTTTTGGCCTGACTGGGCTCCTGGGCTCACCCTGCCTTGTTGGGGCTGTCTCTGGAGCCTGTTCCACAGCCCTGTGTCTGCTTGCTGGCTGGGGTCCTGGGGGACAGTGTCCCATTGGTGAGGGCATGGACTCTTCCAGGGTTGCCTCAGCCCCTAGCTTGGCCCCCTTCTGCAGCAGCCTTGCTCACGACCAGCCCCTTTCTTCTTAGCATTCTAAACCTTCCGCTTTATCAGTACGTGGGCCTCTTGGTTTTCCAGTGGACGAGCATCAGAAGAGCTCATGTACAAGAGCAGATGTGGAAGAACAAAATCAAGGAAGATCTAAGCATCAGCAATAGTCTTTGTGTAGGAATTGCCTAAAGGGGTCAGACTTTTCTTTATTGAGATATGTCTTCAAATGAGAAGTAGTTCTGCAAGATAGCATATGACTGCAACAACTTGCTGCAATGTTAACTCTTGTGATCTTGCTTGCAGACTGCCAGAGAGTTGCAGAGAAAAGGAAATTTAAACATGGGTTTTCTCCATTTTGTAGATAATTAAGAAGTATATATTTTTTTGGTTCTTTGGATATATTGGTCGATTGCATTTTAGGAAGGTTATCATTGTATCAACATGGAAGAGAAAGATCTTTCTGTGGGAGACACACAGTATGTTGTTGTCTAGCAGGTGTATTGGTATTGATGTCTCCAGGCTGTGCTGATATGGTGCAGAATGGAAGCCAGGTGGGACTTTGCAATTTTAGAGAGAAATTAATAATGTGGTGACAGGAGAGAGGTTGAGACGAGTTTGCTGAGAGGCTCATGCAAATCACCAATCTAAATGGCATTTTAGATCATAGCTGAGTTTGCAGATGAACTCAGAAATGTTCTTGTCATCCTGAGTAACTGAGTAAACTGGACAGAATTAATGTTTCTGAGTCATGGTTTTAGGAAATGACAATTACTTTTACATGCTCAAGGAGATGCAGAGTCTTTTTGCTCTTTTGCAGCATTTTGTCATAGTCAAAGCTTGTACCAATGTACATCTTTAGTTTGATTTCTGTTCTCATTAAATTTGTGGAAATGTACCGTTCAGGGAAGAGCTACTATGGACAGTATTGAAATTTTATATACACACTCCCCAACCCCTTCTTCTAACAACCCAACTCTAACTACGTATGTCCTCTCCTACAAATTAATGGCTTCCTCCTTTTGTCCTTTTTATTATCCATAGCTTCTCCTCTTTATTGTTCCTAGTAACTGCTGCTAGGAATTTCCTTGGAATGGCTGCTGGACTTCCTTTACACATAAACACAAAAGTGAGTTAATATTGCCTTCTGCTCCAGAAAGCACACACTGAAGGCCCTTTGGGAGAGCAGCAGTGCAACAATTAAGTATTTTTCATAGTACAGTGTCTGAAAATTGTTTACCTTGACTGTGTCTGCAGCTTTTTTTGAAGTGTAGTTTCTTATCTTTCTGGCAAGATGGGGACATCTTGCAATTTTATGTAACCTGTGCTGAATTAATAGACTAGTAGTAACGTGTAGCACTCTTATTAGGAGATAGATGTGGTCCTCTATTACCATGTTGAAAATATATAAAATCCTTTAATCTTAGCAGACATATTCAGCAAATAAGACCTCTGTAATAATCTGTTTCATAAAACTGAGCCTGATAACCAGTATCTTCCCAGTTGCCACTTCCCCTTCCAAAAGAGGCTGTGCTCAGCTCCAAGAATAACCAGAGGAAGAACTGGGGCAATGATAGAAAAAGAGGGTCACAGAAGGCTGCTGGCTGACATGGCTGCTGTCCTGGAAATCCCCATAAAGCTAATAGCTCACACAGCTCACAGCTAGCATGTCCAAACAGCTGCTCTTGTCCTGTGGAGAGGCTTGAGTTTGGGAAAGTGGCACTTCTGTGGGATTTTCAAGTTGCACATATGCCTTCCTTTCTGTAACAGCTGAGCCTTATGCCTGCGATTTGCTCCTTTTGCCATGTCCTAAATATCTATGTCCCCTAGAGTTTCTCAGCTGCATCCCCACTTTTCCCATCAACTTGCTTTTCCCTGCACTTCACCCTATAGCTCTTCAGAGCCACCACGTCCCAGGTGCTGCCTGCTGTTTTCCTAAATGTTTCTAGTCTGTGTATCTTCCCAGTCCCATTTCCCCTGCCCCATGTACTCTGTGGGACCTCAAAGGGCAGTAGCTTGTATCCCTACACCTCCAGCCTGGGAACAGTGGAAGGACAGCCCACCTGAGCATGCTGTCCATCCAGCCTGTGTAATCTGGTGTGCTTCTGCTCTGCACCAAACAGGTGGCTAAAGCACATAAAATTAGATGCCAAGAGGATACTTTTTGTTGTTTCCCTGCTGTTTATTAACCTAAGCTTTGCAGATCCAAGGTGCAGCAGATTTGGTGATGGGGACAGAGTGGAAGGAATTACTGATTCCTTCTTTCATTGCTATCTGTGTTCCCTGCTGCTGGCAGGGAGGGCAGGCAGCCCTAGCAGCTGCTGGAGACAGTGTTGAGTCCTGCTATGTGCTCCTATGTGAGTAAGGTGGCCTTTTTCCCAGAGCATTGTTTTTTCAATGTTTCTAAAACCAGGATGTTTGTAGATGGGGATACAAGGCTTGGGTCTAGTTTAGAGGGAAAACAACATGGGTTGAAATACTGCTCTCATGCTCCACTCCTCTGAATACTTGTTATTGTTTTAATTGACCTTGTTAGGAGAGTTTAGTTGTCAATTTTAAGTTCAGCAAGTATTGGAAAAACCCCCCAACAAAACGCAACACCACCACTCCTTCCAAACCCCACAAAAAAAACCCCAAGACAAACAAAACCTGCGGAAAATCCCATGGAAACCGAGCTTGAGCTTTGGTATTTTTAAAGTCGTGACTGTGGCTGCTGTTCTTCTGTTGAAGTGCTGGCCTCTTGTTCATGCCAAAAAAGTAGGGTGCTGGGAAGATTTCAGTATGTAGGGAGTGTTTCAGTGCTTTGCCAAGCACTAGTGCTCTCAGCTGTCTGAAATTTTGGGCAGTGGGAGTGTTAGTAATATTGGAATTTATGTGGTAGTTTTCAAAAGCAATAGCTAAAGTGCAAATTTTAATCATCCTAAAACCCACCTTCTGACAATAGAAATTTGCCTTTTAAAACTCCTTTTAAAAGGGAAAAATATGTGTTGAGGAATTTTTCTGCCTTTAGCCCACTGTAGTTTGAGGATGGTGAAATAATTTTTCAAAATCCTACTGGCTGTCAGCCAAGTTGAGATCAAAATAAGCTGTTTTGAAACCATTAAGAATTTGATTGTTTTAACATTAGTTTTGTTTTTTTTTTTTGTTTCCCTTAATCTAAAGTTGCAGACAGCTCTGTGGGTGTCTGAACAAATGAGGATCAAAGAGGGAGGGAAAGTGAAATGAGAGAATGAGAAAGTGATGGCTGATAGTTTTCTTTGGTTTGTGAATTAATCTCATTAGACTTTTATTTCAATAAGTAAAGATTGTGCTGAAAGCAAATATTGGCATTTAAGCTTGACAGGAAAGGAAGGTAATTCTTTATCATATTTTTGTAAGTGGAATAGGGCAAAAGCCATTGGGCAGAACAGATACACACAAAGTTCCACCTGAACATGAGGAAGAACTTCTTTCCTGTGCAGGTGATCGAACACTGGAACAGGTTTCCCAGAGAGGCTGTGAAGTCTCCCATACTGGGGGTGTTCAAGAACCATTTGGGCACAATCCTGTGCTCTGTGCTCTGGGATGACTCTGCTTGAGCAGGGAGGCTGGACCAGATGACTGCTGTGGTCCCTTCAACCTGACCCATTCTGTGATTCTGTGATTCTGTGACAGTTTCTAATGCAAAAAAGCAATGTTTTTGCTAGACAGGATTTAGCTCTTAAGATCATTTGAATCTCCTATAACATAAAACAGAATTCAACTGCCTAGTAACGTGCTAAATATAATTATTTCCTTGTTTATGGTGTTTTAGGAGAGTCTAAGTAATTTTGTCCTGTAAAGAGACATTTAAATGACTCTAACTTCTGGTTTCATTTAAATTACTGTTAGAAAGTTGTGCTATTGATATATATCTATCACCAGATAGCAGTGTGTCAGAGTTAACAGAGATAACATTTACCAGGGTTATGTCTGCAGCTAAAATCAAGAAAAAAATATTAATAAGCATAAAATACTATTTTATAGGTTGCTGTATGTATTTGTAAAAACAAACTGTTACCTTAGATGCAATAGGAAAGCTTGAACTTTCTCATCAAAGAACTGGACACTGTCACCTGGACACATGATAAACCAAGAGAGAAAAATTGAGTGTGTTGAGAAAAATTAAAGACTTTTTTGCATATGTCTGTCCTTCACTGCTGCCTGAATTGGGTGACTGAAGTAGATGGCCTCAGCAATTTTTCAGTGCTCTCTTTCCTGAAGTTTTGAGACTCAGTGCTGTAACTTGCATGCTAAGGAATTTAGCTAACTAGAAATTGTATATATACATAATTATTAAAAAAAACCCCCCAGAATACTGCTATGAGTATATACACATTTTTCTGCTGCTTGATTTCCGTGTATTCCCTCACTTGACCCTTTTATTTTTCCTGTCAAAAAATAGTGCAAGCCCCCAAAGCAGTCCAGAGAGGGCCACTGGACATGATCTAGACTTCATGGAAGAGATAAATGAACTTGCAAAGGAATTTATTGATACTACAGAGAAAGCCATGGCCCTAGAAAAGCTGTGGGAGGAGAGCTCAAGGCTCTCAGGTAAGCTGCAATCTTTCTTAAAATTAATTTCTTTGCCTATTGGGTAGTGATAGCCATCAAACAGAGGAATAGTTTGATCTTAAAAATAAAATCGGGCAACTAAAATTTTAGCTGATCTGAAAAAAGCCACTTTTGTAATTACTAACACTGTGTTCATCAAAATTATCAGAAAAAAAGTTATCTTTCTAAAACTGATCCCTTGTATTCTTGAGAGTTAAGAAAACCCTGAAAGCAAAGTTTAAAAGATGAGGATTATAATCAGAGTACAAAGTTACTTGGTCTATCAAGCATTCAAAAACAGGTAATGAGGATTTATGTCTCCCTCTCTGTGTTTTTCTGTTGTACTAAAGAGTATAGGAATGGAAAACAACAGCAGTAGCTCACACCTGGTGACCTTTGGTGACCTTCAATCTTGCACAGTAAGAGTGCAACTGGAAATAGCAGAGTCTGAGTCTCCTGTTCCATTTCCACCCCCATTGCACAGCCTTGTTTCTGTAGCAGGGGGGCATTGAAGACCTCCCACTCCCCTGTGTTTCTGGCTGAGTTTTCAAGCAGAAAGATTTAGGTGAAATGATGGCAGTCTAGGACATTCATTTAGTGTTGATATGATGATTTTGCCTCACTAAAAACTGAACCACATGCAATGTCTTTTAAATGGTTTTTGTGATTACAGTGAAAGTATTGGGAAGCAGAGAAAATCAAATGGACCACTATCTTTGGGATATTAGTTGCTTCATGCGCCTTTACTTTTCTAGAAACATCCTTTGTGCACTGTTTGCTCTTGCTTATAATATTGATTCTTCTAAAGTTAATAATGCTTCTCTTTAAAGGAAAATATTTAATTTTACAGGGCTCCATAACATCACAACTTTTCTTACTGTAAGTATTTTTAACAGTCTATTTTTAGATTGCAGTTCTGGGGTTTGAGGCATCTTTATTACAATGGTTAGAATTTTGTATCCTGTCAAGGTTAAGTAAATTATCTTAAAAAATAAGTGTTTGAAGGAAAAAAATCATGCCTTTTAAACTTCATAGACATTAACTGGTTCTTAGATTACTTATATAAACCAGTCTAGGTTGTTAGTAGCTGAAATCTGCAACTGTTTGAAGGCTATTTTTTTACCAGGAGTAATTTCAAAGTGCATCTGCCAGATGTATTTTTTCCATATTTGATTGATTTTTACTGCTACTTCATGAAACCTAGATTTCCAGTTTATAACTTGAAATAAGATGGCACTTTTATATTAACATTTTGTAATTGCTTGTAAGATCACTGATTGAAAGGAGCCATATCAATATGAAATTTCATTTCTGAAATGGAATATAGAATAGAATAAATTTATTTCTCAACATAAAGAAAATATTTAGTTGGCAGTAGCTGATCATTATTAGTAATAGGGTTTGTATACACAAACTTCTTTATGTATAAACCATGGCCATGTCACCTTAATGCAAAAAAGTCCTAGTGGAACATTAATTTAGAGTAGCAAACACTGCATAATAAACAGTGTGATAAATCCTGTTTTGCATAGGCATCATATTGTGTAGTCCTATGAAAGAAATTGTTTTCTTCCAGGCAATTAATCTTTAAAGAGCCATTCTTATAAGTTGTTTTTTGAGACTCCCACAAACCCTGCAAGGAGCTGTGAGGCAAGGACAAGCATGGCCTGGGCAGTCCCCTGGTCTTTATATCCTAGACTTAGAAATTCATTGCGGGGCTAAAGAGCTTCTTGTGCTTGAGATCTTGAAAGATAATCCTTCCCTTGGGAAATGGTTACACTTCTGAGCAGAAAGAAATTCCTTAGCTTTTCTTCCAGCTCCATTTTCCCATCAGAGCAGAGACACTTATCAGAAACAAAGCTTCCATATGTTCAAATACCACCTAAATAATGTGGTATGTTACCAAATCTAGAGGTATGTTTCTACTTTGGGAAAATATTTTGAATGGTTTAAAGTTCAAGATGGTCAGGGAAATAACAGGCACTTGCTTGATTTTTTTTTTCCTGTTAATGGAAGTGTTGCATGTAATTTTTTTTTTTCTTTTCCACATAAAGATGGATTTGAATGAAGCAGAGAAAATTATTTCTAGAGCAGAAAATCTGTACAAGCAACCATATTTCTGGAATCTTCTGCACTCACTCCCTCATCTTGAACTGAACAGCTTTTATACAGAAGATGAGTTAGCTACCATAACGCAAGTTCTTAAAGTTATTCAAAAGTAAGTACTTTTGCATTCTTGAAAGTGCCCAGATTTAAAATTGTATCTCCAATTCTTGTTCTTCTCACTGGCTATTTAATAAAATAAGCATCCTTAACACAGTGTAAAGAGACTAAAATTCTCTTCTCTTTACCAGATTGTGCTTTTATAAAACTTTTAGGAGTTTTCACCCACACTGTTTCCTTTTTGACTGTGTTTTTTATCTCTGCCAAACTCGGCAGAGATGCCCTAGGAGTCTTTGATAAGAAGCTTCATGTTACCAATGCCTGAAATTTCCCCATCACATAATATGGCTTCAAACTTTGTAATGTACTTTGGGGGTCTTTGAAAGATAGAACAAATATGTATGAATATAAGAAAGTAATAATTTTGATCCTAATCAGATACAAATGTATGTAGTACTTGGCCAATATCAGGAAACTAACTCAATTTTGTTTATTAAGCCTCTTGTTATCAGGATAGCTTTAGTTGTTCTCTTGCAAGAAATGAAACTGTAAGAAAAAGCCCCAGAGACTATTCTGAGTCAGGTAAAGGACAGTTGGGTTCAGAGGAAGATGTAGAATTAAAGCATAGACCAAGACACATATCTACAGGAATTTTCCGTATAATAAGTTAATTTTTGTTAAAAGTCATGAATGTATTTGCCAAAGTAGGCAGTTTGTTGCAATAGATTGATAAGTAATTGTCATTGTAGTCAAATAACATAATCATGAAACTAGAGAAGGCCTTTGAACCTGGATACCGGTGCAAGACTGGCCATGTACCTCACCAGGCTAAGCCCTTGGGGAAACAGGGGCCCAAAGACTGTGAATGAGAAATTACTGGCTGTTCTGCCATCCTTTATCATCCCTATGTCTTTTTTTTTCCAATTAAAAAAAACCCAAACCAAAGAAAAACAACTAAAATAGCTCCCCACTAGGTCAGAAGGATATGATGACAACTTTTTTTCAAACTGGGAAATAATTCTCTCTTATAATATGTGGATCACACCTATGTTGATGTTTCATTTTTAAAATTTATTTTTCCCTTATGCCTGAGAAATTTGTAACCTTATTCCATCTTATTCTCTGAGCTATTAGCATGGAAAACTACATTAGCTGTGCTTCTATCCCCAAAGCAGAATTGTTTTCTGGAAGGTTTGCAAACTCTCAGCATCTGAGTGTTTGCAAGGTAAAACAGAAACCTGATTGTAAGTTTATGGTTATTTTTTAATTCTCCAGCTGCAGTAAGCACAGCCAGCAGTAACCCCTGGATGCTGTGCTGGGTGAAGTGAATCTGTTAATACTATCTCAGCAGTAATTTCTCTATCCTGACCCTATAGCATGGACAGAGTGACAAGGAGACCAAAGTGAAGGGTGCCCGTGGTTACGGTGTTTGTCTTCCCATGTAACTGCTAGGCATGCTGAGACCCTGGTTCTGGGAAGCACCTGTCTGTCGATGAAAAGTAGGGAAGGAATTCTTGGTTTTGTGTTGCTTACATGCACGAGTTTCGCTTCACTTTGTAAACTATTTTTAGGGGAATCCATGGGTCTTTATGCCTTCTTTTTATTTTCTCCCTGTCCTGTGGGAAAAGGGAGTGAATGAGCATCTGTGGAGGTGCTTGGCTGCCAGCTGGGGTCAACCCACAAGTGATTAATGGGAGACTTAGATGTTTACATAAGGGTTTTGGTGTTTTCATTTGTTTGGGTTTTTTTAAGACTTCTGTGCCCTTAAGAGCCCAAATTTTCCGTCATTAATGCAATTTGGCAAGCAAACCACAAAACCCAATGCTTGTTTCTTGACTAGTCTCATATTACTATACTACATTCTAGAGGTCATATCAAAGGCAGAACTTAGCCATCAGAAAGTTTCTAAATTTATGTCTCCCACTTTCTGGTCTGTACCATGCTTGCTGTGTCTCTCAGAGGTACTTAACAGAGACTTTCCACATCTGTAGAACTGGCTTTGTATTTTTTTTTTTTTTTTGTGAATGTTGGAAGCTGATGATCCACTCTGGAAAACTGGATTCTTATTTGCATAATAAGGAAGGATTACTCTGTAGGAAATAACTGGTAAATCTGACATAAATTTTAAGTAGTAAATTACAGCTACATTAAAAGAGAATATTTTTCACATCTAAGGTGACTGAGACTTGTGAGAAATTAAATGGATATATTTTTATCAGTGCATGCTGTAATGTACCTTGTTTAACTTCTTGTGAGAATAAGAATTATGGTGCTTTAAAAATATTTTTTTTCCTGAAGACTGACTGGAAGTAAAATATGAGTATTCTGTGTTGATCCTGCCTTCTTGTGGGGATAACAGAGAATGTGGTGGTTTTGCTCGTATTTTTCCTCACCTCTTTTTCTCTCATTTCTTTGTTTATTAATTTATTTATTTATTTAAAGAGGACATTGGTCCTCTCAGGAGACATTTCCTTAATGGAAATTGACTGATACTCCTACAGTAAAATTGCAATTTGTGCTTTGTTCATTTAGACTCTAATTTGATAAAACATCAGTTTTGCAACAGTAAAAAGTGTTTTATTATTCAGTTGCTTGGAGGTTGTCTCTTTCCAGCAAGTCCTTTCCGGTTTTTTGGGTGTATAGAGATCTTGATTTTTGTTTTCTTTTTCATTTTCAGTACCTTAGCATCATTGAAGGATTTAGCTAAAATGCCCCTGGGCCAAAGTTTCAATGAAGTGGTGAAAATGGCAGTGAATTTGACTGCTGCATCAGTACAAGATAGGAGCTTACAGGGTAAGAAATCTGCTTCAGATTTTCTCTGAATTACCTCATCAACATGCTGGAAATATATAATAGTAACTGTTGGACCTTCTGCTAAGTTCCTGATGTCCAGGGACTGAGCTACATTGCTCTACTGCTAACCTAGTTCTTTACTGATCCGCTTTTTAAATATTAAAATTTATAACTAAATTTGATCAGACTCAGGCAACTATCAGATAAACAAAGCTCACTGGTCTAATACATAGAGTTTAGAATGGTCTTTCAGTGATAAATTTTGGAGAGAGACTAAATCAATAAAAAGGACAGTTTCTTCCATTTGATGGAAGGAGAGCATTTTGTTTTGGACATGCATATTAAGCATTATGATTGGTTTACTTTAAGCTTCATTCTTTTGTTCTCCTAAATTCTGCTATCAGCTGGAGGGTTACATTTCTTCATCTGCTGCCTCACTATGGGAGATGAGTTTAATTGGAGAAGGTAGGCTGGCCCCAGGAAAACTCCTTGAGAAAAGGTCAGGAGCAAGTTCTATGGGCAAACTGAAGCAGACAATATAAAGGTGCAGCCGTCTGCTCAGCATAGAAGGTCAGGCTGAGACTGATATGCAGTCTAAATCACTTCACCTGCCAAAAAGAAGGCTGATGTGGGAAAAAGGTGATGTGCTGGAGCCCTTGCACAGAGGATGAACTTGAATTCACTGGAACTTCTGCTATTCTCCCCTTGCTGTCATTCTCAGTAAAGTTTCACATCCAGTCCATACACACAAATCTGTACACTTCAGAATGGCATCCTGCTGGGTTTTTTGGCAATCACTATGCAGGGGCATCCCAGCATCATCATATCAACTGCTGAAATGCCATCAGATTAAGTGACATTACCAGTAGTGCAATCATGGGTTTTGTCCTAGGTAAATTTGTGTTCAGATACACACACCCTGCTGTCCCCCCAAAAAGCTGGGAACATGGTACTTGTATCTCAAGTGTGAACCACTAAGAAACAAAATGAGTAAAAAGAATGAATTACATAACAAAAGATGATTTCCTTTCTTTCAGGTTTTCAGTACAATCTTTCTTTAGGGGATGTTTTGTGGAATCCGCTTGCTGTGAAAGCAGAACTTGAATCCAGGTTTGGTTTTGATGGCCCTCATGTTGAGAACCTGCTAAGTTATACAGCACAGTTAACAAAGGTAAATCAGTTAAAATTTCAGTGTCCTTCTATGTGGTTTTTTTTTTTTTTTATCCTGAAGAGATTTTGCTGTGTTACTGAAGCTTAGATTTGTGAAGCAGCTACAAGGTTGTTAAATATCCTGGCTTCATTCCCACCAAAAGATATTCAGCTTCAGCTGAAGTCTCTACACATGAAGATACTGATAGGTCTACTTGTGTGCACTAATGAATTTATGCTTCTGTGAAGTATGGTAGAGTCCTGAGTTTATTATCCAGTCCTGTAGAGGATTCTGAGGATTGCTCCACTAAGCTTTTAAACCAAATCCTTGATTTGAGTCTGCCAGGATTAACTGGTAGCATTTTTCATCTGGTTGCTCACAAAGAATGCCTGTATCTTCTGCATGTAAATTAAGGCACACCAAGAGCCCTTTCTTCTCGGTTGTGCAGTCTTGATATGAATATACTAGATGAGTTGTCTCATTGGTGCTTAATCAAATATCCTGGTGATGCATCACATTTAGAAAAAAAAATCTTTCTCCAGATAGGGATTTCTAATCAATCCTCTTGACCAAAGTGATCGGTTGTGGTGATCTGCTCTGAAATGCAGAAAACTGGAAACATCTTTTGAATTTCCGCTTAAGTCCACTTAATGTCGGTATTTATGTGAAATCTGTTTGTTCTTGCAGAGCAGTACAGTTTAGAGTTATATTCCAGAAAAGCTCATTGTAAAAATAGCAGAGTGAAACAAACAGATAAATTATAAAAAAACCATTTTGAATGGCCTTTTAATGAAATATCATTGATAGCCTTTTTGATCAACTGAACTGAATTCAGCTGCAGCTTGGTAGCTATTGTTGACTGTGGAATCCCAGGCTACTCGCTAACTATTTAAGCTAGTATCTCAATATTTTATGCTTGTGTTAGAACATTGAAGACCATTAAAAACTATGGAAGCAAATATGTGAGCCTTGATAATATTTGTTTTGAGCACTTCAATTCTGTATCTAATGCCCCATTTCGTTTGGTATCAAAACATCTGCACAACTTTTTATAAATTCTCTGTTCAAAGTTGAAAGGAGTAAGGATGTGAAGTATCTCAGAAAGGCAATAACAGAATTAAAATGAGTGGGGTTATTTTTGTAAACTTTAATAGTATTTATAAATTTGGGAATATTTAATCTTTTAACACAGAATTAAAAAATCAGTCTATGAGGAAAAAAATCTGTTCTCTTGGTCACTGTCTTGAAACCCACCAACCTCAATTTAAAAATAGTCTGCTCTAGTCACTGGTTGAGATGGGTCATTGTACTAAATACTTTTTATATCTGTTATTTTTATATTTGTGAAGTTCCAAGATAGTTAGTCTGCTGTTGGGGTACTGTATGATAGTCAGGATAGTTCAGCTACAGCCTACAAATTACTGTAGAAATAGCAGCAGTGGTGCAGCTACAGGGTGAATATTCCTTGCTTATACAGGTCCCATCATTCTGCCAGCTGTAGGAGCACCTCAATGGGGCCACTGGTGTTTTATACAGCAACCTGCATGTGGACTACTTTGAAGTGTGTGCCCTGGAATATGAGGCTGGATTAAATGGGCTTTGTTCTCACTGAAGAGGCTATGCATTTTTCTTATTTTCACTAGATAAGTAAGTTGATGGGAGAGATAACTCATCAGTTCTCTTGAAATAATCATCAATTCCTTGTGTCCTTGCCAGATTCCCACAGGAGAGACACTGGAGCAGTTTGTGTGTTCTGCTCTGGCTGTTGTGCCAGAAGATGAAGCAAACAAAGAGAATAATGGAGAGGGCTGTAATTCTACATGGCATGAGGCCAAACTGTATCTTGTTCATGCTGTCAGCAAGCTCAGACTCCATGCACGGGTAACTTTAATAAATTAATAGATTGAATTCCTAGTTTTAGAATGTAGGTTGTCAGCAGTAACTCAGTTAAAAGATCTAAATTATCTATAAAAATTTATTTCCATGAACTTTCTTGCTAATAAGATGAAATAATCCTTATAAAGAATCATTACAGTAGAAGTATAATCTATCATCATGTGTCCATTTAATCAGGTTTTCTCATTAACAGAGATTCAGGTATGAAATCTAATAGAGAATGGAGTAAAATATACTGCAATGCGCAGACCTGTCAGAGGAAAGACCCATTTACTGTCCCACCAGAGAATGAATGTTGAGCAAAACTGAAAGGTTACTAGAGGCCTCCACTGATATAATATATAATTAATTTATTTTCTATTCATCTTCACTGTCTCTCGCAATAGTGGCTGAAGCAACATAAAAGTAAACCTCCAGTATAGCATCTTAAAATTCTGATCTGGCAGAATAGCTTGGCATGCATTCTCTGTAATGGCATATGTGTAGTTTCATGGACAAAAGAATAAAACATTCAGATGTTTCCTAAGAAAAACACCTAGTTGCCTTAACACTGGTGTTTGTTTTTGTGCTGAAATATGGTGCTTTTCTCCATTAAAAAAAAGAATCCTGAGTCAAGCTGCATGGGAGATGTTTGCAATATCTAAAGAAAACATGTAGAGCTTCCTGTGTATTTCCTCAAAAATGTAATCTTTGCAAAAGTTTCCCTGCTGTTTGATGAAGCATAAAGAAGGAGGTAATAATTTAATGTGATTGCCAAAACTAATGCACTAATTTCTATGTAGGAAAATCCAGTAATAATTTCAACCATGATTTCAAAACTCTTAAAATTCAGGTTCTTATTATGGGAACCTGAAATATTGTAAGCTGCTGGCCACTGTGAATTTTCTGAATGAACAGAGTATCTCTTAGAGTAAATCAGTTGTATTAACTTGTCATTAAAAAGGAAAGTAATGGTGGAGGAAAGGAGAGCAGTCAGTAGGTTTGGTCAGGCCTTAGTATGCTTATTTATGGGCTACACAATGAGCGCATGCAGGCTGCTTCACCACCTCTTTGTGTGATGGGACTCCACAAGTATTAACGCTGCTGTCTTCCAGCATATTGGCAGTGTAGGCAAGTCACCAGACCAGAAGCCTGGCTGTGGAAGTCAACTTGTAGGTGGTTTCAGTCTCAGGCCATCTTGTTACCATTCCTGGGTCTCTGGGCAAGGTCAGCTCCACACAGCATGTCAGTGGTCCGTATGCTGTAGCATGTTACATCGCCAGCCTGTAGGTCAGTCAAAACTGTATTGAAAATCAGCCTTTGTCACGTCAGCCATTTCAGAGTCTGGAGAGGTTGTTAGGGAGAAGTTTTGGTATCATTGTTGATTGTGTGGATTTTTTTAAAGGCATGCAAAATCTGTGTGCTGTCTAAATAAGAAAGCTTTGATTCTCTAACAAAGTGTTCTGTTTTGCATTCAATCCACTAGATACTTGAGCAATGGCTCGGCAGCAGCACTCTCTTTCAGAATCTCCTTTTGGAACTTAGAAGAGTCATGGCTGATTTAACATCTCAGTTTCTAGATGAGAGGGAAGCCAGGAAACTTTTTTCAGAGATAAATACCCTGATACAGCAATGGAATGAAAAATCAGGAGCCTATCTTTCTGGAGGATATGTTTCATCTCTTGATTGGTAGGTAATACTTATCTTTCTGCAACTTGTCTTATAAAATTAGATCAACCAGAATATTCATTTTCACTTTGCATTTGATTGGTTTCTGATTTTTGTCTGTTTTGTGATTTTATTTCCTATTCTAAAGTTCAAAATCTTGTATAAAGTCAAATAATTGTGCTGATGTTTACACATTCTGGAAAAGAAATTATGTCTGTGCTTCAGAGTGTACTTACTCATGGGTTCAGCAGAAGACCTCACTACTATATGATCAGGACTCACAGGAATCAGCAGCTGTGGACAATTGACATTTTGAACTAGGACCTGAATTTTTTATCTTGTTCTGCAAACAAAATTTAATTCCCACAAATAGTTGGTGTGGCTCAGTAATACTTCTCATAACAAGTCCAGCACAAGTGAAATATTGAGAATTTTTATTGTAGAAGTCAAACTCAGTTGTGCAGGAGATCTTGTAACAAAATCATACAGCAACAGCTACAGCCTATGGAAAACAGAATTTTAAATACAGAATTAGCTGTACACGTGTAGTTTGCAATCTCATCTAGGGCACTCTGACTCTATGATTTCTTCTGATGTTTTTGAACATCAGTTTCAAGTTTTCTAGTTTCAAGTTTTCTGTTTCTCACTCAATGCAAACGTAAACAGCATGAAGAGATGGCTGTAAGTCCTGTACTTTTTAAGAATGGTACATTTTACCAAGCTGTTCAAATCTTCCTGATCTGGAAGGTTCTACAGAGGACTTAAGTCATACATAAAGGGAGTTAATGTTTGTCAGAGTTGGCAGAGCCTCAAGAAAGGTCTATGGCAGGGAACAGGAACTGATACTTCTCTAACTGCACCCTGGATGACTTGCATTGCTTTAGGAAGTTACAAAATTGCCCTCAGTTTTGCACTACTTGTAATTACTTGTTCATATGAAACACTATAACTGCAGGAGATATGATTCATTTTATACAAATCAACATCTGAGGATAAATCTTAAAGATACAGTCCATTACCTACTAGTAAGAGAGAGATTGCAGTCAAGTTGCTCAACAATTTAGTAATGTGTTTTGAAATTTGATTCTTATTTATAAAAGGAAACTGCTGTGCTGCTGCAGTTGTAAGAAACTACAAACTGTTTTTTTAGCAGTTTTACCTTTTTGTTTGCAGTACACAGTATTTTTGTGTTCTGCCTCTGTTGATGGCAGAGTTTGGGGAAAAAGAAAATAAATGTAAGGAGAAGATATTTTCAATTTTAGGCCTTTGCATTCAAAGTCTCTTTTTCAATGCACATCCTCTTGACGAATCTTGAGGAGTTAGTAATTGTTTTTTTCTTTTGATAAATAGTATTGACACAACAGAAACATCAGTTGGTGCATTCCAATTTTCACTATGATTTCATGTTTTTGTAGATATTAAAAAAATGTTCAGCTATCAGGCAGTCAATTGGAATATTTTAGCTTTCAATAATTATGAGAAAACAAAATATTATTTGGAATTTATAGAAAATCAGAGGGTTCGATCCATTTTATTAATATATTCCTGTCTGTAAAATAATTAGCCTTTGGACCATAAAGGCTTTGTTCCTTTCAGCAGCTGAAAATGTGATGTACTCAAAGGTGTCTGACACTTTGTGGCTTACAAGCTTGATTGTAAGTACTGATAAATGCATAATTTTTTAACTTTGCTGTCTACATTCAGGTTTTGATTTGAATAAGGTTGTGACTTTCCAGTGGGGTTTTTTCACATTTTTGAAAATCAAAGCAATTATCAATTTGTGCTAATTCAGATTTTGTTGTAATTAATTTGTGTCTGCTATTAAATTAAATTTGGAATTTCCTTGAATTAAGTAAATAAACCTAGATTCTAAAATTATGTAATATATATTTAAGAAATTTTTGTCTGTCTGCTAGGTAACTAACAAGAAAAAACTTACAATTAATTTTTCAGGATTTTGGCATCTTTCAAAGAGTTTTTGAAGACAGAAGAGAATGTAAGGATTTCTGGTGAAAAGAAAATGGATCATCTTTTTCATCTTGTAGAAGTCATAGAAGAAATTATAAAGTTTGATTTCTCAGTTTCTTCAAACAAGTCTCTGATTGAAAATGCCTTGAATAATGCAATTATGTGGATACAAAATTTTGCCGAGTGGGAGGAATCTGCCACCAATTTCTCATTTTCCGTTTCTGAACTCCATAATGAGCTACCTAAAAATTACCATCCTCTTCAGAGGTTCTGGACAAAAAAGAAGACAGAACTTGTCTGGCATATAGTGGAAATTTTATTCCGTGATTTTGATTCTAGGCTTTCCCACTTGAGTCAAATAGAAGAGGAAGAGGTAATTGACACCTTATCTAGAATTTTATCTTCTATTACAGAAAATAAAATCCATAATAGAAGTATGGTGTTGCTCAAAAATATCCTGACTGATTGGCCAGAGTTAAATATTGCTGCTTTGAACCATTTAAAACATTTAAGTGGACACTTCCAAAGAAATCTCTATGAAGTTGGACCATTGTCTGGTGATCATGTCAATGTGTCTTTAAGTACAATTCCTAGACTGAGTAATACCTCCTCTTTATTTCTCTCAAATGCAACTTTTATGTTTAAGGTACAAGAATTAGGAGAAATTGTGCATGATTTCCTCAGAAATATTCAAAAATTAAGTAGCACTAGTGTGATCTCACTTATTCCCAAAATTTTCTCTCTGTACCAGAATGATGATCTGGTTTTAAATATTAAGAGCAATAACACGCTGTTAAAACTTCTTTCTGAAACTTCAAAAAGTATATCATCTTTTCAATTATGGCATGACCTGCAAAATAAGGAACTAGTTTTTGATTTTCTGCTTGAAACTTTCGATCTTCTCTGGAACCTCACCAGTAAGTCTCTCTGTGAAAAGTTACTATTAATTTACAACTATACAGAGTTTCAGGCACAGTTTCTTGCACAGAATGGAAAAAAAGAGGTACAAGTTGTCTATGACACTTTGAGCAGCCTTAAAACTTTATTTATAGATGAGGAGCTCCAAACAGCTGTCTTATGTTATTTGGAAGATTTTCTTGATCTGTCTCCAGAATGCCTGGTAAATAATGGGTGCACGGATTTTTATCTACAAAACATGACTTCTGTAGAACATTCAGCAGAAGTTTATGACTTACTTCTGCTTCCATTGGACAGTGTCCTGTCTAATGTAACAAACTGGGGAGATAAGGTAAGTGTGCCTTCTGCTTTGCACTGCACTTTTACGTGGCTTCAAACATGGACAGAGATTTTTGAAGAAGGATCGAAAATCCTAAATTTGAATTCAACCTGTTTTGTCTGTCTAAGAAATGATTTGGCATATCTCTCTGAAAGCCTTTTAAATGCAACTCATGATGAACTGTGCAATAATACAGCTATGGCTACTGTTGAAGCTACAAGAGCAGCAATGAAGGTATTAAAAGTTGAATTTCAAGAACGCAGCAATTTAAATGACTTGAAAGATTTTGAGGCTTTCCTTGCTAACCTTCAAAGTGTAATTAACAATGCATTTGATCTCACAAACTTGATTAAAGATAGCAGTTTAGAAAGTGTTTTAGAGACAATAGGAGTCATGATAACTGAATTACAGAAATCTATACTGAAGATTGTTAATGAAGAGGTTTTGAATTCTTGGCTTGATGCTTTCATCTCAGGAGGATCTGAGGGAGAAGATAAGGGTGCTAGTGTATTTTCCATTGGAAATTCCCTTTCTACTATTCTCAAGCTCTCCCAAAAGGAATTTGAAATTATTCTCACTGAGATAAATGATACATCTGCTTTTTTAAAAAGTGTACCTCAAGACAAATCTATGGTTTGTATCAGCATTTTCCAGAATCTTACCAAACTAATTTTGGACAATGCTCTAAAAGACATAAGATACTTGCAAACAAATTTTTCATCTCATCTTAACTCCTTTCTTAATTTTCATAGTACAATGGATGAAGCAGAGGATTGTAACACATGGATGCATGGATTAAGTAGTCTCATTGAAAAATACAAGTCATCTTCCCACCTTGAAAGTGCAAAACATATTTTATTTCTTCTGCAATCTCTGGGAAATGCTGAGACAGATGCTAAGCTAATGAATGTGATGGACTTTGTTAATTTGGTTTTTAATTTGACACTCCCTGAATGTTCCCTAGGTGGTTCTGATGTGATTTGTGTAAATGTTTATTTCAACATCATAGCAAAAACTTTAAAATTTATTCTCCCTGAATTTTATGTAAAAGATGACATTAGTGTGTTTGAATTTATTTTTCAACTTTTAAATAACTCTGGAGAGCAAATACAAATGGTTATCAGTGATTTAGTTGGAAGCTCATTGTATGTGTCAAACAAGACCCATTTTAGTCAGTCAATCCATGATTTTAACAGGACTTCAATAATGCTCCGTAATCCTTTTCACCACATTCATCTTTTATCAGCGACACTTTTATCAGAAATTCAAAGTCTTCTGCAAATTAAAACTTTTGAAGTCCAAGGAAACAGCTCCTCTCATTTTGACAATGAGATTGATCCTTTCTTGCATGGGAAAAATATCAGTTTGCTTCTGGAGTTTTTTCAATATATGATTAGAAAACTTGATTCAAATTTGCGGAGTGAACACAAAACATTGCCTCAGAAACTGATAGAAGCAGTGGGTCTGAATATTGAGCTGGTAAGGAAGGCACTTGAAATTTTCAGGACTCCTACTTTTACTGTCTTTCCATTAAGAGATGAAAAGGAGTTTCTAAAGCATATGGTTGCCTTGGTGCAAAACATCAGAAACATGGATGTTGAGTTTTTGACAAGTAGATTCAAACAGGTCCAGGAGAACCTTGAAAATTTCTTTAAAAATATTAAACCTTTTTCTGTTGAGAGCTCTGAGTTAGGTACTTTAACAGACTGGTGGGATGCATTTGAGAACGTTTCGCATTATTGGAACCTGACTGCTGTAAGGCAAATAACACAGCTTTTTGAACAAGATGACCTCTACAGTGCAGAAGATGTGTTCAACCTCCTCTTTGATGTCATCAGCCTTACAGAAAGATTGGCTCATAGTAACGTTACAGAAGCACTAACTGAAATATATGCTTTCATACTGACTCAGGAAGAAAAAATGCCAATGTTTACTGATGAGGAGTTCTCTAATCAAGTAGAAGGTCTTCTAATGTTACTGGAGATACTGGAAGACATCTCTGATGAACCTGGAGAGGCCTCTGTTTGTTTTTCTGCAGCATTCTGCTGGACTCTCACAACAGCAACGCCTCAGAGTGATCCCACTGTTATGCCTTGTGACTTTGGGCATAGTAATTCTACTCTTCATTACAATGCAGTCATTGAAGTAATTAAGGAGCTTAAGCTTATCACTCTGGACAGTTTGGTTTGTTCTATGGAAGACTTTCAGATGAATATCACTCGCAATCTGACTTGCTTTTTTCGTCAGATCAAAGAATGGAACTCTATTCTTTTGAAGTTTTCTGAGCTCCATCATTTAAACAGCTCAATTCTTAAAGAGCTGCTAGATTTTTGGAACGAGCTATCCCTTTATGCTGTGCCACTGCAGGTGAATAATACACATACAGTCAATTGTTCCTCCACATCAAAGAGCCAAATGGCATTACAAATTGTAGAAACACTGAGCAGCATTTCAGTGTCAGAAATGGAGATGGCCAAAAGACTTCTTGAACTGCTGGATGATCTTTATGGTGGCCTAAGTTGGAACAGACAGTCAAGAACATCACTTAAGAGTGTTCTTACTAATGTTAAGAATATGACCAGAGAAGTTTCTAGACTCCTGAATACCGAAGCTGTCCTTTCTTTTCTTTCTGTAATTCAGCCTTTAATGACACTGTCATCTGTTGGAAACCAGACACATGCAATGCTTATGACAATATCAGCTTTAAGTGGGAACATCAATGAATCTGACAACTTTGAGAACTTCTGGTTTCCTGTAGTTACAAGCATAGAAAACTTATTGGTGAATTTTAGTGTTAGACGCTTACTTGTGGTGATAGATCAAGAGTATCAATTACTAAAGTTTGCCACTGGACAGTCCTCTTCAATGGCTCCTAGTGTTTTACTAGAGCAGTTTAAGACATCATCTGTAGATGCTATATCAAGAAATTTTGAAGATATACAAGACATTGTGAAGAGCATTCTATGCGAGTGTAACAATAAACATTATTCTAAAATAATGCATGCTCTAATTCTCCTTATGACTAATGAAAGTTCATCAAATGACCTACTTCTGGCTGTCAACAATATTATTGACTTTTTGGAGCTATTCCAAAATAAGTCTAAGAAGGACTACACTGGTGTGTTGTTTGGTGACAGTCATCTTAGCAGAGAGAAATTGAATAATATTCATGCTGCTACTTCAGTTTTGCTGAACAGTCTCCTTCATATAATTGCTGATCTTGATGTTGTAGAAGAATCTTTGCATACAAACAATACTGAGCTTCATATGGCTGACCTAATTGATTCATTTTTTTATAATGCACCATATAGAGGAACTTCTCAGTCCCAAAACAGAACTCTGGAGATCATGCAAGAGATTTTGCAAGTAATGTTTCAGTCTACTTCAGAACATGACAGCAATAAAATAAAACTCTTACCAATTAATTTGCATAAGGATGTAATGGCAGAAATGAGGTGAGTCTTTTCCATATGCTCATTTTGGGAAGTGTGCTGACAATGACAGAAGGGTTCTCCATTTATGAACAGCTCCATGAAAACTTTTATTGAGTTAATTACTGTTTCATTTCAGATTTCTTCAAGCTTGTGTTGTTCTGACCAACGATATTTGGTATCAGAACACATTCTGGTGTGGACCAGATTATTGATGTTTTTAGTCATATATAGATAATTGAATTGGTTTCTTTGGAACTATTATAGAAACAATTATTTGAAGGTACTTGTGTTTTAAAATCCTTACTGGTCTGAATAATGAACCTCCACTAATTGATGGGCAACAGTAATCTTTGCCTATGGGGCTAAATGTTAAGGAATGCTTGGGACTAATTCTTTGTGGCGTATGTGGGGTTTGTTTTTTCTATGTCCAAATATAGCTACATAAAATTTCTTTAACTTAAGTTTGTTGATGTCTTATGTTATAGCTATTGCGTTAAGTTGTTCAGGTTAACAAATGCATTTTCTGAAGGAATCTTAAGCCCAAGAGAATTTTTGCCTGATTACTCAGATTAGATGTAATCCAGTAGCAGAGGAAACTGCTTCAGGAAAATGTTTACTGATGGTTTATTTAATAAAACAGCTGCTACACTGGAGTTGCTGCCTTTAAACAATATTGAATGAGCCCACATGCTGATTGCTCCAAACAGCTTTAGAGCATCCTGCTGGTGGAGCTACTGGTCCTACTGTCATAAACCAGCTGAAAAATGGCCTTGGGAAATTCAAGCACTGATGATCTAATCATTTTATGATTAATTTTATACAAATAAATTAAACCATTGTCCATCAGGATCAAGTATTAACCTAACCTGTTGAAAAATATCAAAAGGAAATACTAGAAAAGTGGTTTATTTTCCCTCCATGCTGATTATCAGAGATTTTGAGTATTCTGATCTTTGCCATTAAGTCCAATTATTCTGTGGGCTCTCAGTATTTCTGAAGCTATTATGATTTTGCTTATTTTGTGAAGGTACTTGCTAGCACCCTGAGGGTATTTTTTTAGCATGCAAGTATTATATTCTGATTTTGAAATTGTTTGAACAAATGTAATAACTTTTGAAGTTGAAATTCTTGTGTGGTTCATTGAAGACTACATTTGTGCACTGTCACTTGTTGAAATTTTTCTGTGGTACCCTTGTAATGAAAATAATGTTTTCTTATTGATATTTCTACAGAGCATTTAAAATCTGCAAGATTCTTCAGGAACGTTTATATCCTGATAGTGTCGTGCTATTGCAGAAATTGCAATTTGCCATTTTGAATGTTCTCAAAACTGTTTCAGGTTGGTTACCACAGCAGTGACTTTGAGTCACTGTATGTGTTAGTGCTGTTAAGATTTTACTCTAAGCAAACCTTTGTACAAATAAGGTAATTTGGGTGATGCCAAGCAAGGCAAGCATACTGATTCCTGGAAATTAAGTCAACAGAGGTACAGGGAAAATCTGATGCAGGTCATAGAAGGGATGATTTCTTTCGGGAGTGTTCATGTTGATTTAAAATCCCAGTGAAAGTAGATCTTGCTGCTCCTCTTCAGCTAGTGAGCTGGATCAAGTCACAGGAGTTTTTTTAATGAGACAGACTTGCCACAGGGCAGCGTGTAGCTGACAGTATGGAAAAATGGGGCAAGTATTTAAAGGAAGTAACATCTCCCACTCCTGACTGTGTTGAGACTGTGAATTGGCTTCCTGTAGCTGAAAAACTTTATCTTTAAAAAAATTGTTCAAATTTTAATGTTTTACTTTGTTTTATTCCTTATGTTTATGCTCCCAAGATATGCACTTTAAGAAAGGTGCTATATTGACCTGAGTATAATTTCATACTATTTTTTCTCTGGAAAACAAAAGCCAATGCTTTTCCAACCTTGTATTTTAGCCAACTATGCCCAGATTTGTTTATAAAGAGCAATTGGGAGGCATTAACCTGTCATTCTAGAGCAAGGGATGAGAACTCTAGTGTCTTATGCCAAATTCATTTCCAAAAAGCATGTCAGATGTGGCTACAACCCACTTCTGACTGTCTTCTCCACTCTCCTGTGACGGATGTAGTTCTAAAATGTAACATAGTTGTGATTTTGAGCTCGGGTAAGAGCTACTGAAATTGTGTAGCTGGGTATCTGGCTTCTGTCCTTGACCTCTGAAGAACAGTATATTTATTGAGAGAACTGAGATTAGGGAACTAAATTTTTGTTATTCTCATTTCAATACTCTAGTTGTGGGAATGTTTCATAGTGTTTCATATGTTACAGAAAACATTATGAAACCTACTGAGAAAAGACGAAAACCACTCAATTTGGTGTGATTTGATGAATTGTATCGTATTACTTCTAAGAGCAAGAGGAAGGTTTGCTTGTTTTAGAAGCAGTGCTTAATGTTTATTATTTTTTTTATTTGACTTAAGAACCAAATGTAAGGAAAAAAGCAACATAGTTGAAAAAATTACCTTGATACTCAATGAGAATTCAGCAGTCAAATCCTTCACTACTATCTCATGTGCAAACCCACTACAGACAGCAGAAAGGAGTTTTTTCCCAAGGATATGGTGGCTGCAATCTTGGGTAGGAACTGCCATCATGGATGACTAGGGGGGATAATACTATCACCCTGCTTGGGTTCATTATCCCAAGATATAGAAAATGTTTATGTAATGCTCTTTCCCTTGTAATTTGGTTTTGAGAGTTACTTCTCACTGGAGGGTTGGTAACATCTAGGTGTTTCTACAGGGAAATAGAATCAGGGGAGCTTGCCCACGGAAAAGGTAGATGTGGTTAATATACTCAGCTTCCCAAAGTTGTGCTTCTTGCTCATGAAGAGCAAATATGAAATTTTCTTCTCTGGTTCTGTAGCAGGTATGGATGTTCTTATTATTTATCAGGACATTGTAATGGAGAAGAGTAACTGAAATTGGATCAAACTAGCCTTTCTTGTCATCTGAAATGATACATAAATTTAGGTAGAACTATTTCTCTGTGCCTTAGCACATCAGACTTTCCTTGCTTTTAAAAACTTTTCTCTCCCTTATTATTTGGCTAACTTTTTATTTGATTCCAAATTGTTTTTTTTTAATCTGATTAAATCTGGACATTTTCTCTTACAGAAGAACCTGTTGTCTTTAGCAACATTTTCTGTGCCATTACAAAGTGTAGAGATGGATTAACGAGTCACTTGCTTCTCACTGCCTTTGAAGGGATTGCTGTGGTTCAAGATCATTATCAGGTCTGAATGACAAGTCCCCACAGTGGCTGTAAAAAACTAAGGTTTATATAGTTATAGCTCTGATGATTTTGATAGACATATGCAGAAGAAATTCCTTAAATAAACATTGGTGAGCTTTACAAGCTGTAAGTATGACTTAGAATTATTAGAAGTATTATAACTAGAATAATTGGATTGTCAATCAATATCAAACGCCAGCCCATTTTTAATTTCTTTAAATTTTGTCATACTATTAATTTAATGAGTTATAACACATTTATAATTTAAATATTCACAGGAACATTTGTGGAATTAAAGTAGATACAAATAAACTTCTTGGACACACTAATTCCAGCTAAAATAGCAGTTGTTATTACTGGTTGGGTCCAGTCTGTTCTCCTTTAACATGAAATTGCCAGAGTAATATTTGGCATATAGTGACTCATCGAGTTGGAAGCAGGCCTTTGGATAGGACACACATTTGTGCACACAGACAAAATACTAAAGTCATGCTTTTTATTATAGAATTTGTCTTCTCTTTATTAAATAACTCTGCTGCTTTGTCTATCCGGATATTTTCCTGATATGAACAGCAATGTGTTAAACAGATGACAAGTGGCATCACTCATATCTCAAAGCAGACTTTTGCAGACCAAATGCATTTCTGTAGTCACCACACTTCTATGGCCTACTTCTGCAAATATTAATAAAGCTTCATGAAATAAAAAATGCAAATATTGAGGAGAAAATATTAAAATGCATGCAGAGCATAATTCATGAAAAACTTTGGATATGAGGATCCTGATATTTGCTTTGTTGTATAGAAACTAATGTTGTTCAAAACAATTCTTTTTGGAAAAAGATAAAAATTGTCAGCCTAAATAATAAAAAAAAGGAAAAACTCATTTCATTTCAAAAGAAATTAAAAGCGTTGGCATATCTGCTAGTGGATGTATCTCCTTGACAGGCTAGTTCAAATTCCCAGTTTGATTGTTTCCAAACCTCAAATATTTGAAAATTCCTTGATTCTTGAAAACTTTTCACCCAATTTCAATTAATCATACAATGAGTATTACCTTACCCATATTCTCATTTGAAAATATGAATCATCTATTTGCCAAGAGTTGATACTTCAAGGTATAGCACAATCTCATGAATCTACTAACCACGTGATCACTGTGACTTGCAGGATGCTGGAAGATATTGGCCTGCTTTCAACAAGGGAGATTGTGAGAGTATGGCTTATATCAACCAAAAACTTTCCAATACTTTGGAGAGCTTCATGGAAGCCTTGCAGAATACGAGCAGTGACAGCTGTGAATGCCAGCTAATGTTGGGGAATATCCAGAGACGACTGAAAATGTAAAACCTTTTACATTTTGGTACCCCAAACGGTTCTTTGTCATTAGTGATGTTATTCGGTGCATATGTCTGTGTTCTAAATTTAGTAATTACAGGAGAAATACTGGTTTTTTAAGCTTTGTTCATGTAACTGAAAACTGAGTGGATAAAATGTACCAATTAGTCAAGTACTTTAGAAAAATTTAGAATATTTCTAAAAGCCCTTAAATTTTTTGCTGAGCACTTGTAGCAGATCTTGCTGCTCTATCAGGTGAATAATTTGGATCAGAACTAAGAAAATTTTCAATTTTCTGTGACTTCAGTTAGATCAAAATTTTGGTATCTAAATTTTTTATTTATAGTTCTTTTGATATGGCTCGTCCTCTCAATAACTGAGTATCTTTTTGCAAAAAGCATTCAGATCTGTTCAGCAGTTCAAAGAGACAGAAACATGGTATGATGTTTGCAAATGGATGGGATTGAACTCCAAATGATTTCTGATAGTTGTTTGCTTGAGGAAAACCATTAGATTTTAAGTAAAGCGTCTACTATAGAGTATTTCAAACTTGCAGTGAGCTACAAGTAGACATTGTTATAATTGTTGCTATACTGGTTTATCTGTTATTATTGTTATTGTTATCTGTTATTATTGAATTGTTTTCATGAAGGGCTTGAATGGTGTCTGTGAATTGCAGTAATAATAAAGAAGAACTTGAGCCTAGATGCTACTCCTAAAAACCATGGGCTCATGTCCAGTTTTGAAGAGAAAATCATATCTGATATGTGCATACTCTTTATTACTTAAATTGTAGTTAGGTAGACTTTTTTCATCTTGAACTGTAGTGATTTGTATCCCTAGGTTTTAAAAACGTGTATTCAGTGAGAAATATGGAAGTGAGGTATTGCTAGACATGTCTTTCTTCATAAGCTGCTGTTTGCTAGAGCCCTTAGCCATTATGGGAATCTCTATACCTCTACATATATATCTCTAGAGAGAGAGAGAGAGAGAGAAAGATATGCATGTTTATATCTACATATGCAGTCTCTTTTAGGCATGAATTATGATGACCACTGCACCACATAAATACAGCATCAGAAGGTCTGTAGAGGTGCTGACTGTATGCACACTCTGTGCACAGAGCATAATGGGACCCTATTGTCACATTTAGTGTCTGTTTTACTATTCGTATCAGTCTTTTTCCATTGAAATGTCAATGACTTTTTTCTGATAACTTATGAAACTGAGGCTATCATTCCAGGGTGACTGAAAATTTGGAGCTACAATTGTCGGAAAACCCAGCGGCAGCTTTCCTCAGCAATTTTAATCTTGTGAATGGTGGGTTACAGTTTTCTTCACTTTTTTAATAAGTCGTTGTTGTGTAACTTTGTAGCACAATAACTGTTTCTTTGTTCTTTTAAATTGAAATGGACACTGTTTATGGAGACTACTGACTTAAGGCAATGTTGTCGCTTCAGTGAATTGAATGAAAAGGATACAATCTGTAGGAAATTTAATTAAGAAAATTGGTTCTTTTAGTACTATTTTCCTTCTCTTCCAGATGTGAAAGTCAAAGATTTTGTGCAGAACATTACTCAGTTGAAGCTGGACATTGGTTCTTCTGTCAATATTTCTGAAGAAACTGTCAATACCCTCTTTGAAGTCAGTGTCTCTCATTCAGAGGTAAAAGATCAAAAAGAAGAGTCAGATTAATGGGTCAACCTATAGCATGATGTGACAGCTGAAGCAAAACAAGTCATGTTGCTTATATTTTCACTTATCGCTTCCATGTGATATACTTTGTGAGTTTTAGGACTTTAAAATAATAATAATTGTTGCGGTGGATCCCCCTGGCCCCGCCCCCCCCTCTCTCGGCCGGGTCCCTGCCATGTGACTGAGTCAGGTCTACTTTGGGCTCGGGCCGCGCGGGCTCTGATCTGGTTGGTTGTTTGTCCCAGCTCCGCCTCTGGTATCCCCTTTCCCCCTGTCTGTGAAAAAGCCAGCAGGGGGGAAAGCCCAGCCTCTTACCTCGCTGGCTGTTTGCCCAGGTCGGGTCCTCTGTTCCCCTCCAGGACAGAGGGAATAAATGATTTAACATCAAAAGAGGTATGAGCTGTATTTCTATTCTCAATTTCTGCTCTGGGGACAGCTGCTATTAACACTGGCTTAGGTGGGGCTGCTCAGTCGAAGGAATATTAGGCTGGTTGTGGATGGTCTAAGATATTCCAAGACTTAGGAAGCAAGCTTGCCACAGAATTAAGCAGTGGACAGCTGATAACCCCCCACAAATAATAATGTCATGCATTAAGAGATCAATTTATAGCACTACTCTTCTAAGTGGCACTGCTTCATTACTTTCAGCAGTGTTTTACCCTCTTGTGCTGTCACAGAATTGGAGCTTTGCTGTCTTGGCATTGTAGAAAAGAATAGAGATTTCTGGAGATATAATTTTATACATTACAACTTCTGCTCCTTGCAGTATAGAGTTTCCTTATGTTTATTTTTTTAAAATTCCTTTGTGTGTTCCTCACTGTTCTTACATTATCTTACCACAGTCTTGCTTTACTTTCATTTTGAGTTGTTGACTCTTGAGTATTTTAAGTTTTCTGAGTGAAAGGCTGTGTGTTGCTATTGATGTTTCTGTGAACCCAGCAATCAGTCAAAATCGTGAGAAATGCCGCCTGACCGCTGGGGTGTGTCTGTGGCGAGTGTCTGTTCGACTGCTCCGAGCTGAGGGTACATTTGGTGTAAACCGATCAGCTCGGTCAAGCAGCCACTGGGTGTCAGTGATGCTCCACCAGCAGAAACCATCGCAAGATTTGTTTGTGAACAGTGCAGCGTTGAAAAGGCAGTTCAGACCATCATAACTACTTATAGATGATTTGTTCTTCTGCTTCTGTGGCAGTGTAACTGCCTTTATTGTTAGCTTGCTATTGTGATACCCCTATATGGTATTGAGAGAAGTCATCTGAAAGCAATTCAGTTAAATGGGATTCAGTGCACCTTTGATCCTTTGGAATTATAGTGCTAATTGGCTGAATTGTAAAATTACTTTCCATTCTTACTCTTTGCCAGCCATATGTAGAGCTTAGATATATACACACGTCTCACATTTAAATAATTATACAGAATTGTTTGTTTGCTTGGTGCTTTAGTTGTCCCCCAGTCCAACTAGAGCATTAGAAAGCCTATGTCTCTTACTGATTATGAAAGCTGCACAAGTTACTTTTTAGAGCCATATTTTAGGCATTCCCATTATGTTTATTGTCTATACAGCCACTTTCTGATAACCCTAATGGTAACTACAGGCTATATAGCTGCCATGGTAGCTACACTCCTATATTTCTGATATGTGCTACTATTCTACTTGCCTCTGGAATTCTGGAAGCTCGGGAATTTTTTGTGCTTATGGTACTTACCCATAATTTCTGCCTCGATGTTATGTGTGGTCCACGCTCATTGCCATGGGGGGAAGTGATTTGAAATTGCTTAAAACTTCTAACTGAAAGACTATAAGCATTCATTTACTGAATGTAGGAGTTTGGGTTAGCTCTGGTACTCAGAAAGCTGCAAAGAAAGTTCAGAGGAACTTAGGGCATAAAACACAGAATGGGTTAAAACTGCATTGAAATGGTGATATTTTTGTGAGGTACAAGGAAATAAATTTCAAATTATATTACAGTCAAATTTTCTCCCCAGCAAGAAGTCCAAATCAGTATCATATTACACTGCTTGCAGAATTATGTTCATATTCTGTTCCTTTAATGCACGGAAAAAACCTGAATATTTAAATATATAGGAAATCTTTTAGAATCACAAAGGCAAAATTCTGTTCCAGAATAAAAATCAAAAAGTCAAGTTACGAAGTTGGAAAATAAAATGCTCAGAGGAATTAAAGAGTTCAGTTGCAAATCCTGATTATCTTGCAGATCTTCTCCCTGACTAAGTACTATTACCAGCAAGAGATGCATTCAGTGGAGGGAGTAGAGGCGGTTCTGTCCTAAGCAGTACAATGTAGCCCTGTATTTTGGCTCCTACAGGCTCCTACAAAAACTTGTAATTTTCTGGACTTGTTGAGAATGGGTAGCCAAGAACTCCTGAGATACCTGGACTTCAAGCACTTGCCATTATCCAAGATGGTTTTGTTATAGTCTCACCCAAGGTCTGTTTAGGCATTTGTGCCTTCATCTGCTATTAAGTAACACTTTAAAGCAGTGTTTAACTGAGAAATGTGGGCTAGCTCAGAGTGGATGCTGTGCCAAATAGGCATCCCCAAGTGTTAAATTGGTACGTTCTCTGAAAGAAGGAAGGACCGCATTGTTTGATTTTAGTGATTCATGTGCCTAGATTTTGATCTTCAGGTGTTTCTGCAGCAGAGGTGCATATCTGCTAGAAGGAGTATACTCAGCATTGTAAATTTGCCTGCTTATGGTATGAATGCTCAAGAATGAATAACTGATCTGAGAAAAATGAAAGCAAATCCTTATAAGAAATACACTTCATTTTTTATATGCACATGGAGTATAAAGTAAGAACACACCAATGTGATAGAAAGCTGTATGGTTCATTACTTCAGGTCTGTTTGTGCCCTGCGAATTGTCATGTTACTGTGACACAATTTTTTACCTTATTGGCTATAAAAAAAGTGATGCATTTCTGGGAGAAAAAAATTAATACATATACATTGTGATAGGTCCTTTACAGTGCCTTTGTGGTAGCTTTAACTGGAAGATGTGATGAAGAAACACTTAGCTTGCTGCTAAAGCTGCCTGAAAACAGCAGAACTTCTCTGGTAGTGGAAGAATTATGTTCTTTACCAGCATTGGACTTATATACCATGTTTGTATTGATTATACAAAATTTGAATGTACGTCACATCATTTACAAGGTAAGATGCTTTCTTTTGAAGGCAGTATGAAACATACAGATAGATAGATTAATAGTTCTATTATTTCCTCATGTGTTCTTTCTCCATGAAAGTAAACAGTGGACATATGGCATTGTTAGTCTATATTTAGTTCCCCAGAATATAACAGTTGAAGAATGGGGCTGATGGATGCTACTGCTTTCTATGTCTTGCTTCCTCAGGAAAATTATCACTGAGGAGTTAATTATGAAAGCTTTACAGAGAACACAGGAGGTTGAAGACATAATTTTATTAATCTTTAGCAGAATTTTCAGTTCATGCAATTAGTCACTTCATTATTTGTAAGAGTGAAAGACTGAACATTTGAACTAAAACCAGCATAGGAGCTCACATCATGAGAATGACAAAGCTATTTTCTAGGAAGAAGTTGCATTGTGGTTGCAAAAGTCTGTAGCACAACTGCATTAACTGTACAACTGTAGATAATCTGGGATCTGGTATGAGTATTCAGTGAGATAATGGTTTTAGCTGTAAGAACAGAATTACTGAATGGGATAGTTAGAAGACATTTCAGTTCTTTTGGGGTAATTGATTGACAGAAGATAAATGTAAGCATGAATAGCTGAAATATAGTTATAACATTGTGGGGAAGAATAATTTGTTCTAAAGCTGTAGATGTCTGGTTCTATTCTCGATGCTGCATGCTCAGTTAAGCAGGTTAGACATAGAATTTTAAAAAGAAGAAAATTTCCCAGAATAGATAAGGATACCAGAGGGAAAAGAAAAGATTTTTACTTCCTGAATTATTTGCAAACCTAGAAGGAAAAAAAAAAATAGACGAAAATAAACCAGTTCTTGTTCTGGTGTGTGTTTCTACTGAACTCTAATCAAGTCCTAGCAAAGGATAAAAATGTTGTCAGCTCATCCTAAATTATAATGGAAGTTCTGCTACTTTTTTAACCAAATAAGATTTTTTTATACAGGTGACTTTCAATTTTTAGTTTGTTTTTTTTTTATTTTTACTATGTAAAAGCAGATGAAGGCTGAGAAGAAAATCAAGCACAGACATTATAGTATGAAGACAGAGGTGAAAAAGTAAAGATAATCAGAGGAAGAACTGAAATTATATTATGAGATTATAGTGGTTTTATTATTTTACATAGGCAGGTAACAATGAAAAGGTTTATATTATTATATCATCTAACTAATCCACAAAAGCAAAGGGAACAGAGAGAAAATCCATAATGATGAATTTGTGTGGTGGAAATAGCAAACAGACAATTGAACTTAGGTCAAGTAGGTAATAAAATGCACACAATTATTTTTGATATGAAAAATTTGAAGGCAGGAAGAGTGTGGCAGGAAAGTTAGTTACTTTAGTAGTCATATTAAGCAATAAAAGTGATTTCTAGATTTAATTTAACTTACAAATTATTTTAAAAATATGAAATTGTTGCATTGAACATCTTTAAACTGATGAAGGACAGCTTTCCACTTACACTGAATTCTAAGGGGATAGAATGTTGCAGATCCTATTAGCATCTTGGTTTGGAGAACTCTGTTCAACTTGATAGGTGCAAACATCTTCTCTTAATATTAATTCTTACTTTTTCATAAGCCAGTTCTAACATTACATTACAGAAAACTTCTCTCCAGCTTAATCTGAGAGCAATTGGGGAGTTATATCAAAAGCAGTTTTGTTTAAAATGGTTTGTAGGAACATTGTATAACCAGTTTTAGAAAAAAGCTGAATAATTTCTTGAGTGTTTTATTGAAAGTTTATAATTTGTTTCTAACTGGAATTTACTGCTGTGATTTTTTCCCTTCTTTTCCAAGGTCCAGATACCACCTGAGATAGGCAATATATTAAATATGCTACTGGATGTGGTTTCTAGTATCAGTTCACTTCTCAATAAAGCCCATCATGTAATGGAAAAGCTTCCAGTGTTCCTTCAAGGAATTCAAAATATTGGCGTGCTTGACATCTCCACATTGCAGCAGGTATGGGTAGGATTTCAATACGCAGAATTATTTCCCATTCTGAGGTGATTAGGTAGGGATATGTGCTTAGTAAGGAGACACACTTATAGATATGATTTCCTAGAAAGTTGGGAACTTAGAGAAGAATCCATAAACCCTAGGAAGATTCATTTGGTCTCTGTCAAGTAGTCTGGTAAGTCTGAGACTATTGATGTGTTCCTTCTGTCATCTCTGTTTGGTTTTTTTTTTTTTTTTTTTTTTTTTTTTTTTTTTTTTTTGTTGTTGACTTATGAGATCATAGTCTAAGTTATTTCAATGTTTGCCAACTGACTAACATTATGGTCTATCATCTGTGACTTGGAGATAGCTAGCCAGGCCTTTTCTGCTAACAGTGTGTGCATGTTTTTTATGAGCAGACTATTATTTTGTTTACAAGAACTAGCTTTTTTTAAAAAAGATATGATTTCAAAACAGAATATGCAGTTCTTGTATCCATCATGTGTTTCTGTTTGTGTCACCAAAGGGTTGGTGTGATAGTTCTGCTTGACATTAAAAAAAACCCAAGTGGCATGAGGTGTGAGTGAGGGTATCTCTTTTGTCCCTGCCTTGAAAGGCATTTTCTGTATGCACATCTACACAGCTAGCCCAGTGGTGCATCTATTGTTAATGGAATCATCAGAAAGATTTCTCTTTCTAAGCAGGTTCCAAATCCATGGGAAGACTTGTTAAACCCCATGGCATTACTTTCTGGGTTTGCTGTCCTTTGTGGAAACTTGAGGATAGAATCTGGTTTAAAATTGCAAACCTGTAAAAGATCCCGCAGCGGTAAATGGTGCAATCTGGTTTATTGCCAGAGTACAGAATAAACACTGCCTTAAATACTATTTGCCTTAGTTATATCTTTTTCAAGATTTTCTAATCTGTGTCATAGAGACATGTTGAAAAATGCTGTTCTGGTGCATCTATCAGTTTTGGTTTTGAGCCTCTCTTTTTGGAGTAGCTCTTTGGCTGCTGCAATGAACAGTGCCTTTCATCAGGTACTTGCACCATTCCTGCTTTCCTTAAATTAATTCTGTTTGTGTCAGACTTTCCTTCCAGCAAATGAGATATTCTTTTTGGACTGAACTCCCAAAGTTCCTTATTTGATAGCAGAACCTCTCAAAAAGTGCTGTAGAAAAAAAGTTTGCAAAGGAACAAATGGAACAGCAGAGGGCCATCTGCTCACAGTTTTAAGCTTTGCTTGATGGCCACTCCTATTATCCTGTAATATACCATAGATTTAACCTTGGAACTTTTGTTCTTTTTTAGTTCTAACCTTTTTTTGACACAATCTTTATTTTCTTCTGTTTTGCTAAATCCCTTATTCTTGTCAATTTTCTGGGGGTTTTTTTATCACCTAATAATTTGTAGAGGATTAAAATAATGAGTGCCTATTTCTTTTGTTAATAAATTACATTTTTGATTTCAAAGACTCTTCTGTCTCTGTAACTTTTTTTAAATTTTGAAGACTAGTAAAACTGTGTCCTTTTTTTCATGTTTAACTCGATTTTTTATACTTTCAAATAATAGCTTTAGTTACTGATTATTTTTTGCTTCTTTTCTATGGTGGCCAAACTTGTGCTATTGAATAAGTGCTCCACTGAAGTGCAGATATTTCTTATACACCTCTCTCCTTAAATGTTTTCTTCTGTTTCCAAAAGGGTCCATCCTTCTGGATTTTTGTTTTCATGATAACTAAGAGCAAAGTAATTCAGTGACATAGAAAGATTTTCAGATAAAGAATGTAAATGTTTTTAAGGTAAAAATATATGGAACTTCATCAGAAAGACATATTGTCAATTTTGAAGTTTATTAAACAAAATAATTACTTTTATAATGAAAGAAGTAATAAAGTAATTGTCAGCTATGCATATGGATTTCTGTCTAAAAGGAAAAATGAAAAGAAAGAAATACCTTTAATATATCTGTAAAATGTGAAGTTGAACTGAAAAGCTACATATATTTTAATAGAAGGTGATGTAAAACTCAGTACCTATCCATCAGCAGTAATTGGAATTTAGCGCCACATTCTACTGTTAAAAACACTGAGTGAATGGGTAAGTCCCTGGGGAAAAACAGTGCTGATTTCAATAATGACTTTTACTTGTTTTTGCTTTTTGAAATTCTTCACTTATGTTTTCATACTTAATTTTTTGGATGTTTGTCACTCATCAATAGATAAGCTGCAGGGGACTTCCAGAGTTGCTGAGTGCTGTTAATTGTGAGTGGTGGCCTCACTCTGTCATCCTTCCATTGACTCGAAAAAATTCTCTGTTGAACCTATCATTGCAGGGCAGCCTGTTGGGCTTATAAATGTATAAAAATATGACTTAGGTTTATTTGTGGCTACTATACTTATTCTCGTATCAAAAATGTTCTGTAGCATTTTTAACTTCTCTGCCTTGCCCATATTTGCAGAAGGCCAATTGCAGTCCACTGTTTTGATAGGTTGAATAGACTTATTTTAGTATTTGTTTTTTGCTTTAGTATTTTCCTTTTGTAACAGGATCTCAGTTGCCTAAGACAACCTAGCAACATTTTTGCATGCTGGGTTTGGAAGAAGAAATGTGTACAGTGTTTGAGGGGCATTATGACTGATGACTCTTGTAACCTGCTCATCCTTGTCTATACCTACAAAAATGACTTTCCTAAACCTGAATTCAGATTTATCATAAACTGCACACAATTTTGTCTCTTACATGATCAAGGATAAGTGATATACTCAGGTGACCACCATTTTGTAGCAAAGTCTCTTGATTTCAGTTGATAAATAACATTCCGCACTGGTTATGTGTCTATTCAATTTGCTTTGAATTAGGTAATTGGTTTCTTGCCATATTGCATTCTGATCTTTTCTCCTGCAATGCCTTCTGGTATTAAATGATAAGCAAATTTAGGCTATTTGCTTCTTTCAGGGCTCACAGGAATAACACTAATAATTTCTCTGTAGTCCAGTGCTTTCTTTCCTGTTAACAGGCTCCCTGCAATATCTTCTTAATGCCATTTTTTACCTGCCACTACTAATCAGCAATTGGATTAATGCTAATTAGTATTTTCTAGAGCAAGAACATTAATTGGTTGTTAGAGTTCACCTGAATTTGAGAGAGTGTGTATCTTTTTTAGGGAGAAAGGAATTGTTCTCCCATGTAAATATGTTTTGTTGGTCAAGAATGATAATTTTAGAATGCATTCAATTCTACTTCTCAAATCTATTTGGCTTTAATGTTCTCCACTTTAAAATTTACTCTATATCTTGCCCTAATAAACATCAGAATCATATATCCGTTATTTCCTGGATCATTATACTACTTCTTCCTGAGTATATATGACTTTTCTACTTTTCAGATAGTGCCATCTAAATTTGATAGGCTTCTAAAAAACTGTTCAATCAAATCAGCAATTTTACTGCTATCCCTCTGATTCTGTCAATTTCAGGACAAAAAAGACTTTGTTCTGTTTACATTTTTTCCCAGACTTAGGAACATCTAATTCTCTTTGCTTTCTTTAGCCCTCTGGTTTCATCAAATTTTGAATTAACTTTAACCTCCTTGTAGTTTTCCAGGAAAATTGCATTATTTTTTCTCTATCTTTCTTTCTCTCTAATGTAATGATTCTGAATGTATTTTTGTTTTATGTGCAAGCTATAGCCCAGTATGACTTTAAGTTTCTTTTTTTAGGTAGCTGGTATTTTTATTCCATGTGAATTTACTTTTACCCATAATATTTTTTTAAGCATACAGCTGTTCAGTTAGATCAGAAGCTCTCACGCTATGAGCTTTTTGCCTCCATTTGACAATCCAGTTCCAGATAACCTTTTAATCTTCCATACCAGCCTTCCTCTTCCGTGAATTTGCTACAGTGCCTTACTTGACTGATCATTTTTTTTGTAGGAGGTTGGTTGTTTGGATTCATCAGTCATGATTACAGTTCTGCTTTACATAGTTTAAACTAGAACAACTGGATCAAAGATTTTTTTTGTTTTATATTTCTCATACTTTATCAAAGCCAAATTTTAACAAACATCTTTTCAAGTCAGTGGATATTTTGTGAAAGACAGTAAGTAGATTCAGCCTGTTAGTGGCAGTTTACCGCATAAATATTCATTATTTGAATTTCAAGTTATTTTGATTGGAACTGGAATTAATTGGCAAGTTTGTGCTCTTTGACTGAAATAAGGTTCATTTATCCCTCTAGTGCAAATCGTCACTAATAAAGATTCATAACCAATTTCATACAGCATTGTGCATAAATAAAGTTTATTTCTCCAATGAAGTCCATGCCATCAGATTCATTCAAGGGCTGTGGATGATTTTATTATGAAATATGAGTATTATTTATTTACTATGCTCTGTGCTGAAAATGTATGCTAAAAGTAAGATTTTGGGAGCAGCTAACACTGAGGTTTAAATGGCAATTTCTAATATTCCTCCAGGATTGCTAAAGTAGCACCTGGCACTTCAGTAAATGCATTGATCAGGATAAACGGTTTCTAACAGCGCAATTTCTAAACTGTCTGTGATTATGTCTTTATGTAAAGTGCTGTACTACTTTGAAAATTGACTCTTCTGTTTAAAAAAATTCCAACGATAAAATGTTAAATTTTTTCATTGCTGAATGTTTGTGTTTGACCTATCACAGTGTTTTTTTTTCTATTTTTGCCAGTTGTGGAGTCTTCAAATGATGTCTGATAGTCTAGTTATTCATTTCTTGACAAGCATCTGCAATAGTAATGAGTTTCAGGCAAGCAAGTGCACTCTTCGTTTGTCCCAGGGTAGCACAATGCCTTGCAGTTGTGTCCTCTTAGAGCTGTGCACCTGTACAGCCTTCTGTGGATATCACTTACAATGGAGCACATTATTGGAAAAGAGGAGCTGCACAGAGGATGAGACTATTGTTGTTCTTTCTTTTTGAATGTGGTGAATGATGGTGTTTAAGCCATAAAAGCAGGCAGATTGCTCTCTCTCCTCATTAGAAGTATGCTAGTCATGAGCAAATGGCAATAATAAATGCTGGTATGACTCAAGATGTGCAAAAACTGTAAGCACATCTAGCAAGTAGAAAGATGTACTTGAAAAATACACTTTTAGAGCATGTGCATCTGAATAATTTTTTTTCTTATTAGCAACTGTCTTCACTGCCAAAGTTCATAACTAAATTGTTTTGGTTGTTTCTTCTGCCTTTGTGACACAGGAATAATGTACCAGAACAGCACATTTTGTGAAAACTGGCATTGGAATCAGGGTATCTGTAGTCCAGTTGTTTTGATATTTTCATTCCTTTTCTGCCTAACTGCTACACAGTATTTTTCAAGTTTCAGTGTAGTACATTGTGCTACCGTCTTTCATTGAGTACCCTGACAATTAATACTACGTTACCTTTCCCCATAATAATGAGCACAGCAGACCCTCATCCTTACAGGCTGTTTCAACAGCCTTGTTTTGTCAATCTCCTTAGATGTCAATATTGACAAAACACTAGGGCTACTCCTTGAAGCTACTTAAAGCAAGTTCAATTCATCTGTATTTTTGTCCATTTGTTCTAGCTTTTGCAAGGTGGGCAGTTCAGAAGTTCAGCTGTTGGATCCCTGGAGTCTGTAATCAAGGCTGTGTGTAAAGAAGAATCTTCATTTTTCAGCAATGCAAACCTTTTCATAGACATGCCCAGAATCATGGGACTTTTGGAGGACAATATGGCAAAATATGGCATTCCTGAAGACTCAAGTAAGAAAAATATCAATCACAAGTTGCAGTATGCATTCAAAGTTAAGAGAAGTTTTTCCCACTTAAATGGAAATGTTTATATACCCACTGAGATCTCAGTTGATACCGACTCAGTTGACCAGCACAAGATACTGATCAATAAAAGTTTAGTGGCTATGAGGTAATTGTGGTTGAGACAGAAGTGATTCTGGGTTTTTCCTATCTTTGCAAATAATAAATAAGAGTATTCCTTTCTTTGAGACATTTTTATTAACAGTTTTACAGCATTTGTTATTAAAAATATATCTTTGAGATACCAGATTGAGAATATATTGCTGCCTTCCCATCTTCTGTGAACACAAATCTGTGGTATTATTGAGCAGTAAAATATGCAAACCTTCTGGATAGAATGAGTTTTTAATGGCTGATATTCCTATTCTGTTTGTTGAGTGCTCAGAAAAATCCCTTAGCTCTCATACAGTTTTGCCTTTTCTCCCTTTCCTCAGTACACATTTGACTTACCCTGATTAATTTTAACATTGTTGATAACCTTGTTAGTGCCTCAGGTGGCCCTGTGCAAGAGAAGAATACAGTGATAGAGTGTCACTAGGGATGCCTCCATCATCTACTGGTTTCTACAGCCCCAAATTGCTCCTGGCTTGGCTGGGATCCTTGGGAGGGAGCCAGAACTCTGGCTTGGCCTTCTCACTTACATGAGTGGGATGTAATGGTAAGCAGGCAGCTCTGCTTTTCTTTCCTGCTGGAAGATTGAAGTCAGGGGGATGGCTGATTAGAAAGATTGTTTGCAGCTTTGTGTCTTTAAAAGCTGTTTAGGCCAGAAGCACTGGTTCTTGATCTTTTTTTTCCAAGTTGTTGCAAACCTAATATGCTGTGAGACCTTTTACCACAGGACTCTGAAATATTTAAGGCATCACTTAGTTCCTACATTCCCATGAGTGAATTAATACTGTTGCCCATATTTTACAAATTTTTATATGGGGCAATTAAAAAAAATTGAGGCCACAGAAACTTGATTCATACCCCTTCACAGTGATTAGTTTGCATGTATTTTTTGTACACCAACACTTCCTAGTGGCTTTCTGAAGATCACAGCAAAGTGTCCTTAACCTATTGGCATTTCTGACTGGCCAGCTTGAACCCTCTTTATTACTTGCTATTGTTTAGCAAGTAATAAATTGTTTCATTCAAGAAAATAAAAATTTGGGTAAAGAACTGGCCTTTCTTAATGAAACATTTCTGACACATCTTTCATTTTCTTTCAGGAGTTTAAATGATTTTGGTCTAGTTTTCCTTTATGTAAAAAGATTTGTCTTCCTTGAGGAGTTAATGACATTATTTAATATTTCTTCAGAGCACTAGAAATGGGATATTTTGATACCACTTGTAAAAAATAATAAACCCTCCCAAAAACATAAGTTGGGCATAAAAATCTAAATGTATCTAATAAGAAACTCATTGCCTTTACATGAGACAAATGCAGTGGGATATCTTTGAAATTATTCCTTAGATTTTAGTTCTGAAGGACATACACTCTCATGTATTAATAGCCTTGTGTGATGGGTTTTTATTAAAGAATGGAAAAGACAATTGATAAGATGTTTCAAATCAAGAAGTTAAGTGCCATGACAATTTTTACCTGTCTTTTTGATAGGCTCTTATAAGATTATACAAAAAGAAAAGTCAGTATTTGTGAAGGATTTAGTATATTCCTACTTTTTTTGTATAGGAACCCAAAACTCAAGCACAATGGTGGGTGTGGAAGGAGATTTTTTTTCTTTTAAAGTGACTTTTCCCTCTGAATTCACTTTTGTGGGCAGATGGTTCACATATGTCCTTCTTCTCTAAAAGATACTAAAATAAATTTAGTATAGATGGGATTCACAGGCTGCTTTTCAGAAATGTGAGGAGCTCTTTGGATTCTGATTTTTTTTTCCCTGTTCAGTGTTTAGAGTTCTGCATCCTCAGCACTATCATACACTGTGGTTAAACAATTTCTATAAGTGCCTATACTCATTAGTGGCAGTTGGATGGTGTTGTTACCAAAATACTGGTAAAAGTATTCAGCATGGTGCTGTGGTAGACTCTAAAATAAGCCTTAAGCTTTTCTTTGAATAAAAAAAAATCCAATCTCACCTGTGTTGTCCATCTTAAATTCGAGTCTTTGTTTTTGCAGCTCCTTTTTGCTTGAAGCTTTATCAGGAGATTTTGCAGGCTCCTAATGGGGCTTTGCTGTGGACTTTCCTGAAACCTTTATTACATGGGAAGATACTGTACAATTCAAACATCAACATGATTGACCTGGTGATTGACAAGGTGAGTATCAAAAAACCCCACTATTACTGTGTATTGATTTTGTCTTTGTACTTGGTTTTAAAGGTCCAGTTCTTCCAGGGTAGGCAGAAGCAATTGGATAATTGCCTGTCAGAAAAATATATCCAACATGCCCCCTGAGGTCTCACCTGTTTCCCACTTTAAACTTAATGCTTCTCTTAATTTTCATCCTACTTGTTACAGTGGTTCCAACTCAGTGTGAAAAGCAGAATTTTGTTTAAAGTCCTTTAGACCATGAATAGAAAGATTAAAAAGAACACGTTAGCAAAAGTGTGATGGGAATCATACTGAATCAAGGTGTAGGGTGCACGTATTCTAGGCCTAGACACCTGGGAAAGGGATACTCCAGGCTAAAAAGCCTGTTCTTAGGGAGTCACTGAGCTGAATTAAAAAAAAAAACAACCAAAAAAAAGAAGAAATCTACAGTTCATCCTTCCTGATTGTTTCTAACACCAGTAGCTGAGTGACCAGTTGTAACTGAGGTGCTGTATGTGTGGATGCTGATGATGGTATTCAAGAGTTTTACTGACTCTGCAGTTCTGTTATGGTTGCTGTTCTGTCTTGAGTGTGGTTATTGACAGTGAAGTGTTTCTTCATGCCTATCTTACAGGCACTTTTGTAAGAGAAGGGTTTATGACTTGTTTCATATTTCTTTGCAAATTTTGCATTGATCTTCTAAATATATGGCTTTTACCCTGCAAATTAGTTATTGCAAGAATGACAATTTGGATTAAAATAAAATCTGAAATAAAAATAATTGCTGCTTGTAAGTGGTACACAAAAAGACTGTAGTAACTTTAAATGTGATGGTAACAATATTCTCTGTAAATTGAAAACTTTGTGGTATTCTGATTTGTGTTCTAAAAAATATTAAGAAACTAAGCCAAAATCCCCATTCTATATAGCAGATACTAGATAATTTTATAGTTTCTGTTCTGAATGGGAAAAAAAATACTGAGGGATTTCATATTTTGCTGCCAAATTACTTAATTTGAGGAACAGGTGATCACTCTGGAGTACAGTATAATTAATTTAAAATTTTTAGTCAGTTAAAAATGAACCTGCTCTTGATGTTTATAGATGGAAAGTCTATAAAGAATGCCTTGTAAGAAATGAGAAAGATCATTTTGAAATTATATTCTATGTTACAATGACATTTAGAATATAGCTCTTAAAACATTTCCCCATTATTTTCCCCAATTAATATGCCAAACTTCCATTCTTAAAAGCATCTGTAAGAAAGATGAATATCTTCACATACATTATGTTCCCCCATAGACCTTTTAGTGAAATCTGAGTCATATAGTTCAGAAAGAACTTGGCTTGTGGGTTGATTTTTTGGATTTGTTGGTTGGTTGATGGGTTTTTTTTTGGGGGGTGGGGTTTAATGCTCTGGAACAATATAAAGATCCTGGTAGAAGCTCTCATTCTCATTGTATATTCTCAGGCTCACAGAAGTTCTACCAGTTTATTCAGGAATCTGAGTAAATCTTGCCCCTCTTCCCAGTCCTGTGAATCTAACAAGCAGTTATGAATGGGTATTTATTTATGTGTAAATATGAAAGTAGTGGGAAATTTTCTTTGTTTTTATGGCAAAAATCTCTCAGCTATTCCTTGAACAGAAATAAAGTTTAAATGCAAAATATTGTTCCCAGCACCTCAAATGTAGCTATTAAACCCCAACCCAGTAGCTCTTACAAACCTGATCTCCTACTGAAATTGGAACAGTTCCAGTTTCCTTTAGACTGTGGCCACATGCCATCTATTTACTAGAAAAAAAAAAAGTAGCAAAATAGAGCTTTGAGGAATAGTGATGTTTGTATACTCTAGCACATTCTCTGAGTTTTCCACATGGACTATTAAATTTGAGACTGTGCAATTGATCATTCTTCGATATATTGTGAGGTTGCTGGTTTTGAGTTTCAGAGAAGGCAGCAATTCTACCATGTGGAGTAATGGTGATAGTCCCAGGCTGTGGTGATGACTGAGGGTAAAACTGTTCAGTGCCATGTGGCATCCAGGAGTTCAAAGGACACATGTGATATCTTCCATCTTTGCTTTCACATCTAAACTTTTTTTGCCACTGATGAACTGATTATGTGGAAGTATTTCTTATTTCAGAAGATTCTCATAGTTCATCTTATATTCAGCAATCATGTTAGAAGAACCTTCTGCCATTTCCAAAGACTTTGGAGTCAGGCTTGACAGGATTTTACTGCTATAATTTGTCTACTTGCTTTTCAAGTTATTTGAATTTCTAGTATTTATTGTTCCCATGGTGAGTTCTGCATCAACCACTTCTTCCTCATTTGCTTTTTCTTCCACTTCAGACTGTGGCAGCTTCTATTTTAATATTTTGTGGTTTTATCTCCCAGCTGTAATTACTTATATTCTCTCTTTACTACTATGCTTTATTTTAATTTATTATTAGTATTAAAAAATTAAAACTTACTTAGATTTCAGAATTATTAGTCTGCAATCCTCTGGTTCCTCTAGCATCTTTATACATATCTTTGCATTTGTAATTTTCCACTTCCCTCATAACAAGGGAATTTTAATCAGGAGGTTACACTACAGTGAGTAGTTCAGCTATTTAATCCTCAATGCTTTTGAAATTATTCGCTGGACATTATCTTTTCCTGGAAATTACTTATTGTTCATTTTGTTAAGTTGTATGACTTTATTTTTTACTCTGCTTTGACTAGAGACAGGTTGTCCAAAGTGTTCTCCATGTAGAAATCTTCTGACTCAGGAACTTCCCAAATGCCTACTGTCATGAATGAAAAAACAAAAAAACCCTTTTAAACGAACTCTTCCTTTTGCTTTTTATTGCCTAAGGTGTTTTTTTTTTTTTTTTTTTTTTTTTTTTCTTATTTTGATGTAACCTTCCTTTGAAAGGAAGTTTTTTAGTGGCATCCTGCTTTGTAGTGTGAGTATATATATATATGGTCTTCCTCAAATCTTTTTTTGATAGGCAGTAGGTATTTGTTCAGTTTCTTCTGTGCTGCCTTGAACTCTGTACCTCCTGCACACAATTTAACCACTTTGCTGCTTTTAATTTCTTTCAAGTAAGTGCTTACATTATAGAAATTTCATCTTTTCCAAAAATCCATGCTGCTGTAGTAGTTTGTTTTTTTAGTTTCTTGTGTAAGGAGGTTGAATACAAGCACATTATAGTTACTGTAGCTCTTTGAAAGCAATTTCATTTCAAAAATTATTCCTTTGTGCTGTTCAGAATCAAGTCAAGAAGCACTAAGCTCTACTGAGCCCAAATCTTACAAGCTGCTTGATAGAATAGTTTCTAGTGGTGTCTGAAAGTTTGATCTCCTTGTGTTCTGGTGTGACCTGTGGTTGCTTAGTCCTAGGGAGAGAGCAATCTCCAAGAATGGCTGTTTGCTGCCCTGGCAGCCTTCCTGGTCTCCTTCCTCTTGTCACCATCATGCCTGGTTTGTGGGTTTCAACCCATGAGGTTTCTGTGCTCCTTCTGATGGGAAGAACTTGTTTAGTCTACTGGAAAGCAGATTTAGTTTAACATTTAGGGTCACTCTCTCTTTAATCCTAATAAATTTCACTCTTTGAAGTGGAATAAGGATTCTCATAGAAGTTAAATGCATAATGTTTTTCAGGGAAACAAAATTACGTACAAAGTCTCTTTGGGGCCTTCTGTGTTATAAAGAGGAAGAAAGAGCCACCAGAAATTGTTTTCACATGTTGTGCTAAGAGTGGGATTTTGAAAACAGCACTTAAAATACTATGGCAGAAATTTTATACTTTCAATGGAAATTATTGCAAAAAGTGTGGTCTAAAACTGGAGTTTACAACTCACTGCAGACACTCTTTACTGGAAAATGTCACAATTTTCACCATAACAACTGTGCTGGATTGTTCTTAAATGCACTTCTGTGACTAATAAGACCAATTTAAGCAAAAAGATACCGCAATATTTTCTAGTCTTGAGTATACTTGTGAGCTGTTTAAAATAGGCTGGAAAAAAATTGCTGGTTGTTTGCTAAGGGAGAAATTGTAACCTATGTTTGACTGGGACAGAAAATGTTTTGCTTTATTCAAGTCTTTTCCTGTGAGAATATTTTGAAACAGATTGATTGATCAGTTGAATTTATTGTACAAATTGTGCTTCCAAATTTCATTTTTATTGTGTATTCAGTCGAACTAGTTTGAATAAAAGACCCACAATTGAAAGGCTTTCTTTTGAATATGTCCTAAGTGTATGTCTTTTTCTGTCTTTCTGAAGCACTCCCATGATACTCTCTGTGAAAGAGACACTATAAAATAAAGCAGTCTTTATGATACTTTATGTGGGAAACATACAGAGCACAGGAAAACTTTGGTTTCCTTGGTATTGGAAAAAATGCTTTTAATTTCTTAAGGAAAAAAAAAAGAGAACGGATGTTCTTACTGCTGATTATCAAAATGAGATGGACAGGAGTTGCAGAAGATCTGAAGTGCACCAGTTTTTTCTGTTTCTTAAGATTTACTGTGTACAGGTTTCGCTTCATTTTTTTCCACGTATTCTTTTTCCTAGGCTAATTTCACTTTTGGCTTTGTGGAAAACTTGAAGACTTATTCTGAAACATGGCTTAGGATGTCTGAGGTCTTCAAAAGCAGTGGAAATGTTCTCACAGTTTCACGACTACAGGTTGGTGAACTGTGGGAAATCTTTCTATTTTCCAACTTTTTGCTGTGTGATCTAGATGGTATTTCTATACATGTAAAACCACCCATATGTCTGAATTCAGGTTTAAAAACAGCTGAAAAAGAGGCAGATTAGCTTTAGGTTATGAAACTCTAGCCTGATGCTGAGAAACTTCTGACACGAAAATAGTTAAAAGCAATATTGCCTCATTATCTCTAGTATCACTCCAGTATCACTGAACAAGGGAAATAAAATGGTTTTGGTACTTGTTTGTTCGTTGCTTATGTTTGCCTGCAAAACGTGAAACTGATTAAAAAAACTGATGAGGGAAATATTGACTATAAAATAAAAAAGGCACTCATTACTGGGGTTTTTCCAAGCTACATATTTGTGTCTTCTCCATCACCTCTCCTAAATCCCTTTCCCACTCCGTGCCATTTATTTGAAAGGTGTGGTGTTAACCTCTTAAGAGGGAAACACCAAAGACATGGAGAGGCTAAATGACTTCTCTAGTGTTATGCAGGAAATCTTGGTAATGGAACTAAACATTAATGAATATGTATATTTTGTATATTTAGAGAAGGTAAACCTGAGGTAACATCTATCACTTTTCATTTTAGGAAACACTTCAAAACAATTTTGTAAAGCATTTCATAGAAAGTAATTTGGATATCAACATGGAAAAACTCCTTAACAAAATGCAAGCATATGGTATGTATTTGAAAGTACCTGTAAAGATTAGCCCTGTTAGACTTCAGCTTAGAACTACATTTAGTTGAAATTGAATGTTTTATCTACCTCAGTGATACTTCAGTAAGGTAATAAGAGACTTTACCCTCTTGAGTTAGTCTCAAATGTAATTGACTTTTTTCTTTTGAGTAACTGGATAATTTGAATTTCAAATATTGAAACAATATTGGTGACAAGTCAGAAGTGGCAAAGTGTCATGGGAGAGTCCCAAACATATCATCTATACTTAAAAGGAGTGAAGGGAGATATAAACCCAGTAGCCACAGTTCCATTAGGTAAAAGTGTATTTTTGTAGTAAATTTTGAAGGAAATAAATACAAAATGAGATTGGATAGAGTGTGTTTGGTCAAAAACTCTCTGCAGTTTTTTTCTTCATTTATTCAGAATCAGTTAAATGTGGTGTCTTTGAGCCTCAGAAAAGCCTGAGAGAGGAGATTATAACCAGGGAGTTGCATTGTCAATAGGAAGCAACAAGGGTCACTCCCAGCCCTGGGATGGCCCAGTGGGGCCACGGGGATGATGCTGAGGGCAGAACATCGACCCGTGGGAAGCAGTGTGGGCCCAGGTCCATGTCTAGGTCCAGAATCAGGTGTGCAGTGGTGGGAGCTGCAGCCTGGAGCATGCCCAGGCCCAGCTCTGTGCAGCTCTGGTGGAAAGAAGGGATTCATAGGTCTGCATGGGTCTGCCCAGCAGCCTCCTCCTGGGCCCAGTCATCCCTGGCTGGCCCCCTTCTGCAATGGTAGTGAACCCTGGCAGTCAAATAGAGAGCCTCCAGGGTTAGATAGATAGCCAGCCTAAGGAGAATGTTTCTTAATGGAGAATAAGGGAAATTGTTATTTTGACTAATTTGGGATAGTCAAGGATTTAAGTCAGAGAAGAGAAAGGATTATGCCGTAAAATTAAGTTACTTAACCATTTTATAAGAATTTGATTATTGAAAAAAGTTCAGGATGTCTAGCTGTCAGTAATGTAGGTGCATGATCATTAAAATGCTTGCCAGCATGTGCCAGAAGGAAAAGTTTGTACTGAAGCAGAATCCAATGTCATTTAAGAAAAGTTAATGATTTTGAGGATCAGAAAGAGAGAAAAGTGAGATAAAATGCAGTAACAGACAGCATGACATCACGGACAAAGGGAGCAGGGTAGTTCGTAGAGGAGGATTGTGGTAGAAAGGACAGATCTGTGTGGTTTCAGTTCAGTGAGTGTTAGGAAAATTATGAGCCAGACACAAATCTGTTCCAGTCACTTTCTGGTGGAGGGCAGTGATGAGCTCTCAGGTACCCTACAGAGGGACTTTGTGACCCACCTTCCTTTGTAAAAATGGACTTTACAGAAATACAGATCATTAAGGCTGCTATACAGTCAAAGAATTAAGACTACAGCTAAAATAAATACATGTGCCTGAAGTACAGCTCTTATTGGTTTTCAGTATCTTCCTCTAGGCAGGAGATGGACAAAATCCACGGAGACTCTTGAAAGCTTGTAAATTAAGTGTCTTCCCAGTTTTAAGTTGTACTACTGCCCTGAGCTGGTATGGTGTTGTGGTTTGACACTGGCTCACTTCCAGGCACCCATGAGAGTCGCTCGCTCACCCTCCCCTGCCACAGAGGGGAAAAGGAGAGAAAAAAATTAACAAAGGGTTCATGAGTTAAGGACTGGGAGAAATAATTCAAGGGCAAAACAGGCTCAACTTAAGGTTGTCAAGTGAATTTATTACTAACAGAGTCAAAGGAGGATAGTGAGAAATAAAATAAACCCTTAGAACACCTTTCCCCCTACCAGGCCCCTCCTTCCTTCCCACTGACAGCACAGGGAGACAGGGCACGAGGATTTGGTCAGTCCATCACTGAGATTTCCTTCCGTTGCTCTGGGAGAGGAGTATTCCCATGTGAGGCTGTGGGGTCCCTCCCACAGGAGGCAGTTCTCTGTGAACCTCCCTGATGTGGGCCCACTCTCAGGAGCAGCAGCCACACCGCACCTGAGGCAGTGTGAGCCTCTCCATGGGCAAACAGCCCTCCCAAAAGAGCCATGGGTCTCTCTTTCCACGGGTGCAATGCTCCAAGGACAGGCTGCTCCAGCCTGGAAGCAGGGCCCTCTCTCTCCTCTGGGTCTCCCCCTGGATCACAGCCTCCTCCAGGCATCCACCCACTCTGGCACAGGCACCTCCCCACGGGCTGTGGGTGGATCTCTGCATTCCATGTGGACCCAGGGGCTGCAGGGGCACAGCTGCTTCACCATGGTCTGTACCATGGCCTGCAGAGGAACCTCATCTCCAGTGCCTGGAGCACCTCCTGCCCCTCCTTCTCCACTGACCTTGGTGTCGCCATGTTGTTTTCCCTCCCACGTTCTCACCTCCTCCTCTTCTCTGACTAGAAGCAAAACTGTGTGACTTTTCTTAAATATGTCATCACAGAGGTGTAACCAACCTCTCTCATTGGCCCAGATTTGGCCGGCAGCATCTCCATCTTCTGAGCCATAAGGGATTGGCTCTACTGGACATGATGGAAGCTTCCAGTCCCTTCTCAGAGGAGTGACCTCTGTGGCCCCCAGCTACCAAAAACCAGGCCATGCCAGACCAATACATATGGTCACAGTTGGTGTGAGCTGGTGTGGCTTTTCTTTTGCAGACAGGTTGTGAGACTTAATGGAAATTTGCCTTGGTTTGAAGGCTTTGTTTGAAGATTAGGACTGGCTGCGCACACTTTCATTAAGAAAAATGGCAAATGGCATCTGGAATTCAAACTGGAAAGAATCTATGCTCTGTGTCCTCCTTAGGCAAAGAACTCAAATATGAATCTACTTTCTCTTCAGATGATTTTCTTAACCAGTTAACTGCTGGCTGGTCTGGGCTGGACAAAGCTCACCCCTGAAGGTGAAGATGGATCGTAATACAGCTAAAAACCCAAGCCGGCAGAATCACAATATTGGAAAGACAGGATGTAGGAAAGACCAAATCTCTTAAGACAGGATGTAGGAAAGTGCAAGTCTCTTAAACTGCAGGGCCTGCTAGAAACGTAGCTATCTCAATCTATCAGTTGAGTAATAACTGGATTTTGTTTGTGTGGACCTAACACTGAGAACTACATGATAGGTTATGGAAAAACCATACTCCATTAAATAGTTATCATGATCTCTGGAATTATCAGATCCATCCTCACTGATGCGTACAACATCATGGAAATCTGTACCTGTGTTTCTCAAGCTTTTTAACAGAGCTAAGAATTCAATATTATGAAAAAAAAGGTTTATAGTTTGAATGGTCAAGAGAGAATATGATTTAAATAGAGTGGGTTATGAAACTAGAATTTTCTTATTTTAAGGGAATACAGTTGATGAAATTAACAAAGTATAAAAACTGAAAATCAATATGGGCTATAGATCACCAGAACGTTTATGCCTTTGTGAAACTGATCTCTCCCAAGTGCCAGAGCACTCCTCTGCATTTACACATTGGTTACACTTCTTTGTATGTGATCATTTTACTTCTTGAAAAATTATATGCTCTTATATTTTTATCTTAGTTTGTATATTTTTTCTTCATTTTATTAGTCCATAATGATGTGTAACTTAGCTGTAAACCTCTGTTCTTCTGTTTTCTTTTTAAGAAATTTCATTAATCTTATATTGCATCAGCGATTTAATCTTGTAATTACCTATCCTGCATCAAATTAAAGCCTTGAACATATCCATATGTTGCTGGTTTTACCATTCACAATCTTTTTTGTTTTCATCCAAAACTCCAATTTTCTAAAAATCTCCTGATCTCTGTGATTATGTCTAACTAAAGCAAATATTTCCTTCTTTTATCACATCTTCACTCTAATTCAGCTGACTTCTGATTGTCCTCAAATACAAGTTGCTTGTATTTGTATCTTTTTTTATTTCTCTGCAATGCTATAAAAATGTTAACAGACTTAGTGACGTTATTCTCCCTGCTGCTCCTGCTGTAAAGTGTCGTGGACAGAGTGGATAGATTTAGAACTCTTCCAAACTCACTATAAAATCATCATGCTGCAAGACGTCACAAAGTTATCAGTTTCTAAAAGTGTTTAACAGGGTTACTGTGTCAGATTTACTCATGTGGAGCAAGGCAAATATTTAGTTGAGGGCTGAAAAAGCTTGTGGTTTTCTCTTAAAGCCCTTTGCTTTCTAAGCTAGCTGTGTGTGGGCAAGACAATTATTTTCCTCTGTGCTTGATTTGTAGCTCAGCAACTTGCAATAGATTTCTACCAATTTTATATGAACCCTCTTCCACTAGTACTTGTGCCTTGCTGGGCACAGTCCATACAAACCTTCAGGAAGGCACTGGAAGGCATTTGTGCTGCAAGATCTTTTAAATTCTGGCTTGCTGGGTGTCTCTCTCATCCTTCTGTGATTTCTTCCAGATGTGAAGTTTTTTTCTCACTGTCAAGGACTCTCCCTTACAGAGGGCTACACATGACTCAGTATACAACAGCTAGGGTGAAAAAAAAATAAAACCAAAACAAGCAGCTTTTTTTTTGTGCTACCCCTCTGCTGCCCACATTGTAATGAAATAGTTTTTAGAAGGCAGGAAACAAATAGCTGTAATGTCATAATTGAAAACTGTGCCACCACCCAAATCTTCTGATAACTAAAAACTTTCTTCTAATTTCTGACCAAAATTTATTTATTCCTGATTTATTCAAATTTATTTTTCCAGCAACTTTTTATTTTACTTAAATAGCGTTTCTACCTGAAGGTTTTAAATAAACCATTTATGTTTCCTCCCAGTTACTTAATAATAGGTTAAACCAGCTGAGTGGAAGATGAGGTCTGACTTAGTTTTTAACAAAATATAAAGATAATAGTGAACACAGATTTGCTGTGTTTTTCATTCAAAATTACTACATTTATAAATGGGAAAGAACCAAGGTCATCAATTCTATAGATTTTGATTTTAAAACTTTCATGTTGACTGCATTTTTTCATATATATGTTTCTGTGATGGAGTATAGAAGTTCATGCATGTTGTGAAAGATACACTTTCCATGAGAAATATTTAGGTATGCCATGCTCTAAGCCAACAGCAATATAGATGCTATTTCTTATGCTAAAATATTCAACAATTTAACTCATGAGAGAAGATTTTTTTAGCTAATTATTGATTTCAAATTAAGGTCTTGAGCGTATATATATCACTGAATGATAGAATGCTTTCAGTAGGAGGGGACCTTAAGGCTGATCTAGTTCCAACCCCTCTGCTGTGGGGCCACTTTCTACTAGATTAGGTTGCTCATGGCCCCATCCAGTCTGGCCTTGAACACTTCCAGACTTGGGGCATTTACAACTTCTCTGGGCAACCCTTTCCAATCTAAACTTACTCTCTTACAGTTTAAAGCCATTCCCTCTTATTCCCTTGCTGTACATCTGCCCTTGTAAAAAGTTCCTCTCTACCTTTTTTGTAGGCCCTCTTCAGGTACTGGAAGGCTACAATAAGATCTGGAAGGTGTTATAGTGTCTGTCTGGAGCCTTCTCTTCTCCAGGTAGAACAACCTCAACCCTGTCAGCCTGTCTTCATACAGAGAAAGTATATAGGGCTAAATATAATTACATACACATATATAAAAATATATATTAAAACTTAACCCTGCCACTTGGGCTTAATATTAGGAATATTCTCTTCTCTCTAATGCTGTAAAAAAAGGAGCAGCATAGGTATTTCCTTTATTGTCCTCCTCAAAGATACTGATAAATAAGACATGTATTATCTCTATTTGGTTCTGGTTTCTCTCAACATATGAATTCACCCTGTCATTGTTTGCCTAGCTGTTGGACTCTAGACTGTCAGTTCCTCTACTTTTTCTCCTTGTGCACTTTATCCTTTCTCATTGTTAATCATGCCTCTTCTTCAGACTGCTTCATACATTTTCCACTTATCTACTTTCCTATTGTAATATTTCCTGTGCTGATGCTGAGTAACGTCCATGATCCAGGATTTATCTGTCACCACTGTTATCATAGGAGATCATCACCTATTCTTTTTAAAGGCTGTATCTTCAAGTGAGTCTTGAAAAATTTAAGATGGAAAATTGTGTTGGATGTTTTATAGCATTGTTTATTTCCTGAGAAATTCAGGTGTTTTCATCAAATCTAGATGAGTTTAGATTGTTTCTAGATCATGCTATCCTTCTGGTCATTCTCTCAACCATAAGGATATAGCATTATCCCTACATTCTTTACCAAAGGATGAAGATCTGAATTCTTCCAAAGGTTGAGTGTTTTTTGCAAACCAGGTTCTAGTTGAGGTATATATTCATCCTGGATCCATAGATAAGTGAAAATGTAGAGATTATTTGACTTTTTTTCAGATGCTTTTAAATGCAGGACTCCTGTCAAAATGCTTATGCTCTATTGAGCATGGTTCTTGAAATATTCAGTGTCAAGGACAAAAGAGCTGGATAGTATGTTACTAAATGAGAGATAAATGTGTTTTGTGATGTCTGGAGTACAGTAATTCCCTTGTATGTGTGAGTAGTTATGGAAACATATGAAAATGTTAGAGGTCCTACAGTTTCATGGGTGTGGTCTCTTTCTAGAACTTTGCCAGAATTTGTTACTTTTTTGTTCTTCTGAAACTGAAGGAAAACATACTTGAGGGCTTGTAAAAGCCACTGAAACATGAACTGCACTTCCACAAGTTCACACTAAAATTTCTATATTTTTTTTAAATTCTTTTTTTAAATACAAGGAGGATGTACTCATATTACAATGTGCAAGTGACAACACACCTTTCTGTTCTGATCATTAGAACTAAACAAGTCCAATTTGTTTCCTCATCTTAGAAACTATGATGAACAAGATGCTTAACAGTTCAGCAAGTAAACAGATTGACCTGTTGACACAGCTTGTAGTAAATATCTCTTCCTGTGTGTTGCTGGACCGTTTCCAGCCTTTTGACTCTGTTGAGAAATTGGAGGAGAAGGCTCATGAACTCATGCAGGAAAACAATCTTTTGGCTAGTAAGTACCTTATGTAAAATGTATTTTACAGAAAATTTCAGAATTTGTAGTTGTTGTCTGTGTTTAGTGATAGGGTAGGGTAAGGTTACACAGTTTCAAAGTGTGCATTAAATCACATAAAATTGAGTCAAATTAAAGTGCATTTGAATGCTTTAATGTAAGCTGAAAAGACTAATTATATTGTCTTAACTGGAGAATGGCCAAATGAATCATTGAAGTTTCTAATTTCTGACAAGATATTTAAAAGAATGGTCATAAATATTTAAAGAAGAAAAAGATGAAAAAATGTGGAATACTGAAGAAAATTAACAAGATGACAAGATCATTTAGTTAATATAGTTTACATCCTTTCAAATATTTTTTATATTCTTGAATTTTCAAAAAGGAGCAAAGAAAGGGGGTTTAGTAAGATTTACTCTTAAACCAACACCTCAGAGAAATTAACTTGTTTATTCAGAGTAAATAAATTCTTAAAGAATTTATTTTCTTCCCTGGGATTACACTTTCTCTCTTTTTCCTGCATTATATACTTATTACTGAGAATCAATTAATTTTACAAAAGATTTAAAAAGGCAAGAATGTTTTCCTTAGCATACAGACTTGTCTTGCAGAAAATGCTGCACATTTCATGCAGCCTTTCCAAAAGAGAGGCCCTTGTAAGTCTATAAAAATGTTCTACAACATTTTTCCTCTGGTTTTTTTTTTGTTTTGTTGTCTCCCTTATGCCTGTAAGTGTACAGTGGAAGACATGAGAAAGCACTTGTAGAGAAGGAAACAGCTCAGTCTGGAATCCCATCCTTGTTTTGTGATCTGCACGGTACACTGGCAATGGCCACGCTCTATCAATGTAAAACCAACAGGTCATACCTTGAGATAAGGAGAATCTCTCAGGAGTACTTAGGAGAAGGCAAATTCTTTTCAAGGAAAATTTCCTTGAAATTTTCATTTCTTCAAGGAAAGAAATGGACAGATAAATCTTTGCCCTCAGAAAATTGAATTACCAAATTCTAAATCCGTTTTGCTTCCATTTACCTAGGGAAGGGTCATATACTAATAAAAGCCAAGACATTTCTTATGAGTATTTTTCAGTACTGTGGCGTTATTATCTCTTCTCATTATTAGAGAGAGAGAAGATGACATTTTAAGGAATCTAATGTGTCCAACATGTCAATGTTACATGCTCTGATGTAAGCATACATTCCTCTCCATGCAAAGATGTTGAACTGGAATGAAATTTCCCTTTCTTTTTTTTGTGTTCTTCAGAGCCTTCATAGCCTCATAGAATGTCTTAGAAAATCAACTGTTTGTGTAAATGAGAAAATCAGATTGGCCAGTTGAAAGAAATAAGCTTTGCAGAAAAGTATTCTATATTTTATTAGCTTTCAGAGAACCAGATGGTAGGTAAGATATCTCTCCCTTTTACTAAGGAAGAAAAGGGCAACATTTTGCATTTATCCAGAAGTCATAAAAAGTCTGGGTGACCCAAAAAGAGAACACAAGCATTTTCGTGTCTTTTGTCTTAATCTTTACAGCTATATATTAAGCTTTCATCTGCTTGGTAGGGTTTATTTTCCTCTATACAGAGCTAGAGAAAACAAACATTCAAATTCTGCTGCGCTAAGCTAGAAATTTTACAATTGACTTGAAAACTATTATCAGAGTAAATGTTAGTGAGTTGGTATGTTTTCTTTGTCATCTACTTATGAAAGTGGCTATCTTTTGACGGACAAGTTTTATGGCTGCAGCTTTTGCTGTGGACCTGATGTCAGTCCACTAAAAAGAGTTAAATGTAGATGCAAAGAGAAAACTACAGTTCAAAAAAAGACAAATCACCTCAGATAAAAATGATTGTTACCAACCCATTTGTCATGTGAATAAACTTTTACATTTCATATTCATGTATGTAAAAAATGTGTCTCTGAAACCTGCCATTTTTGGGCCTGGGATCAAGAAAGTTTGGAGGCCCACCCTGACAGATGAATGTATACTATATCATATGGTAATTAACCATGAATTAGCTATGGAAATAGCATAAATTATATAAGCTTAGTTATGAAACTTCCCTTTTTCTTGTGGCAGGTATCATCTTCTCTACAGCAGAGGACAAGAAGCAAGATTCTAGCAATCTCCTTCCAAGACACATTTCATATACAATTAGAACTAGTGTTCTCTACAGCATGAGAACAGATTTGATTAAAAACCCAACATGGAAATCCCATCCCCACAAGTTGCCAGCTGATGGGTTTAAATACAACCATGTCTTTATTCCCCTTCAAGACATGATCGAAAGGGCAATTATTTCAGCACAGACTGGGACAGACACCTCAGAGACAGCAATTCAGGTGCAAGCCATGCCTTACCCTTGTCATACCAGTGATCTGTAAGTAAACTTTCAGCTTTTGAATTTGCTGTATTATCCTTGTAAGATTAGTTCTAGAGAACTTGGGATCCTACTAGGTTCCCATTCCTTAGTGGGTGAATGTATATATCTGCACAGGATTAAACAAATACATCCAGTAGCAGAGTATTACAGCATAGCGAATATTATCTAAGAGCTGTGTTTAACATAACATATTATACACCCTTTGTCTGGCAAATGACCCCTTACAAAATGTTTGCAGCCATAATAAGGAGTAGTCTGCTGGACAGAGGCTGTGTCAACATAGTGTGCAATTAACTTAGATTGTTCTAAGAGATCCCTTTTAAACCCTTAGTAGTCCTGTACACAAACTGTAAACTGGTCGCTTGGAGGGTGAAGTTGATGAAGCAAAAGTGTAGGGTTGTTCTCTGTAAAACCATCAAAACATCCCAACTATTAGATTGTAAAATTAGTCAGTGGTAATAAATTTGTTAAAATGGAATAAAAATTGACTGGGTCATGTTATTTCTCATTGTCCTATTGTATACTAATATATTAATATTATATATTACTTTACTGACAACACAAATCTGAATTTTGTTTGACTTTGAATGGAGCCCTAAAGAATAATTATTTCAGTTGTATTGTTTTAAATACTGATATATGTAATAATATAATAATATTGTACCAATGCATGCATTCAGCTTGTTACATAAAAAAATAATTCTAGAAAGTAATCCTAACCAGAACAGGAATAAATCTTATTGTTCATATCAATTCTTATTTTGTGCATATTTTGAGAACAGTTCCAGTAACATTCTGCTAGAAAATAGTTTACCTTTGAAGGCTGAGAACTCTTCTTATATGTTCTTTCATAGGTTCTTGAACAACATAGGCTTTTTTTTCCCACTTATGATGATGTTAACATGGATGGTTTCAGTTGCTTCTATGGTTCGCAAGCTGGTTTATGAAAGAGAAATTAATCTTGAAGAGGTAAGAGGCAGATTAACCTCTGAAAAGAAAATTTATTCATTTAAGTGCAGTGAAATGCAAAACTTGTGAGGTACTTTTATGTGCTCATAATCCAGATGGCTTTCTTTTCACTTGTTTCCTCTGGGCAGTAGGTTCTAGTTCTAGCTGCCAAATCAGATTCACAACATTGTTTGAGCATCAGTATGCAAATATTGTCTGTGAGAGAAAAAGCAACAATTTGAAGCTGGAAAGTGTTATTTGGGAAGGCCTTGTGATTAGAATGTTATTTTGTTTTGGATTCTTTTTCATTTTTTGCTCTATGTTGTCTGTAATGATAAAACTACCTAAACCAAGTTAAGAATTTGTCATGTACTGTGTAATTATCAGAAATATACAGGAGATGGCATACAAAAAAAAAAAAAAAAAGAGACAATTTTTGCTTCTATCAACAGCTAGTTTTCGCAGGTGTTAAGCATATGGAAGGACAGGGTCCTTGTGGTACATTTTCTATAGGGATAAATACACCTTTTCGAGAATTATGCTGATTTCACCATGTCAGCAGAATTACTGCTTGAGTAAGATTTTTAATGTGGGGTATTATTGAGGAGTTATCTAGTTTATCTAATATTTCTGTTTTAAGAGAAATTTTTTTAATGCTTCAAAATATTAAATCAACTTAATATTAATTTTGATTTGACCTTATGGGAAATGCTTCAGAGATTTTATTCCGTTGTATCCAAAAGCATTTTTTTTTTAGAAAAAGTGGGATATACTTAATACTTGGCTAAATTATTATTTGATGATAATATATTAATATTATAAACTGTATGTTTCTTTCAGAAGAACAACAGGATGGGGAAAAATTGTCTGTACATTGCTATGGATGTTTTCAGTACTATTTAGAGTAAAAAAAGGCAAACTCCTGACTAAAAGAACCAGTAATCTGACATCTGGTCCTGAAACCCTATGCAAAAGAGAGTTGTGCTCAGCACTGTGACTCCTTGTGTTCATGTGTGATGATCACAGAGACTGCCCTGCTCAATACTGTGTCTGATCCAGGAGAGAGCACAGGACAAGGGAAAAAAGCCCCAAGAAATTTAAAGCGAAGATGACATTCTTTGGGAGGCTCATAGTGTCTTGGTGACAACAAATTTTGTTTAAAACAAAAAAAGAAAAAGAAAATTGTTTTCCTAACTTTAACTCTCTTTGCTGTGTTGTCTTGCAGTATATGAAGACAATGGGTGTGTGTCCAGCCATTCATTTCTTTGCTTGGTTTTTGGAGAATGTCATTGTGTTCACAGTAAGCAGCTGTGGTCTGGCCATCATTTTAAAAACAAGTGGTATCTTTGCTTATAGCAATGGCTTCCTTATCTTCCTTTTTCTCCTGGAATTTGGAGTTACAGTTATCATGTTTAGCTATTTTTTGGGGGCGTTTTTTAGCAGTGCCGATACAGCAGCTCTGTGTGCCAGCCTTGTCTACATGATCAGCTTTTTACCCTATATAGTTTTGTTGGTCTTGCAGAACCAGCTGAGTTTCACCAGCCAGATTATAATGGTAAATATTTCTTCTTCTTTCCTAATTTTTCCTCCAACTATGCTGTGAATTTCTACAGTTTCAAAACTTTAGACCTTACTGTACTTATTTTCCCCATGTTTCTGTTTGCTTTTGTGATCGCTGGAAATAAATCACACTAATAAATCTCCAGTTGGGAAAATATTTGAAGGTAGAAAGGAATGAAAAATAAATTGTCAGGGCAATTTTGTAAACCTACAGAAAATATTAGGGAGTTGCATTCCTCATGCTCATGAGTTTTCTTGGTGTCTTGACCTCAAAATATTTATAACATTAATGTATTTTCAAGATCAGCTGATGACATGCCACTTCTCAAAGTCATTATTTGTTTGGAAGAAAACTAATGATTGATTTTCTGTTAAGCATAATTGGAGAATAGATCAGAAATTTGTCCAGCCATATAATCTGAGGTATATGTTTCTTTGGTGTAGGTTCTTTCAGTCCTTTCCTGTTTAATGTATCCCATAGGGTGTTGTATATCTTTGCATTGTCCTAACATACTATATCCCTGAATGTGACATCAAATCTCACCATCATATAATGAAAACCATATTTCACACATTATGACTTCACTATTTTAAAACAACTCAGTAAATTAGGCCAGTGGAATAATTACTAAACTATTAAAAACAATGATCATTTTTTCAGTGTCAGTTGGTCAGATAAAATAACACTTTCCAGTATTAATAACTAGGTCAGTAGAGCTCTGTTAGGTGGAGCAAATACTTCTGAGGTTTGTGGGGGAGTATGGTTAAAACTTAAAAGGAAATAGTGACCATTAGCCCATGTGGAGGAAAAATACTCTATTTAGTTTGTGCTTGCTTTTAGTATCACAATATACTTTATTTCATGGAACTTGTTAACAACATGTTTCTATTTGATGTTCACATCCTCTTTCTCCTCTGGTGTTGTAGTGTCTTCTTTCTACAACCGCATTTGGGCAAGGAATATTTTTCATTACATATTTTGAGGGCCAAGAAATAGGTAAGCTCTTCAGTTAGGAGAAAAGCTTTGTAATTATTATTTCAAAAACTCCAGTTGGAAATGTTTTTCAATTTGTTCTGGAAAAAATCTCTAACAAGTTAATAAGTTAGATCAAGTTCAGGTATTTAAAGGACTGTAATCTTTTTTGTTTTCACTATGGCAAAATCAATATTGATGACAGTGGATATTTCGAACTATTGAAAAAGTATCATAATGGTACAACTGTTGATAAGAGTGGAGGAGACAATTGCAGAAAATATTACTTAAATTTCCCATCAGATGCTTTATCAAAATGACTCATCTTTACTAAAGGAAGGGAAAAATGTGTTTTGGGAAAAACTACTTTCCTTAACAATTGTAGAAGAAGAATTTAAAAGCAATATCAGGACCCACTGTACTGCAAAGCAGAATTTTCAGTAAAAAATTGCAACTTTTTAAATAAATTTACAACTTTGTTACTTTTATTTTCCTTTTAGCAGTGTGGTAGCTTTCTGTAGTACTAGTGTTTGCACCTTCTTTTTTCCTTTCATGTTTTCTGCAATTTAATAATTTTATGAAGCAATTATTCAGTGAGTTCACTCCTGTTTACTTCTGAATGCAGTCAATGCACACAATTCTTAGTTAGAATTCACAAATTTAAATTTTCAGATTTAGCATTAAAAAAATGACATTAAAGTTTGTGTAATCCTTTTCTTTAGATCAGCAGAGTGGCTTAAAGTCTGATTCATTGATCAGTGCCCCATTTTGTCAGGGCTGTAGTTATTTTCTTTTGCTGAATAAAGGGTCAGCTAAAACTTCATAAAAAGCTTTCTACAACAGCTTCTCTACATTTGCCCAGCAGCAGTGTCACCTGCTGTTCTAAACACAGGCTTGTAGAGGCATAGAAATCTATTTCTGTTCGTTAGGATTACTGTTATTAACTATGATTTGTTTTGTGCCAGTGCTTAAACACCCAGAAGTGTGTGGTGTTGATGTGTTTGTGATCTCTAATGGTGTACTGATTTAGCTTTGACCTTTAAAAAAAAATCATTTTTACTACCAGGAATTCAGTGGAATAATGTGCACCAGTCAATGGCACAAGGAGGACACATGACCTTTGGATGGATGTGCTGGATGATGTTGTTTGACTCAATTTTATACTCTGTAGGTGGCTGGTATTTCAGCAATATTATTCCTGGTAAGATCATAGACTTGTTCTTATTTCATGTTTTTGAAGAAGTTATTTAATATTATTCCTCTGTTACTATCTCCACAATGTAAACAGATCATCCAGCATAGGAAACACTTATTGTGGTATTGTCTTCCTTGGTTTTCTGCAAATTAAACAAAATTATGTCTTTTTCTGAGTTAAAGTTCTGTTGTGCAAAACTGTCTGATTTTCTGTAGGGACTGGGAAACAATGTCATCCTAAATACATAAATGTTGACTAGTGCTAACACATGGACTAGAATTTGTATCCAGGCATGAAATATCTTTTGTTAGCTGATGGGTAGCCCAAATATTTGACAGAATTAGAAATTTATTCAATCTTCACAGTAACAGAGCTTAGTCTAGCAGAAAAACTTCTTGTAAAAATGGTGAATCTTCTGAGTCAGTACTTGTGCTGAAACCCATGAATCACAGCATGTTTTCAGATCAAAAAACTTCAGACAGCCTGGGAACTGTATCTTGCTCCCAATCAGTCCACTGTCCAGTGCATAAAGAAAACAAATTGATTTTCAGGTACATTTTCAGAAAGTAGTGGTGTGTCTTTAAAATTTTTTTCATGACCCAAGTTTTACAATTCTTGTTGAGTTGGTTGATGTATTTTTAATCACAGCCTCATGCCTCACTGTATGTTTTACCTTTCCTCTGATTTGCATATGTCACTTTTGTTTCTGGCTATTTTGTTGAGTTTTTTTTAAATTAAAAATTAATTTTGCCTTGAAAGATAGGAATGGGTGGAATATGCAACAGAATTTTAAAAATTTTATCTTAAATTGACATTTGCCCTTCAGTGTCAGTGTAATGGCATTCCAAAGAGAGAGAGTGCTTGTTTTGTGATGGAAAAGTGATGCCTGGAAAGATCAGGCAATGCCAAAGATTAAGTTGTACATAGGAGTATGTTTTTGTGCTTTCTGTTTATGTGACACAGTAGAGCTTCCTATGGTGGCTGACTGGTTTGAATTTTGCAGATCTTAATGGAAGAACTCATGTAATGGACTATTTTTATAATAAATAAATTAGGCTCTTTGTCCTGGAAGAGTATTTGGTGCATTTTCATTCCTATGCATTACAAGATTATGTTAACTTTATTTTGAAGCTGATTTGGAGACAAGGTAAAGCATCACTGAAGTTTGATTATTTTATGGCAGGACCTGGTTTTATGACCAAAAGACTTTTATTACACTTTATTAAAATTTTTAAGCAGAGCCAAGTATTTGGGCTAATTAAATGGTCTAACCAGCTCATTGTAAGCAATAATAGGAAATTAGTAGTCTACAAACAGATGCAAAATGACTATAAATTTTTCAACAGTTTATATCATAATTCTAATATAGGAAAGTTTGGAATAAAGAACCGATGGTACTTTCCCTTTACTGCTTCTTACTGGAAGAAACTGTGTGGTACAGAGAGAAGAAAGAGACATTATCTGAATTCTAATATGTTTTTCTTCAATGAAAACTTCCAAGAAAAAGGTTTGTAGAAACAGAATTTGAACAATAGCTTTTTTTGCTCAATGGTGTGGTAGTCTTGTTCGTTGCTTTTATCATTGCCTGATCCTGTATTGTATGTTTAGATCTTTTATACAGATCTTTTCTTTCTTTTATTGTATAGTCTTAACTAGGAATATTATATAATAACTACTACATTGTACTACTCCCTGTAATGCTTGATTCATTCAGTGAAAACTATTGTACAAAATATTGTAGATAACTCTTTAAAAGATTTAAAATAAGTATCTCTTGGATTCATCCTGTCCCAGTGTATTGCCTCTTGGCATTGTTTGGATCTTTTGGAGTTCACGGAACTTTGTCATACTCTTATTGAATCTTAAACATGTTGGGTTTTATTAACTTTTAAAAAATTTGCTTTTTGGTTCATTGGTAAAATTAACTTTGCTAATTTCTTTCTCTTCTGTTTCTAATTTCCCTCTTCTATAACCACTGTTCTTTCTGTCTCTGCTTCTTAGCCTTTTTGTCTGTAATGCTGTTATTGTAAATAATTTTTATCTGCCTCCGGATACTTTCACTGCTCGTCTATGTATGTTCACTTGCTTACAATTAATTCCGACTTTTAAACTTTTGTTCCCCTCTCTCCAGTCCCTTTAAGGACTTTTTTACATGTAGTTTAGGTTTTGGAAATGAAGGAGTACGTCACTCTTACCCATATTCCATCTTGGGCCTTAGAACAACATGAAAGGTTGTGTTTTTTTGGAAGTTACAATATCTTAGAAATGATCCAGTTGTCTGTAGCATAGCTGAAGAAGCTGAACAACTCAGCAGTTTACACAGAGGTGTCTCCTAGATTAGAGCAGACTTCAAAGTACCTTGAGGTTCATTTAAACACTTGTGGAAAAACTATTTCTGTGAGTTTTGTCTGACTTTCTGCAATTTGGAAAAACTCCATTTCGTTAAGATGATTGAGTTTGGTCCTTACATAAAATGAAGATTTCCAGGGTTTCCCTCTGAGTTTACCACATAATCTGTGGGAAAAAAAAGACAAACTTCTCTGTCTGACCAGTTATTAGCGTGGTTTGTGCCTCAAGCCATCTAAGTGATTGCCTGCACTTTGTGGGTCACTTCACCTCACATCCTGTGTTTGATAGCAAATTGCCTGTGTGTGAATGCTAAAACTGTCATGCAGAAAAGGAGCTTGCTGTCTTTAAAAGAATTGTGTGCCATTGTACTGACAATGGGATAAATTCATCCAGGAAGGATTTTCTTGGAACAGCAAAGCGACTTGCTCACAGGCAATGTCTTCAGTTGTTCCATACAGCCCAGGTAAAGGCTGGTTCCAAGGATATGGAGAACATTTAGGAAAATTACAGGTGTGTGAGGGAGGAGCTGGGAGCATAGGTCCTACCAGTTGGAACTACAACTAGAGCAGCACTGGCAGAGACCAGGGTGTTGTGTACCCACTTGGAACTCCTCTTAGGACAAGTTCTAGGGTAATCAGTTTAGTGCTTGCAAGTAACTTGGGGCTCTTCCTCTGAGTCTTTCCTGAGGTCCACTTTCTGAGGCCCACTGTCCACTTGAATGCTTGTTAATTTACAGGATGAAAATTTAGGAAACAGTGGAAAGGTACCTGGAAGAGAGATGCAAGGTTAGGAAGATCTCAGTAGTATCACAGCTGCTGGTAGTAACTTGCTAGCAAGTGACTTCAAGTTCAGAAAGAATTTTCACCAGAAGCTTAAAATTGGGTGTGAAAGGAGCAAAAAAACTTCTTCATGTGCAGCACAAACAAACCAATCTTTGAAATAATTATGTAATTTTTTATTTATAATTTGATTTATATAATTCAAGCTTTTTCTGTATAGAACAATTCTCTGTTCTTGTAATGTTTACATTTTATTTATGTAAAAGTGTTGCAAAGAGTATAGCTATTAACTGTAAGTATTTTTTATAAATAAATATTCATAAGTATAATTCCCTCTTCTCATAATTCTCAAGCATAGAAGTTTGTTTCTTTGGCCTAACATTCCAATCTGGCTTGCCTTTGCTTAAACAGAAAATGAACAAACCAACAGCCAGATCTCTCAGTTGTAATGAGTCAATAAAATATTAAGCATTGACAATGTGATGGCTGCTGATTGACTGTGCTCATGTTTGGAAAGTAGTGCCACCCTGATATGGAAAGGAAGGCAGCTTTGCTGGTGTCATGTGGCATCTCAGTTTCCTGAGGATGTTACCTCACAGTTAGAAAGCTGCTGGATGTCTACTTGCCTTGAGCACCTTGAATTATGTTTAGACTAGGCTGCTGCTCTGAATCATTTCAGGGGACTGCTTTTCTTAGCTGACTGAGGGGAATTGAGAAGACTAACTGCCTATGCCTGTGAATGTTATGCCAGTGTTGTGTGCCTGGAACTGGGTGACATGTGAAATAGCTTACACAGTTACAATTTTTTCATGCTTATGAGCATAAAAAATGATTCAAGTAACATTATCATAAGTATTTTTTACTAGAAATAAAATATAGCAACTATTTTATGACTTTATCGAGATGTATGTAGACATGCACATAACTTGGCATATCTGTTTTAAGCTGCTTTTTAAAACTACAAATGGGCCAAATTCTTAGCAAATAATAATTGGCAAGGTATCTTCCATTTCAGCATAGTTTGTGTCAGTTCAAGACCGTTTAAACATCTGTTCTAGTATTTGGTAAATGGTAGCAGGGGTTAAGTTATTTTGTTATTCCTTTTATACACACATACAAATGTTTAGATTCAGCAACCTGCTTGTTCTGCTGGTCTTCCCCACATAGACCCAGCACCTCAGAGCTGGAAAAGCCCTTGCACTGAAGAAGCCACCATTGGTGTTGTGCTGCTGTCACTCACCAAAGAGCACATGGAGGGTCAGAAGGCCGCTGTTAAAGATCTCAACCTCACTTTCCATAAGGGCCAGATAACAGCCCTCTTAGGACCTAATGGAGCTGGCAAGACAACAGTTATGTAAGTCTGACTTTTACAGCTATTTCTATCCCCTCTGGTCTCTGCTATACACTTTCAATTCAAAATTTTGTGAACTATTTTCTATGCCTTTTTTCTGCCCCCCAAATAAATATTTGATAAACTCCCCAAAGCACATGGAAAGTGAAGGTTGTATATCTATGACAAAAGCAATATAATTAATAGAGAACTGAGTCCCCTGTGCCACTTAAACCATGATAAAATATCTTAGGAACCGCTTAAGTAGGACCTGGGTATGTCTGATTGTGGAGTTGAACACGTCTGGAAGGAATGTTCTCTTCTGGCGAACTATTCATCCCTAAAGATTGCAGGGGACTTCTTTCTTGGCAGTTGACCAGAAATGAAGGTACTGAAATGAAAAATGACCTTTAAAAATGTCTCAACTAAGAAGTTTATGTTTCTACCTTTCTGTTAGCTATGATCAGCATTCATCAAGCTAGTGATGCAGGATGGGATATAATTGGGAAACTCTTTTCACAGAATACCCATGTGAAAAAGGAAACAGTCACCTGTTAGATTTGATTGGGGAAAAAAAAAAGGATTTTTTTTCTGGAAAAAGGGAAATGAAGAACTCTTGAGATCACATTCAAAAAACACAACAAAACAACCCACCAACAAACCAATCAACCAAGCCACCAAAAAAAAACCAACTCACAACCAAACCCAAAAAGCCACCAAAACCAAAAATAGCTACACCTAAGCCCAAACCAGTGATGTTTCTATAACTATAGTCAACTGAATTGGTGTTGCTCTAGGAATGTTAGAACATGCTGCAGGATATCCAAGTGATGAGCTAATTGCACCTTATCTTGCTGATTTTTTTGTTTTTTTCTTTTCTCATATCAGATCCCTGTTGACTGGTCTGTATCCACCGAGCTCTGGTACCGTTATTGTTGATGGGAAGGACATACGCACTGAGCTGACTGCCATCAGGACAGAGCTGGGTGTTTGTCCCCAGTACGATGTCCTGTTCAGCACGCTGACGGTGAGAGAGCATCTCCTGCTTTATGGGTCGGTGAAGGCACCTGGCTGGACAAATGAGCAGCTGAATGAGCAAGTCAGTGGGTACGTTTTCTGTCCATTTGTTGAAACCTGACATGTAAATTGGTTATGACTATTGCAAGCCACTTAGACAAGAAAACTTGCAAGCAAAAGCCAATGGAAACTGCAGGGTTTTGTGAGTTTTCATCACATTTCATGTTCTGAAATCGTGACTTGAAAACAGATTTCCTACTTTCTAACTCTTACTTGAATATACTTGTAGTGGAATTGTCAGTGTTTAAAATCCTGGTATACAGAACCATCAAATAATGATGTTTTGACTGGAGTGGAGGTGGTTAGTCTTGTAGCATCTGCAGGGGCTCTGCCTCATGCTGTCTGCCTTACCTCTGTCCTTGCTGGAGAGGCAGACAGAAACTAAACTGCTGTGCTTGCCCTGAGTTTTTAGATAAATCAACAATGACTTTATATATTTACTGTCCTGTATTGCTTCACCTGCAGCAGAAGGAAGGCTAGAAAACTAGAAAATTCAGGTAAAAGCAGTGCTTGTTACAACCATCTTAAATAGGCCACCTTAGTTTCCTTTGCCAAATCCAGCCTTGAAATGCTTTTAATAAATGAAGAGGTTTAAAAATGAACAATCCAATAAGAAAACAAGTCAGAGCTCTGACATGACCTCACAAGGTTTTCCACTTATCAGGTTAAAAACATTTGCTAGTGTTTTTGTGCTGATACTTCTTTGATACAGGATTAAATCTTATTTTTTTCCTAGTACATATTAAACTAACTAGTAAACTGTACAAGCTGAGATCTGGTTCATTAATAGCAAACTGCACTTTCTCTACTTCAGGAATAAAATAAATGCTTTCCAAACAGTGAGGCTGTGTAAATAGTTTTGAGCACTTCCATGCTTCAATAGAAATAAATTTCAGGTTGATTTCAAGTCTTCTCCTTAAGTGTACAATCAGGCAAATACTGAGGAGTTTGTGGCAAAGTAGCTTTCCTTTTTGGTATCTATCATAAAAGCTTGTTACTTTTAAATTTTGATCTGAACAAACTCAGGTGTAAGACACTACATTCTCTCCAGAAACGAGAGAAACAATTCTCTAGAACTAAAGAGAAAAAAAAAAAACCAACAAAAAAAAACTAGTACATGGTTTAAAATTTATGCAAAATAATATTCTGTATCTTATGGTACTTAGACTGCTGAATTGTAATTCTAGCAGCAGTCTGTCATGCTAATGGCACATAAGAACACTCAGAACTCTGCAGGCCTTGCTACTAAGAAAAATTAAATTATTTTTAAAGGCAACAAATGCTTTAAAAAATTTCAGAGAAATTAGAAAAGTAACAAAAGAATGAAACAAAATCTTTTTATTACCAAACAAAAGAGGGCTTCTGAAGAGAGTAAGAATATTTTTCCTCACTATATATCTATAGAAAAGCTATTAAGACATGTTTTCTTAAAAATGAGAAGTTCTCTCAGGGTAAATGACATGCCTTACAAACTGCATATTCACTAAAATGATTCAGGAGTTTAGCTTGGACTGTTGAGCCTTCTATGCCTTTCTTGCCAGGCTCATAGCAGCAGAAAGCTTTTAGGCCAGTGACTGAATGCTCAGTTGATGAAAAATAAACTCAAGATCCTATAGTGTTGCCTTTATTAATCATGTTTCCATACCATATTCAGATGCAAGATCATCATCAGAAGTCAAGGGCTGAATTGGAAACATCTGTAAGGTATCTCCCAGTCCTTAACACAGGAATTAGAGTAGATTTGATTAAATAGTATTATTCTACCCAGGGATCACTAATCACTTCATTTCACAAACATGTCTTCTAAAAGAAAATAAAAGGAGTAGTGTCACCTTATGTACTACAAATGACTACACATTTTCTAAAATTTAAGGTGTCTCTTGTGTTCTTTAAGTAGTTTGCAAAACCCAAAGCACTGCTTGAGTTATGAAGCCAAGAGTATCCATCATTGTTTAAAGGGCCTGTAGTCTGGAGTTTGCTGATGTTATTGGAAAAACTACTATATATGTTATTAGCTTTAAGTTTAAATTTTTCTTTAAAATACTTATTCAGAATCTGTGCATCAGGTGATGATGAGCATTTATGCCTTGTAGGTAAAGACATTTATTTTACTATTTGTTTTTGACACCAAAGTATATAATCGATAAGAGGTAGTGTTTTTATTACTTTCCATTTACAGTGACTTTTTAGTAGTTCTTCTCAGAGTGGATAGGATGTGACTAGAAAAAAATTTTTAAAATTGGCCCTGTTTCTGTACTCCTATTTCAGAGCTCTGGAAGATGTGGATTTATCCCAACATCAGTACAAACCTGTTGGAGCCCTTTCTGGGGGAATGAAAAGGAGACTGTCAATTGCCATCTCCTTTATTGGAAACTCAAAGACAGTTGTTCTGGATGAGCCCACCAGTGGAGTAGATCCATGTTCTCGCCGTAGTATCTGGGATGTTCTTCTGAAGTACAAAGCTGGTACAAAGTTTATGTGCATAATTTTTTTTTCTTATTTTCCTTTCTGGATTTTTTCTTCCATAAATTTAAATTGGATAGGCAAAAGGTAGTCAAAATATCATCAGAACCTAAATATATTAATTTCTGAGGGAATATTAAATTGAACTTGATAACTTTAAGGCAAGTCAAATGGCATTACAAGAATTATCTACTATTGTACAGAAAGATGCCCAATCTAAAAAAAGATTGAGCTTAGTTCTTAGTCCTGTCCTGAAGTCTCTTCCCTCTTTGCAGATTCTCAAAATTACTTTCTGATTTCCATTTCCCATTTTGTATATATTTGTACATGGATGGTTATATACTTCTAGTGAAAATATATTCATCAGTCAGTCTGCTACACTAATTCTAAAATTGTTTGTGGGAAGCAAACTTTTCAGCTAGTGAGCACTCAATTAGCTGTAATAACTCACTTTGAATGATCCATTGAAAGAGACACTGCTGTTATGATGTTTTAAGGAATTTCTTAAGCTTTTAAAACAGCTGGATGTTCTAAAGCCTTAATACTGCTTGCTGTGTATAAAACAGGGCAAAGTAAGTTTAGATGTGAATATAACTCAAATTGTAATTCTGACAGCAGATTTTGTTTGTGTCTTGTATTTAAGACTTTGAAGACATGAAAACATGTCTCCTTAAGGCTAAAGGACCCTTGTGATGTGGTTCTCTAGAAACCAGGTTTTGTAGACATGTACCAGTCTTTCTCATGCAGGTTGCACCCTGATCTTTACCACTCACCATCTTGATGAGGCCGAGGTGCTCAGTGATCGCATTGCCATCCTGCAACGTGGCCAGCTGAGGTGCTGTGGTTCTCCCTCTTATCTGAGGGAGACATATGGCCAGGGACACAGTCTAACGCTCATAAAAAAGGTATATTAAAAATAGACTGTACTGAACTGAAGAGTGCCTGCCTGGAGTATTTTAAGGGAGATGCATGTTCATGCCCGGAAGTAATATGTGATATAGATTATTAGACAACCTGCAAAACAAGTTTTATCGACTTTCTTGGTTGTTTCGGGTGGGTGGTATTATTATTGTTATTTAGACTAACACAATGGCATCTTTGAAAATGGTGAACATCAGTATTTAGCTGAAAAGGGGCTAGTTTCACTGTCCTTTATTCCTGGGATGTAGTCTCTGTATCCCAGTTGTGATTCGGGTTCATCAGTGGAAATCTTCCTGCATGAATTCTTCTATTAAGATCAATACTTCTGGTAATATTTAAATTTTTTGTGCATAATTATCTTTCTTTCTCCATAGCCCTCTGTGTTTGAAATCCAGGACCCTAAGCATATTGTTCAGGTCACATCTCTGGTACAAACCCATGTTCCAGAAGCCTTCTTGAAAGAGAACAATGGGACTGAACTGACCTATGTGATTCCAGAAAGGGCAGATAAGAGCTCTTTTAAAGGTCTTTTTCAAGCTTTAGATCAAAGCCTTCAGCATCTACATGTGACTGGCTATGGCATTTCTGACACAACTTTGGAAGAGGTACTTGTAGTTTTTCTTTTTAATGACATTTTCTTGGTTCGAGAATCCAGTAATAGCTCCAGATAATCTTGTGAGAAGCAAGTTTTCAAAAAAAAAAAAAAAAAAGCAAATAAACAAACAAAACCTCCCCAATCTGGTGAAATCTATACTTTATAGTTTTGCTCTGCTGTTAGTTTCAGCACACACTCTACTATGACATATTTGTTATTACAAGAAACTAAGGTGATGGCTGATGAACTGTTTAACTCTTAAATGTTTATATCTGCATGAAGTCAAGAAAAATGTAATGTATCGTTGACTTAAAGGGAAGCAGTGTTGTCCTAAACCCATAGCATTAGAACAAGCTTTGAACTTTCAAGTCTGGTGATTCAGTTCAGATGGCTCTTTGGACAGAAAAATTGCCAAGAATACTTTCCAATTTACAAGTTCTAAAGCTTAGAACTTCGCCAAACAGAGGTTATATGGTGGAATATCTAAAGAATGTTTTCTGTGTACACTGAGAGACTTTGATATATGTATACTTGAACATATATACACGCATATAAAAATATACATGTATGTGTGTGTTTAGACTAAATGGATCAGAGGAAGAGACTCTGTTATGCATCTTCATCATTCTGAATTTAACTCTGTGGAAATAACCATGCCAACAAGATATTATTTCCCTTGGACTATTTTTACCCTATATATAACTGATAAATAACAAGATTCCCTAAACCACCACTATCTAAGAACTATACTAGAGATCCTTTAGAAATAATTTTTTCACTTCTTCAAGTGATGAGAGGAGACTAATGTCATTTTACATAGTTTAAAAATTTAATAAATATTTTATATAATATTATGAAGTAAATTACATTCCTGTGATACAATTTTATGAGGTGAGTAAAAATTATTGAAAAGTTTTTATTTTCTTACATAAGGTGATTAACATGCTATAATGAATAATATTGTTCAATACCAAACATTCTAGATTTGGAGGTAATGTATATATCGAGGGTAATCCCCATGACCTTTTCAGAACCCATATGTATAAAGTAAGTGTGAAGTTGTCATGGATATGAGGAAGTTTCCTCAGTGTACTGAATCTAGTACTCATTTAAGAGCTTGCTTTTAGCTGTTTTGTGAAGGGCAGGTTTAAAAACATCTTTAAATGTGGTATTAGATATTAATGTATCATTCTTCAGTTTGAAGACTTAATGCATTAATTTGGGTTGGTTTCTGTCATCTCTGCATCTCGTCATTAGTTGCCATTACAACCTCAATCCTCTATTAGCTTATCAAAAGCCTCTTTGCCTTGGGAACTCAAAGGATAGCACATAATAGCACTATTTAATCTATTCAAGCAATTCAATCTGGAAACAAAGAACTCTGGCTTTAAAGGAAGAAACGTGTTATAAATTTTATTTTATCCTTTCTTTTTGTTCTCTTATATACTCATCATTATTCTTTTTCAGTCTGAGGGACACTCACACTCTAAAAATCATATTCACTGAGGAAAAATGGACTTCCATTCATAATTCAAAGGAATCTTGAAGTTCTAACAAATCAGTTTCTGACACCTTGAAAACTCACTAATATTTTCTCAAATTTAGGCTGTAGATGTCTTTGCTAACCATTTGTATTTGTGTATTTTATAATACTTGTAATCCAAAGTGTTAGTAGAGACAAAAGGAGAATATAAGGGTAGTTAATTAAATCAAGCATATTCTAAGAATTCTCTGAAGGATGCTGTTTCAGTTTCTGGCAGCTCTGGAAATTTCAAAGCTTATGGCTTTCTTACATTTCTTTAAGGATAGAACAAAAAGATTGTAATGTATTTTCAAAATAAGATGTGTTAAAATTTGTTAATTGAGTACTATTTTAAAAGTCTCTCTCTTGAAATGACCTGAGAGTTTGCCTCAAAACTTTTCAGGGAAAGCCATATACCTCCTTGAAATGGTACACACCTTCTAGTGAGATGCAGGATGCTCTAACAACTTCTAGTAATGGCACAATCACATTAATCTATTTCACTGTAGTATTGTCATTTGGCCAGACTTGTTTCCACAAGGACCAAAAGCACTTCCTATTCCTACTGAGAACTTGATGGTTTGAAAGAAGCACGAGGTACACAGTCTTTCTCAACAGCCATCTGGACAAATCCTTGGTCAGACAGAGCCTTGCTATTCGAAAGAGAAGTTAAATGGAAGGGACACACAAGGGTCGTCAAGTCCAGGTCTTAACCGAATGGCCCATACAGATACTGAGCAGACAGCCTTGGTGTTATTAGCACCATGCCCTGACTAACTGAGCAAGCAGGAATTACTCAGGCATGTGGGGAAAGGATACTCTGCTGAGGTTTAGAACAAACCTTATTTTAGATATAGCAAGAACATACTGTCTCTTTGTCATAGTGCCTAATCCTGACTTTCCACACCTGCGTGTTTTGGAGGGTACTCACTCTGTTAATAATATTGTTAGGTTGATAGTACTTCTGTCTACAATATCTGGTGCAACATTAGGTAAATTATCATATCTTCTGTACAATGTAGTCCCCAATGATCCCCATTCTTAACAGGATGTTTGAAAACTGGGTACCATGGGGAAGACTCGCCCCATGGGGGGGCAGCACAGGTAGCCTTCTGCCTTTATAGCTGTATCAGAATAAGTGTCAATGAAGATACAATAGACAGGATGTATTAGAAAAGCGTTTGGTCAGCTTGTTTCTTTTTTTTTAAGGTAGAAATACATCCTCTCCACAGTGACATAATGAGATTAAAGAAGATATGTGTCTGCAGCTATTTCGACACTGAAGTAAACATATTCAGGCAACATTTTGAAGTGTAGCCTTTTTCCTAGCCACAAAGGTATAGTTACTTTGTGGTTTCACCAAGGGGTTGACACACCTTAAGGACAGGATGCCATCTGGAGGGACCTAGACAGGATGAAGAATTGAGCCCATGGGAATATCAGGAGGTTTAACAAGATCAAGTTTAAAGTGCTGCACCTGGGTCTGGAAAACCCCCAGTACCAGCACAGTCTGGGGGAAGAACAGACTGAGAGCAGCCCTGCCCAGAAGGACTGGGGGTGCTGGGGGATGAGAGGCTGGACATGAGCCAGCCATGTGCACTCCCAGCCCAGAAAGCCAAACGTGTCCTGGGCTGCATCCAAAGCAGCGTGGGCAGCAGGGCCAGGGAGGGGATTCTGCCCCTCTGCTCTGCTCTGGTGAGACCCCACCTGCAGTGCTGCAGCTGCTCTGGGGTCCCAGCACAGGAAGGACATGGACCTGTTGGAGACATTCCAGAGAAGGGACATCAATGAGAATAGAGGGATGGAGAACCTCTCCTGTGAGGAAAGGCTGAGAGAATTAGGATTGTTCAGCCAGAAGACAAGAAGTCTGAGGAAATGTAATTGTGGCCTTCTAGTACCTGAAGGGAGCCTACAAGACAGATGGAGAGAGACTTTTTACAGGAGCATGGAGTGACAGGAAAAGGGGCAGTAGGTTTAAATTAGATTTAGGAAGAAATTCTTTTCTGTGAAGGAAGTGAGGCACTGGATGAGGTTGTCCAGAGAAGTTGTGGATGTCCCATTCCTGGAAGTGTTCAAGACTAGGCTGCACAGAGCTCTGAGGAATCTGGTCTAGTGGAAGGTGTCCTTGTCCATGGCAGAGGGGTTGAAACTAGATGATCTTAAAAGTCCCTTCCAACCTAGACATTCAGTGATTTTATGATTCTGTTGTTACACTTTAGTTTGATTTGCTTGACAGAATTGATGTTCAGAGCCATCAGCAAGCAGGTCCAAGAAAACAAATTATAATGTGGCTTTAGACTGTCAGGATTTGCCTCTAGGGTCTAATACAGAAATATTAGGCCAGAAATTTCTGGTCTTGCAGTTGTTAATGACCAAAATTGTTCCCTGAAAGCTGGCAGGTAACAAATGCAATCAATAACCACTGTTAAATGGCAATTATATTGACTAAGCAAAATATGGTTTTTGTAACAGCCAGACCCTAGCAAGGCAAGAAATATCTTTCAAGAGCTATAAAGTACTTCACATTGACTGGTTTTTATTGTCCATTGTATGAGCTCCTTGGAAACAAGGAATTTTTTGTTATAGCTGATATCAGGTTCTTTTGTGGGAAGAAATAAATGGTTTCTTAATGATTTCTGAAAGTTGCACTGTGGGTATAATCTGTCTTGCAGCTCAACCCAAAAAGAGAGGAAGGAGCAAAAGAAAACTTTCATCAAGACAAAGCAAAATTTGCTTGTACATTTCCTGTTTAATTAAAGATGCTCATGGTACCTGTATTTTCTGTTAATTTTTCTTTTCTTTTTATCTGAAGTTCTTAGATCACCGTTTAAATTGCAGTTCAGGTTAAGATAAGAAAATGTTAATTTTGTTTTTAGTTTGAGCTTACAAAAGTGGGGAATGTGTGAATAAGGCTCACTATGAAAGTCAATCCAAGCTTCTGCAAGGCTGAGGTACAGATAAATGAAATACATGTCTATGAAATTCAAAGGGCTTTATGTGGAGAGAACTGTGAAACAGGATTAAGTAAGAAATAGTAGGTTGAACACAGATCTGCTTGGCAAAGTGTATATACCATTTAAATAGACCTCATCATTATGAAGTTGGTGAATTCTGCTGTGTTTTTAACTATAAATCCCTGCTGACGTGTTCCCCTCCTCAAAAAAAAAAAAAATCCTTTCAATTTCAATCTAGTGTATATTTTTAGACTGTTGCTTTTATAAAAAATAGTTTCAGTTTTTCTCACGGCGATTTTAAGTAACAGGATTCTATCATCTCTACCTATTGGGGTATGCATGTTAATTTTTTGCTATAAAACATACATTGTTGCCCAATCCTCTCTGTAGTATTAGTTTTACATGACTTTGTTCACCATCACTGTCTCTGATTGTTACCATGCCCTTTAAATGTCTTACAGTAACATTATTGTCCATATGCTTGCACATATCTAGGAACTTTTCCTGAGTGTCCCTAGACACAGTGGATTACCTAGAATCTGTATGTCCTCAGTTCTGTAGGATTTTGTACATTAGATTTAGTTGTACTAGTACAACACTTTGGTAAGTGTTCTAGTTGTGCCCATAGATTTCTAGCTGGGGCATCAGAAGAGAGTTGAAGCTGTCACTGTTTCCTTGGTAAAAACTGCAGTAACTGAGTTCCAAAACATACCACAGCTCAGGAGAAAAAAAAGTCAATCAAGGGTTTAAAGTCTGTTGAAAAATCTTCACAGATAGTAGTGTTCATGGGTCAGCAATGTTTTGCATAGGTGTTTTTGCATCTATTGGCGTTTGTTTCATTTCTCTTATCAGGATTTTCAGTAGAGAGCTTGACTAATTTTATGGTCATATTCCAGCAAGGTGGTTACAGCAGTCAGTAGTAATTTCTGACAGTCTGGATGGTTTAAGATAGATATATGTGTGTGTGTATAATAGTTTTAGAAAATGGATTTTAAATTACTTTTTTCTACTTTCATGAAAGGTGTTTCTTAAGCTGCTGCAGGACTCAGAGAAAACGCCCTGCGTTCCACAGGCAGCACACTTGGGCCATCCAAATGGTGCTGAATCAGTCTGTAAGTAAAAAATTATGTGTCTTCTAAAGCAACTAAATTTATAAAGATCAAAAATGCAAATGTAAGCATGCACAAAGTTCCCAAAGTTGAGGAAATGCACAAGCAAATGGAGAATACTGCCTGCTACCATCTGGTAATTCCTTTTTCATGTGTCTGCCTTGGGTAGTAGTTTTTTATGTGTCTGCTATGATTTACCTCTATTATTTCACAGTCACCTTCCCACTCTTCTGTGTACACAGGCACACAAGCATTCTCTCACTGCACCGGCATTAACTTACTGCTTCATACCAGTCCCTGGAAACTAATTATCCTCTTTGTCTCATACTGAAAATGGATAAACATTGCTGAGATATACCACAGATATAAAATCTATAAGCTGTTAGAAAGGTACATTCATGTTCATTCATGTGCAGTTCAAAAGAAAAATATCTGATTCTCCTTGTAATAGGAGATCGTTTGTCTTGTTAAGCACCATGTTATTTTAGGTTCCCTTACATGTTTGTTTTAAAGAAAAACCATTTATACTTTCTCTTTTTCTGCCCTGCAAGCCTGGGAGGAGGTCCTTGCAAACATTTCTGAAAACTCAGGAAGTCTGTTATCTTTTAAAAATTCTTTTTATAAAAAGAATCAATAATCATTACTGATATTCATAATGGGATGATGTTACAAGATCCAAAACTCAAGTTCTCTAATGTCGCTGCCCATCAAGCTGATGAATATTTTCTCATTGTTACTGGGATTTTCATGCTTCTATACTTATCATGTTCCTTTTTACTTGAAGATTGACATTTAGATTATAGTTTTCTTTGGTCAGATGTCAAATATTTTGTTCAATGTGCAGTATTTTCATTTTGTTTCTATGAAGTACAGGCACAGGTAAGTCCTGATCTGTGGACCTTAATGTTGCAGTAACATAAATAACAATTTTCAGCCAGCCTTTCATTATTTGTTAAGATAAATTCAATTGTCTCTGCCAGTGATAGGTAATCATTGCCAATAATTTTGGCCTAAGGTGAGACCTTTTCTCACAAAGTACAAGCTTGAATGAATGACTTTTTCTAGGTCTGTTTGCTGGGCTATTCCAGTCCCTGTTGAATCAGTGGAGACATAACTGTGTCTCTAAAACTAAAACAACCTCACTAAGCAAATAAAATTACCACTTCTGTCAGTAGTGAAAATGAGACTTCTATTTAAAACACAGTTTTGAATATCCCTTATTTTTTAAGTCAGTTTACTTCTCCAAGACTCAGCTAGGACATCTGAACTAGTTTCAAATCAAAAAAATCTGTCTTCTCTGCACTGGATTTTCATTAAAGAGTAAGATTTACAATTTCTAAAGTAAATGAAACAGTATATTTTACCTCTGAGCCTGATAGACTTTGCCATCTGCATCTCAAAATGTATAAAGTAGTATTTGTTCAAGTTATTACATTAATAAAGAATTGAGTAATCAGAGACTCTGTATTTTTTCAGACTGATAAATTATAGCAAGAAAATGTGATGATAATGCCATTTCTTTGGGGATGAGAGTACTGGAAAATTGTCATTCATTGCAGATGACTGTCATTCATCATTAAGGACAGTTGTGAAGTGTAGGCATAAGGGATCAGGGAAATGGTCATGAAAGGTATCCATCATTGTCAAACTTAACCAGAATACTCCATAGGCAATAGCTTGACCTATACAACTTTGTCTTTGAAAGCAGATTCAAAGGCGGTCAAACTTTCTGTTGTCAAAGTAGTCAAATGTATTTTCAAAACCCCCCAGATCAAGCAGCTGTGATTATCAAGGAGATCACAGGATGCTGCTATTTGATTTGTAAAAGAATTTAGACTAGAGAGATGCTTTGACAAAGCAAAGATCTGAGCTCAAACAGGGCTATTCTTTACTGCTGCTGAGCCCTTGAGGTGTCAGGATTGTGCAGAAACCAAAATGTTGTTTCACGTCCCCCAGACCAGGGGGTGTAGCAGAGAGGTGTGTATGTCAGCTTTTAAATGAAACTGCAGAAAATCTCTACACGATTTAAGCTGATGACCAACGCCAAAAACAGGCAAGAGAAATTATTTCAGCAAAATATGACTGTATCTCACTGAAGTCAGAGAGTCAGAGTTTTGATATTTCCTGGGTATGTTTTACGGTTTCTTAGTATACTGTGTCTAATTTGAATTGACTTAAATGTCTTCATAGCAGCCTCTACGGTGCTGTGTTTTGGATTTGTGACTGAAACAGTGTTAATAACACACCAGTGTTTTGGCTTTCACTGAGCAGTAATTGCGGTGCCAAGGCTCTGTCTTTTCCCGTTTCCCTGCTGTGAGTAAGCTGAAGATGAGAAAGAAGCTGTGAGGGGACATGACCTAGACAGAAGAGCTAAATTGACCAGAGACTTAGTCAATGTCACACAGTGCCATTCTTGGCAATAAAACCTGAAGGGAGGAAATTTTTTGAGGAGGTAGCTGAGGAGGTAGCTGTGCTACCAGTGGCTGAGCGTGTCTATTTGTGAGAGGTGGTGAGTGATTGCCTTTGCATTACCTGGGTTGGATTGTTTCGGCTTTTTAGTTGGTTGGTTTGTTTGTTTTGGGTTTATTTTTCTTTATTTTTCCTTCACTGCTTAAACTGCCTTTATCCTGACCCACAATTTTTCTCGCTTTCTCTTTTCCTATACTTTTCCCCATCCTACTTGAGGAAGGGGAGTATGGGCGAGCAGCTCTTTGGTGCTTGGCCGCTGCTTAAGGTCAGCAACGAAAATAATGTAAAATAAACTCAGAATTACTTGAACATTTCTAAATCCAAATGTTAGAGGTAAGTAGCAGTGCATTAACTAAATTAATTGTAACAGTTTTTAATATTGTTAAAGATGCAAAGCACATGGTAATAGCTAGTAGTTTGTTTCTCTGTGGAAGGTTTTCTCAAGATTTTTAGTTTTGTTCCAATGAAAAAACCTTAGAATAAAACTCACCTTTTTTGTGACAGCAGTTAAAATTTTGTTTTTAAGTTAGGGATGACTATGTGTGCAGACATAATACATGCATTTATTATAATACAGTCATGCATAATTAATTTCTACACAGTTGGAACACATGATAGATAGTTACTGTTTTGTAGATGTATACAGAGCATGCAGAAAAATGGTTAGACTGAGCTTGCAATGACTATTTGACAAGACCATTGAAGCCAAACAGCCTAGAGAAAATGGAGAAACCAATTCCATGGAGGCCAGTAAAATTACCATAATCCACAGCCGGCAGTATATGTACAGAAATAATCAGGAGAGCTCAGAACAAGTCCAAGGGGTGAGTAGCTAACCATGGATAAATGACAAAAAGAATCTGAACATATGCAAAAGCAGGTAATAGTCTAGTGAGCAGTCTCATTGGCTCATTCAGGGAAAAATATTGTTCAGTTAAGATACTCAGATGTTTTGCTGAAGAGCCAAATTAATTCATTTTGTAACATTTATTGTCTTAGAAATTTCTGGGAAATACTAACTTTGGATCTAGTCCCTTCTGGCAGTAAAATACAGCTGGAACCCCTGAGGTGTAGTAAACTAAACTGCAGAAAATTCAAAATGGATTGATTATATTTTTGCACACAGTAATATATAACATTTGAAATTTCTTGCCATATAATGCTATTAAGAGAGACTAAGAGTGTTGTAATATGTTTAAAAAAGCCAAAGAATAGCTATTAGTGGATATATAATATGAATAGCTATGGTAACAGAAGTGCTATTAAGGCTTAAATGCCTTGAACTTCTTAGATAAGTTAGGCTCTGAAAGTATGGGTGTGGGAGCAGGTTGATGCATAACTAATTTTTAATCTTGCTTAACCTTGTATCTGAAGCAGCTGGAGTTGGCCATTTTGAACCACATTGGGCCAAATGTTACATTGCTCCTGTTAAGATTGGCTTGATCAACAATGTACGGTACTCCTAAAGCACGTCTAAAAGCTAATTTAATGAAGAAATTGTAGCTGAGAAAAAGCAATCATTAATAGTGAAACATCAAAATGAAGAGGTTCGTGAAAGGTGGTTGGATTTCAACTCTGCCTTTTTGTTGTCTTCATGAGTGATGCTGAAGTAAACATAACCTTGCTGATGAAAAAAAAGACAGCTGTTGAAAGGTGATGAGTAAGACCAGTCCTAAGGACTGAGTTAGATCACTTGAAAAGCTGAATCCATTCTAAATAAAAGATATTTTAATGAATCCAAATCCTAGGTGTGTCTGTGTAATGGGGAGTAGTATCCTGGAAAACACTTGACTGAGTTATCTGTTAGTCCTGGTGGGAAAGCATTTTAAGACAGCTGAGGTGATTTATATTTAAGCTTAATGTACAAAATGTGAAGAGGTCATTTTGACTATCTATTCAAAATTGATGAGATTGAAGCTATAATACTAATACAACTTTTGTGTCCACATTTTTAAGTTTGAATGATTTTCGGGAGAAACTGAGAATTCAGAAAGTGAGCAGAGAAGAACTAGTATTGGAGGTTGGCAGCAAAGCCTTTATAAAGGCACCATCAAGGCTCCTTTAACATAGTTTATCAAAAATAAGGTAGAGAAATAGTTTGCTGAAAAATCTTTTTTTTTTTTTTTTTTTTTTTTTTAATGCATAGAAACTATTATCTGTTAGGGTATAATTCTACCTTTTATTTGGGCAGAAGGGATAAATGAAATATAGGAAGACAAAAGTAAACAAATAGCTGTAATCTAAAGACAGGTAATTCTCCTAAAAGTAAATTAACTGTTGGAGTTAGTCTACCCAGGGAAATACGTTTCTTCTCCTGGAGCATTTGACACAAGGCTTAGGTCTTTGCAGAAAATATGCTATAATAAAGGGTGTTATTGATTTCTGCACATGAACAACAGATTGGAATTCGATGTCTTTTGGTAAGTGATCAAATGATTTCTTCTATTCTTAAACAGTATTCTTTAATCCACTATGATAAATTGAGTTCACAGTAACTACAAAAAATGTGTTGACAGAGATTTTTATAATATCCTTGAAGTTATGTTTTAATATCAGTTTTAAGTGGTGCTCACTTCTTTCAATTCCCTGTAAAATTTGCATAAAAGGACCTAGGAGTTATTTCAATACTCCTCCTTACAAAATGTAACTTGATTTATGAGAAGAATATTGGGGACACAAAACATCAGTGTCTCTATTTAGAAGTGGCTGCTGACATGAACATTGGTATTGAAATTTTCAAATTTTTACCATCTACTGATAGAAGATAAAGCCTAATTTCAGTCTCTGGCAGTCTAACAGTATAGATAACACTACCACTTAAAATCAGCACGAAACCCTGAAAAAGAAGTGTCAAAATAGCTGGTCTAAAAATCTTGGATACATTGTATTTTCTTTCAGCTTTTTTTCACTGTTGTTTTAATTAGTTTCTTGCAGGAAATCTCATGACTCTTGCATGTGTTGAAAACTTAATTTTGCCTCTTCAAATATTTGGCTTTTTATCCCTTAAACGTGAATCTTGCTTTCTTCGCCCTTTCAAGATTCTCTGAGGCATAGAATAAGAATGGAGCATCTTTATAATGTTACCTATCAATTGTCACAAAAGATAGCTGATTTTGAAAGTAACATCATTTGAGTTGTTCAAGGTTTATGTATGAATTTGCTTTCTCAGTAAGGGTGTAACTGTAAATCCTTCTGTCTTTCTGAAAGCAAATTGTCAATTTCTTCCTCCTTCTTCGAGTGTTTCCTTTTTTTTGCCCACTACTTCCTTCTCTCATCCAAATATTTTCCCTACAAGTAATTTTCTTTGTGATTCCTGCCTGGTTATTTTCTGCTTTTCATTCACAGTATGAACATCTTGGACTCTCTCTTAGGTAGTCTCAGACATTAGAGGGCTGCTAGAAAAACAATGGAAATAGAGCTGTTTTCTAGTAAAGGATGCTATTCTTACAGTGCCAAGAAGCTCATCCATATTCCCAGCCTGCTTGTCCTCACATTCATCTCCTTGCTTCTGATATGTGAAAAAAATTGACCCTGTCTGCCCTTCGCACAGAGACCTTTTTTGTCTTCAGCACTAGAGAAGAAAACGGTCAGTAAAGCACCTGCCAAAAGGGGGCTCACTTGAATAAAAGACTACAGATTCCTACGAGTTGTGCTGTACTGAACCAGAGAACAAAACAACAAACTTTTTTGAAATTTGTATTTTGAAAATCAAAAAAATTGCTCGTGAAAGTATATTCTCTTGTTGGAATTGAGCTGGTTTCATAAAAGTCACTTTATGAAAGTGACTTAGTAGCTCCTTTCCTGTAATTTGGTATTTCTCTTGTTCTTAAAACATGAGTCTTGTTTTGAGTGGAACGTGTGCTTGAACCAGTACATTGTGTTATAGATATAGATTCAGACTTCAATAATTCAGAAACTGGAAATAGTAATCTTCAAACAACAATCTGAGAACAATTGAGGAAAGTTGTTGCATAGCCCCATCTTATGAGGGAAGAGATGATGCCTCTTCTATCCTGCCTAAGATAGAAGCAACAGAATCCTTAGGGAGACTTTAAGTTGTGGGTCACCAGAACTGGTGTGCATACAACCTCTGACGGTGATGACTATATATTGAATTTCCATATATCTCAAGGGCCTTCTAAACAGAAAATTTGATATTAACACCTCTCATCTCTTACTGCCTGATATGCATGTATGAGAATATGAGAATATTGTGAACCTGATTTTTTCTGACATCCTGTTTCCTTGCCTCTGTCATAATCTGAATTGTTTTGTGTGGTAGTTATTAAAAGTGCTTGCTTTGGAAGTGAAACTCTTTGGAGGCTCATCCATTATGTTCAGATATTTCTTTGAGCTGTAGGATAAAGAATACAGGTAGTTGTAGGTGCATTAGGAATGCTTTATTTGTCGAAAGGTATTTGGTAGAATGTGAAGTCCCTTAATATCTTTGAAAAGCAAGTAATAAAATAATCTCAGCTGTGTAACTCTTATGTCTTGCCTATAAACCCTTCTTTGATTCCTTCTTGACAGCGTATTTCTTCATACAGCAACACTTGTTCCTCGTACTTGCTAGTGCTCCCTTCTGTGTGTGTGTCTCAACCTCCAACCTTTCCTTTGCACTCCTGGATGAGTTGTTGTTTTCTTCTAGTTCCTATATTTTGTCGAGGCTCTTACAACAGCTACAGTCTGGATAAAAGGATCGACAGCCTATATAATTTCTCATGGCATTTTTAAGATCATGTCTTTTAAAGAAATATTCAGAAGTCTTGTTCTCCATTCTGGAGGACTGCTTGTCTTCTATTTCATCTTGTAATAATTTCTAAGTAATTAAAAAAAATAGGAAAAAAACTCCAACCATATAAGAGAAGTAGAAATCTTCCTCAGAGGATAACTGAGATCTGGCAGCCATCATTCCTATGTTCATTTGCTGCATTTGAGAATGACCTGCATGCACTTTTTGCAGGTATTCTACTTTTTTCACATTTGCATCATCAAAAATCTCTATTCAGTATATGATTTATGTGATAATCTGTTCTTCAAAATGCAACTGAAATTTAAACAACAATGGATTGTCCTGTGCAACAGCAATGATGGGTTGCCTGGTATAACACTAATGTGACTTTTCCCCCATATGAAGTAATACTTTCCTCCTAGTTTAAACAGTTAAATTCTTTTAGATTATGCTCTGTTTGCTGTTCAGCAATTGAATTTTTCCAAAGATAGCATTTATATCTCATGTTCTAGATAAACTACTATTTCTCTCACTCATAATATGGGGCCTATCTATTGGAGAAAATTTTCATTTCTAGATAATTAACACAAAGTCATACATATGGTGTCAGAAAATATTTGTTGCTAATAGTCTTTAGGTTTTATGTGAAAAGTAAATTCCAATGGTTTCTTGCCTTGCTTCAGCTCACAGGTAGAGTGCATGTTTTATAGATCTTTTCATGTTCGTATGTACATATTTTTACAGATGAAGAAAGCGTGTGCATATGTACACACGTGCCTACAAGTGTTTTAAAATGGTTTTGCTTTATTAACGCTGTAGCACCATCAAATATAAGTACTTTAACTTAAATTATGTAAGTAATGTAAAATGACCAGTTTTTAAAGAAATTTTTATCAAGAATAAGATGTTTACTTTTCCTTCTTAGCTTAACAGAACATTGCTTAGGGAAGGGGCTTCATGGAATCTCCCTAACACCTTGCCTAAACTAGTAAATAAATACTGTACATATGTAGAAGGTATGCTACACACACAGAGCCAGTAAAGCTCTCTTTGAGGCTGATGCTTCCATATGAGTCTAGATTTTTGCCTGTCCGGTGCCTTCTCAAAAGTATCTCGTTTGGTGAAATTGTTGTCTCTGCCCTAAAACATTCCTTTTGTGCAACAAAAGCCGACAAAAAACTTTAGCAATATTCGCACATCTGTTTTCTCAGTACTAATAATGTTCTTCAGTGTTATATGTTTTGGGTTTTTTTCTCAAAATTAACTGAAAACTGGTTTAGGAGTTACAAGGACAACACGCAAAGTGACCAGTATGAAGGGCAGTATGTACAGCACTTAGGACTGCACTATTTTTTGCCAGCTGTTCATACGATAACCTTATATGGGTCACAAGGTGACATCTTGATACAAGTTGTATACTACACTGTTGCTAGCCAGCTCCTCACTTGAAATATGTGGGACTTCATGATGTTAGATTTGGTGTTGGACTTTTGTATAGGAGGAAATTTTTAACCATGTATTTTTTTTGGGTATCTATCTATCTATCTATCTATCTATCTATCTATCTATCTATCTATCTATCTATCTATCTATCTATCTCTTGGTCAATTTTAGTTTATTTATGTTAACATATTCATTTGAGAGATTAGAGAAAAGGGAGCATTTGGTTCAGTTAATCAAGATGCTTTATGCTGTTTAATACAGCATCATCAGGCAGATACCAGAATGCCTGAGGAGAGATGATTCATCAAACACATTTTTCAATTGTTTGTTATAGCTTCAGGTCTGAATAAAATATGCCTCTTGCAGAACTTCCAGTTTGGAATTGTTTCCCTGCAAAAAATTCGATATGATTGTATTATTAATAGAAGTACTCCAGTAGAGATAGGGTCTTAAAATTTTCTTGATTATGGGAGCTGCAATATTTTAGACCAAGTACTTTGTATTAAAATAATACTTGCACAAATTCTAAAAGTTAAAGTGAGTCAGAATGTCCTTGTCTGTCAGAGTGAAATCTGGGCCCTGGTGAAATTGTTTCCTCCATTTGATGTCTCCTTTTATTTGTAAGCAATTCCAAGAGGCTTGTTACAGAGTGCTGTACACAGTGTTTTCAAAGGCCACTCACTGCAAGCTGAGCAGTGCCATGACAGAAGTTATCTGCAGTACAACAATGGACAGTTGCTATTTAAAAGTTCCCTTTCTGGGAAGCAAGTTACCAGTGGGAAGTGTTTGAGAGCACCTGGTTTGAATATATAGTTCTTTCTTCCTTTGCTGTATTTAATCTGTCTAGTTGGAAATGCTAAGAAATTTAGCATTAAGTCTCACATGTAATGTTATGGGCAGTGGTAGAGCAAACATTCAGATTTTGTTGCTGTCCTGACCTTTCACCAGTTTTTCACCAAACACAGCTAAAGCACTGTGGGTTTTAGCCCTGTTGTCTGCTTTGGATTCAATGCTGAAATATTGTAACTTGAGTCTATAGCTTGAATTTAGTAGGTTGAATTCTAACAACTTTCTGAGCACTCTAGAAAGAAAAGGAACCAACATCAACAAGTGTGCTGCTTACTGTAGTATGAGGGTATGTTCTAGAGCACAAGATGCATCTGATGGCTGTTTGCCTATGCGTGCACAAATGTATTCTTTCTCTTGGCCAAATCTGACACAGTTATACAGATACATATGAAATGAATTGGGATATGTTTTTTGCACGTCTGACAGACTGCGCCCCTCTACTTTTGTACCTTTAAAGATGACAGAGAGAAGGTGCAAATAGACCTCCCTTTCATAGCCACCATTCTGTGCTTGTATTTCATCTCTTCCTTTACTTACCTTCTCCCCCTCCTCCATGTGGCAATTCATTGCAGGTGGATCACTGCAGGGGTGATAGTACTGTAATAAAGGATATCTGTTTGGAAAATTATCTCCTAGAAACTGAAATTAGCATAGTTGTTAATGTCACAAGTTAACCATGCAGAAACTCAGAATTAGAGAGTTAGGGTTTTCAAATCTGCACTTATTTTCTTTTCCAAGACATGATAGTCTATCTACCTGACTGAATCCTTTTTTTTTTTTTTTTTTTTTTGGTTTGGTTTTGTTTTGTTTTGAAAAAATATGCCCATCCCATAATGATGAAGTTGCCCTGGGCCCAGTAGAGTTCACCCCACAGGTCTAAAAAGTCTACTTGATAATTAATTCAAACTTCTTTTTCAGTGTGGTTTCAGCAGGAAAAAATCCTAACTAGAATGAAGGGAAGAGATATAAATCAAGGCAAAGCAGAAAACATAAAGAAAATGTAAAAAGAGAGATTGTTTTAGGCATCACAAATGTAAAAACAGTTGAAAACCTTTATTTATGAGTGTTGGGAGCAGTGCATTCATCAGTGTGTCCTTCTCTTCCATCAGGAGCAGACTCTCTTAGGTGGCCATTCACCAGATTAGCTTGTCAGTCAGTATAGCAACTGTGTTTTGCTCTCCATGGAGTCTGTAGGGTGACAGATCAGAAGGCAGCACTGTTGTTTCCCATTTCTTTATGCTCATGTTCTGTTTGTGTTCTTATGGCTGGAGAAGGCAAGGAAACAGAGTATTTTGCGCTACAAAATTAATTCCCTTCGTTGAAAGTAATGGCAGTACTTTTACAACCTGGAAGTGTTACATTCCAAAATAAATACACACTCAGTCAAGTTTCTGCTCTGGCTACAGTCCTGCTCATTTCCATGAAAAAAGGGGTAAAAACAGCAAGGGATGTTTTGACATCATCTCACACTTGAGCAGCAACAAGGCTACTGTTTTCACTGTGCTGCTGTAGTAGCTATTATTGTGTAGCACACCCACCATGGTGCCCTGGAAACCCAATCTAAAGTCATTTGTTGTTCCAAACACCCTATAGACTAATAGTAAGAATAAAAAAGCAAGGTCCTTGCCACCTTTAACAGCTTCCAGTCTAGTTTTAAGGCTGAATGTAGTGAGTAGATAAAACAAACAAGTAGGTTTGGGAAGGCAAGAGTATAAAGCAGGTCCACAAATTAATAGCAGATGTCTCAGTTCACTGTCTTTCTACCTATTTTATTTACTTGCTAATGTCATTTGGACTTTCTTGCTTCCCCAAATTTACTCTTAAAATAGAGAGTGGTTGTGATGCACATCTGATTTAAAGTTTTTATCTACTAACACACATGCAGTGCTGTTGCACAGTGTGGCGTTTTTACTTTTAGAGGATTTTCTCTTATTTTGATACGAGTGATGACAAAGTTTAATGGGTTTTTGCAGTGGCATGAGACTGGCTATTTTTTGCATTAAATAGAGTGCTAAAACAGTCAGGAAATTCTGTAGGTACTTCAGTAGCAGTTATATTAATTAAAGAGGCTATCTTGCTTTCTTTCTGTCTTGAAAGGGCATTTCAGATACCTAAATTCATATTTCATACATTAGAGTTATAATGTAGACTATAAGTGGTTGTGATTATCTGTGAACATGGAAAGGAGAACTGGAATCTAATTTTTAGTTTTAATCTACTTTGCATAATTGTTAGAAATATTTTGCTTTCATTCAGTGGTGCTCATTGCTTTGCCATTATTCATACATTTAGTATGTGCTAACTTTTAGAAAATGTGAGTTCTTGAAATTAAAGGATGATATTCATGATGTAAATGAGCCTATGTTATGCCTGGATGTTGATTTTCTCTTTTTATCGTTTCTTCTTTACTTTTGTTTTGTGAGTCCTTTTGCTCAGAGTTTGGATTAAAAGGCAGAAGACCATAGATTGTTCTTTGGACTTAGATGTTTATTATGTCTTATCTATGGTACAGCTGCACAGAATATGCCTCTAAGTTAACAAGGTGGAAAATGGCTCCAGGTTCTAACTTCCAAGGTCTTTTATGGTCCAAATCACCCAATTATGGAATGCCAACTAATTTGTTTTTACTTATAATCCAATAACTATTCATGATGCACACTGTGCATTTTTTGACCCAATACCAGAACCCCAGATTTTTGAAGAAGAAGGAGAAAAGATGAAGAATAAATCCACATCCAAAATCCTCTGTATTATTACACACACATATATATATATATTATTTTATCCCAGAAACCTAAATTCTCTAAACGCAGGGTTCCAACACCTGGAGAGAAAATAAAGACCTTGAGTTGGATTTTTTTTTCACACATAAATCTGTTCTGACTGTTTTTAGAACTTTGCAGCAGCGTGGTCTGATTCTGATTGGCTGTAGGAAAAGTAGATTCAGATATGGATTCTGATCAAGTTTGTGTAGCTAACTCTACAAAAGTTGGAGAGTTTGGGGGACAGGGATAGTAATTTGCTGCATTATGAGCTCACTAATGAGCTCTTGAGAATCTAGGTAATGTATTCTATTCAGGTTATTTTGAGAATTAGTGTAATGTATTCTCTTCAGTTGGTTTATTCAGTACTCAAAAATCAGTCCTGATTTTAATTATTTACAGATCTGCTCATTGCCTATCCCTAAATTATGCCATGGAAGGTAAGGTTAAGGTCCAAGAGGAGCAGAGTATTTTAGAGTGGTGCTTGAAGTGTTTGTTTCAGTCATATTTCCTGTGAAATTATAAACTAAAAATTACTTGTTTTAACAGTTCTTCCTCTCCCCAAAAAATAATAAAAAAGACTGGAGTTCATTTGGAGTTGTTAAAAAATTTGTGGATTCAGAATCACAGAATCATTTAGGTAGGAAAAGAACTCTGAGATCATCAAATCCAACCTATGACCTAACACCCCTATGTCAATAAGACCATGTCAACCTGACCATGACACTGAGCACCACATCCAGTCTTTCCTTAAATACCTCCAGGGACAGTGACTCCTATACCTCCCTAGGGAGTCCAGTCCAAAGTTGCATCACACTTTTTGTGAAGAAATTCCTCCTCATATCCAACCTAAAACTCCCTTATTGCAGCTTAAGACAATGTCCTCTTGTCCTGACACTGCTTGGCTGGGAGAACACCCCCCACCTGGCTACAGCCTCCTTTCAGGTGGTTGTAGAGAGTGATAAGGTTCCCCCCTGAGCCTTCTTCTCTGCAGGCTAAACAACCCCAACTCCCTCAGTCACTTCATTTAAGACTCCAGGCCCTTCATTAGATTTGTTGTCCTTCTCTGCACATGTATTTCCCATTATCATTTAATTATGTGCCTTATGTTATCTATACAATGTGTTTATTTCCTGCAACAAGCCTGAATGAAAATTGTGGATGCAAAGAGTGCTGTCCAGGATGAAATGCTCTTGATTGGATGAACCTCTATCACTGCTTTGATAAAAATACAGCAAGAAAGAGTAAAGAAAATTATTTTATTAATGATGGCTTTTTGTTCCCTAACACCTTGATATTATACACATTCTCTTCTGCACAATCCCACTTTAGATGTTTGTCTTTCATTTAGCCAGTGAAAGTCAGATATATCTCCTCTCCAACCTGGTAGAGTGTGAGGGTACTGTAAAGTGTTTCTGCTTCTAAGATTTAAGTGCAGTGGTATCCTACCAGTTCTTCAGCTCCTTACACATTGCTGTGAGTAGATAATTCCTACTCTGTTTAGGTCTGACTTTAGAATATATTTCTTCTAAATACAGTGAGAAGTTTGAAGGAGTTTGCCCCAGTTTTTCCTAAGCTTTTTGTGTATAAATAAACTTCTGTTCATACCCCTTATTCTAGGAAATAAAAAAAAAAAAAAAAAAAAAAAAAAAAGAGCTTAAAGAGGCTCCTTTACGAGTGTGCTAGTAGTTTTTCTAGGGACAGGGTGTTAGATTGTGAGATTTGGGAGTTGGAGGTTCTTCAGTGAGAGTATGCAACACATTATTCTGGTTATGCTGGTTCTTTCTTGATTTTTCAATAGGAATCAGATATATATAGCAGTCATGCTATCCTTTCATTTGTCTTCAGTGGAACAAAATATTAAGTATGTCAGATCTTGAGCAGGAATAATATCTTAGATAAAGGAAGGAAATCATCTAATCAGTCAACTGGTCAGGTTCAAGGAAAAGGGTGTGGGAGATCTGAGTTGCGAAGGGAGTTCTTGACAAGATTGGGGAGTGACAGACACCAATGTTTTGGCTTTAAAACACATTAATTCTACTGATGAACTCTGCAGTTACCTAGATCTCTATTACTCGGTCTCAAAGGTCTTCAGGCCCATGAAGAATCCCATTTTGGGATCTGGGGCACAAAATATAAAGCTACAGTTTTAATTAAAACCCCACAGGTTTTCCCTTCAAAAATGTTACTTAATTGGATAAATCAATATGTATGGAGTAGGGAGAAACTGTAAGACAGGCAATTTGTAGGATGGAAACAATTTAAATCAAATTTTTAGAAGAAATGTTCAAAATGCCTAAAATTAAAAATACTCTGAGGGGAGGAATAGGAGGATTTATATCTAAAAATGCCACAAAGAAACTTGTCTTGTGAAATTCCCCCCCTCAAAAAAATATTTTTCTGGCCAGATCTGAATAGAGAGAGCTCATTATCCTATTAAATGTAAGCAAGAATCAGTCATGGTATGAAACACTGACCAGATGCATTCCCTTTATAATTTACACCATGAAAACACCTTTTATCCAAATTCCCCAAATTAAAATCAGTCTTCAAAATCTTCCTGGAAACAAAATCAATATAATAGTAATTTTTATAATGAGTAGAAAAACGTGCAAGAAGAGGAAAGACATTTTTATATCTTCTAATGGAATGCTGTGCACAGATTAGTGGGCTAGCACTAAGCCAGTGTGGCATGTGCTGAAATGCAGAATGATGCAATTTCACTTGCTCAGCCTTGAACTACTTGTTGGCATAAAACTTCTGATAAGCCAATAAATATGTGGTGCCTCTGAACGCAACAAGTTTCATATGAGCTAGCTCAACTCTTTTGCAGTTCTGGGATTATCTTCCCAAAATCTGGATCTCCTCTAAATGACTTGTCTAAATGCCAAATTGACAGAAGTAGAATTGAACAGGTATACATTCATTGCATAGCCCATCTTTCCTTATGCATCATGAAAAAAAGATTAGAATTACATCATTTTCAAGAAGTGCAAAACACCAGAGAAAAGGACCATCTAATACCAAGTTAGAGACTTCTACAATAATTTTTTCTGCTCTTAATTCCAGAGTAGACTATAGGCAAGGATTTTGAAAATTTTTGTTTCTAGATTTTAGGATTTGTTTTGTTTCCCTGTACCTAATATTAACATATATGTAATGGAAACCAGCAAAAATATTGTCCATAATACAAAGGGGAGTCTGGATGAATTGGGAAGTACAAGTTAATTGTGAGTATAATTGCACTTCTGGTGGATAATTGCAATCGTAACTCAGGCAAGACAGCTTGTAACAGTTGGGTCAGGTTTTTAATTCTATGATCTAAATTATTAATGAGGATATTTTCATAAGCTTTCTGCATAAAAATTGACTTTATAACAGAGAGGTCAGCTGGTCTTGTCTTCTAGCCTTTATGATTCTCAGTGATAATCAGAAGCTGTTTTCCTGTAAATGTATGCTGTTTTTATGCATCCTGACATACATACCAGACGTAGGTGGTCAATTACTTACAAGCTTTATGAAGCAAAAATTAATTCTGTAGGTTTTAATTGAAAGTGTGATTTAATACCTTGGGAATCTTGAAAGCCATATTGAGTCAATTATGGAAAGCACAATGCAGGCTACTTTTCACAGTGTGGCTGCAGTCAGATGAAGTGGTATGATGCACAAAGGAAACAAGTAGATCAGTACAAGAATGCATAATACTGTAGTAAAAATCAGTATTGTTTCCACTTCTGATAGATAGCTGCATTGAACAGAATATATCTTGAGACTGATACAGTGTTAATAAAAGAGAACTTGAGACAAGGGGTGAGGTTGATTAGGACTGTAAAGATTTTTATAAGAGGAGAGAGAAAGGTTGAGATTATTTATGCAGGAGATGGATTGAAATCTTCTATAACTTGTCTCCTAAAGCAAGATTTAAGAGCCCATCCAGTATCATCAAATAGAATAAATTCAAAACAGATAAACAAGAATTTTCTTTTGTACCTGGAACTCAAAGAAATGACAGAATTCAAGGTCACAAGATGGAAATTTATGATACTTCAGAAAGATATTTGGCACCCTTTAAAATTAGAATTTTAAATAATAAACATATGAGGTTTTGAAAAAGATAAATCACTTTAAAAAAAAGAAGTGCCTGAGTCAAACAGTCAAACATATACTTCCACTATAATGGTTTATTGCACCTTCTTGGGATATGTCTTGGCTCATTGGCATTATGAATATTGAGTTAAGAGCCAGGATATTGGACAAAATGGACAATTATTGATATTCATGGTGACAGTTTCCCTTCCTGTGGCAATCTGAATTAATTTATTATAATTTCTCTCTGCTCTGTTTGTCAAGAAAAATAAATGAATGGCAGCTCTGATATCCCTTTCTGTCCTCAGAAAGTAGATGTCAGAGTTGCCTTTCAGAGATTCAAAGGGTCAAATGTTTTGCAGCCTCTTTCATTTGCATTTCATGCGTATGATCTATGAACAGGTCTGGGACTACAGAAAATATCTAATTCTGCGCTTCTGTTCTGGCATTTTGCTGCTTTGATAAATGAGAGATTACAATTTCAGGGATTCTGAGCTGGAAGCACTTTCTGGATGTGTTTTATTCTAAAACCACTCCTAGCCTGAAAATTTTTCTGCCTCTGAGCATCTCAATTTCTGTATTGCAACAACTATTTGAGAGTCTTGCCATGATAATATGAAGAACTTTTTTTAAAGAAGTTTTCTTTAAAAAAAATTCTTAACAAGAGTGTCTCCTTCTCCTATTCCAAATTACAGAGCAAAAAATTCCAAACCTAAAATGAAACCGTTTTTGATCAGGGCAGTTGAATGCTGAACCAGAATCTGAATTCTGAAACTACTTTTTCTCTCCACAGAGATTAAAAACCTTAAAATCATTTGTGTTAGCTGTAAAATTAGCAAGATATGGTTGTGATTAGAACTGCTTAAAGAGAGAATTTATGTTCTATGTGACTTTCTGAGGAAAAAAGAAATAACATTTGGTTGCAGAGTTAAAGGAATAAATAATACAATTTCCCCCTTGCCCTCCCCCCCCCAAATAACCCCAAAATAAATTAGAATTAATTATAGTCTGTTAAAATCAGAGAATACTAATATTGAAAATGCAGGTCAAGAGCAGGTTACTTAGTGCCATGTCCATTCTGGTCTTGAGTTTCAGTTGTCTTCTTCACAGTGAAATTTATTTTCCTTGGCATATGATATCAGCATTTCCAGGATACCAGCTTGTGCCTGTTGCAACTTGTCCTTTCCATGAGCAGAGATTTTGCTCCCTGATGCCACTAGGGTTCTTAGGTGCTGCCAGAGAGCTGCTCCTGCTGCCAGCAGGTTCTCCTTGTCCCCAGTGCCTGACATTAAGATGACTCCAAACAGGGTGAATCCCCTCCAGGTGCAGGTATGCACACACATCTTTATTAAAAAGTAATGTTGGTGTTCTCCTCATCGTTGCCCCTGAGGGGCACCCCTACTAACCAGCTGCTCCCAGACTGCAGGGTGGTGCCTGTCAGTCCAGCCAGTGATCCTTGTGGTTCTCCACACTCCATTCAACTGTGGGAGACCACATCACAGGCTTTGTTAAATCAAAATAAACATCACATGCTGCTCATCCTTCACTCACCAAACCAGTCCTGTATTCATGCTGAGCTCTCAGGTGACACAATCCAAATATATCATGTTTCTTCCCAGTCATTTCTCGGCTTTCATATCCTGGGTGTTATTTTCTGGAGAATTTCATGTGTGACCTTCCCAGGGACTGAGGGTGATTAACCTGTATTTACCTGGAGTAATGAGTGCAGAATTTGAGCTGTTTTGCTCAATGACCATGGTTAGAAGTTTGGCTTATTTTGTGAATAATTTTATTCCCCGTTTGCCTCAGTTCTCAGCTAAAACTCTGTTAGAACAATGCAAAGGGTTGGGGATTAAAATTCTGGTAACTCAGGAAAAACTGCTCTAAGAGAAGGACAATTAATTTGAGGTTAATTGAGAACTTACACACACATAGTTGTTTAAACATGAAACATGGAAATGCTGGTTAGAGTGATCTCAGTATGCAAAAGGAAGGTAAAAAGAGGCAAATCACAAGGACTCATAAAATATAGCATGACTTTGAGCGCTATAATAAACAGACTATTTGCTCTTGCTACAGTGCAGATACCTATGATAGTAAATCTGCCAGACACTGCTATGCTGTGGGGAAGGAAAGAGGGTGAAGGACATTTGCTTGGGGAGGGCCACAGGCAAGAGAATTTGATAAGAACCTGTATGTATCTGGAAGGCATTAGGGGCTAAAATGGAGGCAAAGTGATTTGTGTGATTCACAAGTGTCTGACAGAGAATGATAAAATAAAATTAAGGGAGAGTCTATCAAGAAGCTGATTGATTGGTGAGATGCTAATAAGCTGTGGACACACTCCCATGTGATTCTGAAGGACAGTCCATGAGCTCTGAAAACTGAATTGACTAACAAATATGAAATTTTTATTAGTCCCATATGAGCAGGGAAATGAAGGGAATGCTTTTATGAGAATCCATGTGCCTAGCAACTGTGATGCTCTGTTACGTGCTCTGAAGATGATCCATTGAAATTTCTGTGGAAAAGTTGCCACTGATTCCAACCAAGGTAGAGCAAGACCTTAATTCTAATACAGGCCATGTTTGTTAAAGTAATTTTTCCAGGAACAAAGGTGACAATGCACAGGAAATTGTTGTCCCAGTGCAGGACCATAGGGAGTACCTAGGGGAAATAAGTACTCAGTAAGCCATCAGCTGTAGCAGGAAACTATAGCAGTGTGTTATCTGAATATCTGTTTTTTCTCATAGGAAGATTTAATTAGTTAATTACTTGGAAGTGATGTGGTATGGGGCTATACTATTTCATTCAGGAGAACATGCTAGTTTTATATAGTTTGGTTTTGTTAGAGCTAAAAGGCTGTTATGTTCTACATTTGACAATATAGCACGTGAAATTTCAAATTGATTTTCCTTGTTTGTCAAGAGATTGTTTTCTTTGTCTCACTTAGATATTTCACTTGTGGGAGCCTTGAGTGTGCGTGGAGCCCGCCTTGTTCTCACACAGATCGTTGCCCTTCTGATGAAGAGGCTGCACCACACAAGGCGAGACTGGAGAGGAAGCCTGTCAAATGTGCTGCTGCCTGTCCTCTTTGTTGCACTGGCAATGGCCTTGTTTAGTGTGAAGCCCCTGGCTATCAATTATCCTTCTCTCAAGCTGACACCAAGACTTTACGACAACGCAGAATCCTTCTTTAGGTAACGGGCTCATCCATCATCATCAATATCCAGTATTCTGGGACCTTTACTCTGGAGTTCTCAAATTTTAAAGAACTTTTTTATTCTAGAAAGAATGATAGGTTACTTTTGAGAATAGTTATGTGGGGTTTTTCTCAGATGTTTAGTACACTTTTATAGATTATTATGAAGGAAAGGTAATATCAGAAAAGCTTTGTGTGAAGGATTTTCTGGAAGAAAGAGCAAAGGCTTTGGAGAAGATTGAACTTAAATCAATACCAGCCATGACCATTTATATGCAAATGCACAAGTGTATTTGAACAAGCCTTTGCATGCCTCATTTTAAAAAGTTGCTTAGGTCTGAAGCTATTTTCTCAAAACAATTCTTCGGTTTAAAAATGCCACACAGTATTAACAAAGCCTGCTGCCCTTCTTACTCAACCTAATTTCTAAATTTTCAGCTTTGAAATCAACCAGATTATTTATTTATTTATGGCAGCATTTATTTATTTATTTATTTATTTATTTGTTTGTTTGTTTATTTATTTATTTATTTATTTTTGGTGTACAGTATCTATAGAATTAATTTGGATAGAATGAATGTCACATGTACGGGTCACTTTCTCTACCGTGCAAATATACAGATAAACATAATAAGATGCTGTTTGAATTTATAAATATAATATAAATTGATTTTATAAGCATAAAAACTTTAGCCATGCTAACTTCTAGGAATATGTGATTATAAAGAGAATAATACCCATGGATGGATGTTGAGATTTGTTTAGCCATAATTGTAATGAATTTTCTTTACATGTTCACACAGAGATATTTGAAATGAGATTATTTTGGTATGTTTCCTATGCATGGATTTTATATTCCTTTAGTTTCTTGGAAAATACATAGGACTTTGAGCCTGAAGATTAATAGAGCTAGACATATTAACATGTCCTTATTTATTTTCTATTTTTTATTTTTCTTTCCTCTTCACTCCTTACCCCTGTGTCCCACTTTAAACAGCACTGAAGATGATAACCTAGGAAACCTTTCTAAGCTTCTACTGGGATATTTCTCTGGTTGGGACCTCACATGCACACGTTCACAACATGGGTAATTATGACTAATGTAACTATTTCCCTAATTTTATATATTGAACTTTTTTTTTCTTTCTCTTTAATGGATTATCTTAGGCTTTTTTTTGGCAGCATGGGGTTAGTGACAAATCTGGTTTGATAAATGAGCTGGCAACCAGGTGAACATAAGTAAGCTTTACTGTTAAAGGTCTGATCCATGCAGCTTAAAAGTCAGTTGCAGTAATCTGAATAATTTCAGGATGATTTTGATCAAGTCCCGTGTCCATAGGAAGGATAAATAGACCATAAGGAAAATAGTTGTTAGGAAGCATTCTAGATTTCCAAATTGAGGAATGCAGCAGCGACCATGCTTTAGGAAGTGCTGCCAGTATGGGACATGAAGTTTGTTTGATGCCTATATAAATATTTTTAATAAATCAACTTTGATAAAAATAAGCAACATTTTTATCACTTTAGACAGAGCTGCCACTGTGATCAAATGCTAAGAAGGTGTTCAGCATGCCAGATCTGCTCATTACTCTCGGGAATTCTTCTGTTAAATGATACATTCTTTTCATTTTATAGTTATAATTCTATTACATTTATTCCCATTAGAAAAAATAATTCATGCTGGCAGATGGAATCTCTGTCATCCCAGGATTCATGCAAATGTGCATCTGAACAGGAGGTATGTAGTTTCTTCTTTACTTATGTATGTAAAAAAATGTGTGCGTATATTATTTCTAATTCCTTGGCTGCTGTTTTTGAAGGGCTAGTGAAAGGGATGAGGAAATAAATCCTCACAGGTCCAGCCTTATTATGATTTGAGACTTACTTATGTTTCAGCCAATGAAATTATACACAATTTTCTTGTTCATACATATGAATATGTATGTGCACTAGAAATGGCTATAAATTGATTTGAAATAACAGGATCAGAGACAGCCAAACTATTTTCAGCAGATGCAACTTACTTTAAATGTGTTACAGGACTCTGACTAAGAAAAATCATCATGTAAAACAAGGTTAAAGTATAACACTTCCATAACTTGTGGAACACAACCTACTTTTAAAGGGAAGGGTGGGTGAACATAGCTGATGGAACCCACCAGGGAATCTGCACATGAATGAGGTTTAATTGTTAGAGTTTGCTTTTGGTTTGGATTTTGGATTTGAAAATACAACAGGCTTGAAGAAATGAAGGATTTTGAAAAACGTAAAGAATTTCTGACCTTCTTTACTAATGACGTTTTCTGCTGACTTGCTCTGAGTTGAGTAATAAACAAGAGTATGGAACTGTATCTGAGGTGACAAATGTACTTCCCCAAAAGGGAATATCCTACAAAAAAGTTTCTTTGGTTTATAAAGACATAGTTATTTAGAATAAGATTTGCATATGAAATATAGCAATACTGTTTTGGGAAAAATGAAAGGAGGAAACTAGTTTTTTACTTTTCTGGGCAAGGAATAAATTTGCTTATAATAATAATGAGAGTTAAAGTACAAGAAGGTTGAATAAAACAGAAATGGGAACTTACACAGGGAAAGGCCTATTAACCATGAAAACTGAAAGGAGAGAAGGCACTTGACAGTGGAGGCAGAACTTGTATCTATGAGCTATGTATGAGCAATCTTTGAGAGTGAATTTTTAATTTCTGTAAGGTTGAGATGTCAAACAAGCATTAAATTTTGACATAAAGTGCTTTGTAAATCTTCTGAGATAATTGAGTCTAATATGTTACCTTTTCTTTGGTTGTGAAAATGTCCCACTGAATCATTAGATGACATCTTCCTTTATTCTTCTCTCTGCAACCCATCAATGAAATTTTTAGAAACATGTCACATTAATTAGAATTTTGATTTAATCTCATATTTATCTGGTGCCTATTTTGTGTTTCTTCTCAGGAAAAACAAATACATAGCAATCTTGCCTCTTTCATTGCTGTAAACATTCCTAACTTATATACAAGTTTTGATGTTTTCAAAACAAACTGACTGACAGGGCTGCAAGAGAAATCAAAGGGATTTCTAATACGTAGGTGGCACAATCATTTCAGTTGCTTTATAAACATAAAACTATACATAATTTATTGAAAATCTGTTAAAGCTGAGAAAGGCAAATCCAGTTAAAAAGAAATGCTGTCAAATTTGCATAAAAATCCAAAAATAATGCTAAATGTAGTGCCACTTTTTTAAAAACGTACTTTACTTATTTTATGTATACTTTTTTTTCAGATGTGCCCAAGTTTCAATACCTCTGCTCCCTATGTGAAGAATAAGAAAGGACATATTTTATATAATCTCTCAGGGTTCCCTGTGGAAGAGTATTTAGTGTGGTCTTCCAACAAAACAAGGTAACCTTAAAATGTCTAGCCTCTCTATCCCTTCTGTATAAACCCCACAAGTCCTTCCTGATCCAAGCAATAAACATTTGTCACTGAGATTATAAATGTTAGTTGTCTTTATCTGGTGATCGTTATCAAGGTGAAGAGTCAGGCTACAATTCAAGGTAGCATGACAGCCCCTCAGTGGTCACCTCCCAGAACTTCCTCCAGCAGTTGCATGATAATTGCCTCTAGGCATACTCTGGACTTTCTTCCACGTATTGAGTTATTTCAGCATTTCAGAGATGCATATTTAACCAGGTGAACAAGACAATTTCCATTCCTCAGAGACTCAGTCAAACAGAGGTGGATATGCTCCAATTAATATTTCTTTGAAGTAAAAAGGGCTGGTACGCCCCTGGCAATACTTCATAATCTGTGATATCAGCAACAGAGGTTATCTGCTGTATTTTGAAGCTTACTTACGTGCCTTTACAACGCAACCACTGCTGATAATGTAAGTGGAAATATTAGACTATATATGATTTTATAGAGGAGAAGAAAATGTTAGCCACTTATATGTTTAAAGAAGGTGCATCTGATTTAATATAAAGAGAGATAAGTATTTTTGGGTGAAACATTTGAGCTAGGATATGAATGGAATAGGAAGAAATAAAGCTGTTTTAGATGCTGCTGGAAGTCAGTAATACTTTACAACCCTTCCTGTAGCTCAGAGAGTTCAGCTTTCAAAAAGCAAAAATTCTTATCTAAGGGAAAACCTTTGCTGGAAAGGAGCCAATAATACTGACCTGATTAAAAACTACATTGTCCCCTTCCCTTTTAACAAAGAAGGAGTTTGTGAGGGGTGAAATTTTACTTTCAGTTGAAAAAGAAAACATTAATGTAACTATCTCAACTTTACCCTTGCAAGCAAACTGCAAAGCTTAAGGCAGATAACTCTTTGTTACTTTAATTTCTACTACCAGGTATGGTGGTTGGTCTTTTGGAGGGAGGAGAGCATTTGAACTCCAAGATAAAAGATTGAATAACACCAAATCTCAGCCTCCGGCTAAGGTAAGAGTTGCATGCATGTGTACACATCTGTTTATACGTATTGATTATTTTTCACAGCACTTAGCAAATAGTAAATCATTACATAAAATCCTTGCACTGAATAATTCGGAGAAAATCCTCTGTCTCATAGGCTAACTCTCTGTTCATAATTCTTGAAGTATTTTCCTGTGTTTGAGAAAACAGTTTTAAATCAGTTAAATGAAATTGCTTTTGTTTTTTTGCTTTTTTTTCCCAGTGAATTCATTTTAGAATCAAAGTTTAATACTTGTTTTCTGTTTTCTAAAAAAAGCCAGCATCAGAATTGGCCAAGTGCACTGAACATCACAATAATGGGTGGCTGTTGATGCTTTTTCATGCCTACAAGGGATACTTTGCTTAGCTTCATTTCTCTCAGCACCCTCCCCCTAAGAGTAAAAGCATATTCTAGGAGCAGCTCCTGCATAAAAAATATACTATCCTTTTTGCAAAAGAACCTTTCTAAAACATTCCTAAGGAAATAAAATCCCCTGCATTGGTAAGTGCTTATTAGCCTCCAGGTCTCCTCCCAAGTTTTCACAGTATGGAGATACTGTACCCCTCCACTGTATACCAAAAGGCCTCAAGAAAAAACCCTTTATCTTAGTTGTGCTTAGAATAATCCTTCTTCTTTGACTTTTGGGATCTATTCAAATGTAGATGTTATGAGTAGAGGAGCAGCAGTTTTGGAGAAATATTGATGCATATCAGTGCATGCTCTCTGTTTTTGTATTTGAGGCAAACAAGATCTGTTAAGAGGAAGCTGTGCATTTTTCAGATTCCAGATTAGGATATGAAAGAAAGATTCTTTTGCCTTTAAATTATTTTATGTAAATATATATTTTATTTGCTTTTATAAAAAAAGAATACAAGGAACAGCATAAATAAGCTCCATCCTCAAATCCCTTTTGGGACAAAGTGTTAGAAAACAATACAGATATTCTCCAGTCCAATGTCATTTCATGTTTAGTTTTGCAAAATCTAGTTTTCTCTTTCTAATGCCTTTTCCATATAATTTGTTAGAAATCTCACTAATTTATACACAAATATGAGCACATAGATTTTAATTTTGGTTATTTATAATCTCTCTTCTAGTCCCATATATTTTATAGTTTTGAACTCTGGTTCCATCATTTCTTCATTAGAAACCGGAAGGTTTTCAGTTAGATTTTTTTTCCTGGCTGCTATTTTTTTCCTGTGTATGTTTAATCATTTTAAACTCTTGTTTTGACATGCTTGCACTATGGTTTTTGTCAGGTCCTTTTTTTTTTTTTTTTAATATATTTGGTATAGAGCTCCACCTGCCATCAGGACAGGGATAAATTATAGTTATACTCTTAGTAAGTAAGCTTTATATTTCTGACCCAAAGCAAATAATGGAGTAAATTTATAAAGGGCACTGTGTTATCTAAAGTATCTCGTGGAAGTGTCTTTCAAGTGATGCAACGTCAAGTTATTGCATTAACCTTTCAGTAACTAATGACCAGATTTTTACTTTGACCTTTCAGGTTTGTTCATGAGACAGTGAATGTACCCTTTACATGGCCTGGTATGAAAGAAAATGAGAAATTTGCATTTGAAGAGAATTACTGTATGACTCAGTTCATTTTAGAAAATCTCTGAGTCAATAATATTAACCTGATTAGAAACTGCATTGTCCCCCTCCTTTTTAACAAGGGAGGAATTTGTGAGGGCTAAAGTTTTACTTTCAGTTGAAAAAGAAATCATTAGTGTAGCTATCTCAACTTTACACTTACAAGCAAACTGCAAAGCTCAAGGCAGATAACTCTTTGTTACTTTAATTTCTACTACCAGATATGATGGATGGTCTTTTGGAGGGAGGAAAGCATTTGAACTTCAAGATAAAAAATTGAATAACACCATTTTAGAAAATTTCTGAATATTTATACATTCTTCTCCTGTACTCAAAAAGCCAACAATTATTCTTGTTCAAATTAAAAATATTTATTTCGTACCTATTTTACTGTACCTAATCATACTGTGCTGTATATACTGCATAAATGGTGTATGCATACACACCAAGAATTATGTATATGTGTACACAAGAGAAAGAATATATCTACTGCATGTCAAATGTGGCTGATTAAAACCACTGATTATTGGCACTTATTGATGATCAGTGCCATATAGCAAAAGTACAACTTCTCAAATTTTTTGTATTTTCATGGCTGTATATTCTTTAGCTTCCTTTGATAATATGGCCAAAAAATTGTTCCATAATAGTTTCATAGTTGCTGGTTTTTGTAGCATAATGAAATATAGGAAGAACATGTGGGAATTTTAAATACTGCTGAAAGGCAAACTGTACTGCTCACATGTCATTTGGTAGTGTACATTTTTCCAACCCCAAAAGCTAAGATTTGAGGCTTTACAGTACAGTAATTTTATAAGTGTCCAGAGGAAAAAAATTACATCTTTCCAGTTTAATATCAATCATGAATCTGGTCCAGCAATGCTTTGGGATTTCTGTGCTCTTTCTCAGCCGTTTTTTCTTGCTAGGACATATATTAGTTGAAATGTCAGTCTAGCTTTATTTTGGAATATTAATGGCAGGTAAAAAATTATATAATAATGTAAAACACATCTTCGCAGAACTTCTGTCTGGTGTGATGAAGGGTTGTGTTTTTCCTTGGAAAAGAATTTTCCTAACTATGGATAGAATAACAAAGAAAATAAAAATTAATTATATTGATGTATATATTTTTCTGTTTCTCAGATATTTTCTGCACTCTGGAAATAATTACCTGCGTGACACAAGAGAAATATGAAAGATTTTTAAGCTAGAGCTAATATTATTTCCTTTTTTTATATTTTATCTTTGCTAACAATTTTGAATAAGAAACAAGTCTTTAGAAAAAAGACCTTACATGTACCTTCTGTTGAAGTGAACAACCTTATATTTCTCTTTTCCCAGATTATAATAAATTAAATATCCATCTTCAGTTTGGTTATTTTATGATGGTTTGATTCAGTTACATAAGGCAGCTTGAAGGATAATTCCAATTAACATGTTGGATATTGAAATATATTGTTACACACAATGCTCTATTCATTTGAATACTGGTAGCATTACTATATTTCAAAGGTGTTCTCTGAATATTTGTGACCTTTCCCCTGCCTGAATTAAATGAGGATGTGTTGCCAGAATTTTGCTTTGTTGTTTTTTTTCTGCCTTTTTTTTTCTTCAATACAACAAACACAGTTGTAATGGGGTTTCATTACGCATGTATGTATAACTTTCTATTCTGCAAAAGTCTTTTAAAAAAAGGATAGAAGAAGAGATAGGCATATGGGGCTGTGAAAAACACAGGTTACCCTTGATCACTCATTTTTATCTTTTTTGCCCTGGTTGCTATTTGCACAGGACATCCTGCAGTGCAAAGATTTTCAGTTTTTCTCAGGAATCTTAGGTTCTCTTTCACTACATTTCTTTAAAGACCACTCTTGTTGATTAATGAATATGAGGTCTAGATTGTGTAATGGTTTGTGGGAACTGAACTGGAGGAGAACAAAGAAATTTCATGACTTTGCAAAAAGGGGAAGACTTTTTTATTTTCCTTTAATGTGGGGACATAAGAGTTTGAGACACTAGAGTGCAATTACATGGCATATGGAAGACGTCCAGGGGATCGTGCCCAGCCAATATGGTTTTACAAAAGGCAGGTCCTGCTTGACCAACCTGACCTTCTATGACAAAGTGACCTGCTTAACAGATGAGGGAAAGGCTGTGGATTTTGTCCATCTAGACTTCAGTAAAGCATTTGGCACTGTCCCCTTCAGCATCCTCCTTGAAGAACTGGCCTCTTGCGTCTTGGATGATTGACTATTGTATGGCTGGGCAAGAGAGTGGAGGAGTTAAATCTGCTAGGTCACTGGCAGTGTTCCCCAGGCCTCAGTTTTGGGGCTGGTTCTATTTAACATCCTTGTTGATGATCTGGATACGGGAATTGAGCTCATCTTCAGTAAATTTTCAGATGACCTTAAGCTGTGTGGGAGTCTTGATCTGCTTGAAGATAGGAAGGCTTTTCAGAGAGATTTGGACAGACTCAATCACTGGCCTGAGGACAGCTGCATGAGGTTCTATAAGGTGAAATGCCATGTCTGCCACTTGTGTCCCAGCAACTCCATGCAGCGCTATGGGCTGGTGGAGATGGCTCTCAAGCTGGCTTGAGAGCTTTTCAGCAGAAAGGGACCTGGGGGTGCTGGTTGACTGCCAACTGAATATGAGCCAAGGTGTGCCTAAGTAGCAACATCTTGGCCTGTATCAAGAATAGCGTGGCCAGAAGGACCAGGGCAGTGATTTTCCCCATGTTCAGCGCTGGTGAGGCTGCACCGCAACTACTGTGTTCAGTTCTGGGCCCTTCACTTAAAAATAACACCGAGGTGCTGAAGCATATCTAGAGAAGGGCAACAGGGCTTATGAAGGGTCTAGAGAACATTTCTTATGAGGAATGGCTGAGACAGCTCGGTTTAATCTCTAGAACAGGTGGCTCAGGAGGCCCCCTTTCCTCTCTACAACTCCTTGAAAGTAGGTTATAGTGAGGTGGGGCTGGTTTCTGCTGCTGTACCTGCAGTGAGAGGACAAGAGAAAATGGTCTTAAGCTGAAATAGGTGAGATTCAGATTAGATATTAGAAAAACCCCCACTGTTGGGGGGCTCAGGCATTGGATTAATTTTCCCAGGGAGTTGGTGGAGTCATCCCTGAAGGTGTTTAAGAAGTGTCTGTATTTGATGTTGGGTGATGTGGTTTAGTGTTCTAGGAGTTAATGGTAGTGCTGGGTTGGTGCTTGGTCTTCATGATGTTACAGGTCTTTTCCAACCTTGGTGATTCTCTGATGCTGTTGAGATTTCAAGCAGTTGTGATTACCACATAAAGAAGAGTGGAAATGTGAAAGGTTATGGGCAGGAACGGTGGCAGATCAAAGCTGCTAATCTTTCTAATAACGGCTAACAGAGCTTGTTGAGAAGATTTGAGAGTGAGTCAGAGAAGAAATGACAGTGGAGCTCAGAGTGGTTCTTGGAATCATGATGTAGGATAGATGGGAGGAGAATTTAAAGGAGAGTCAGATACTGTAAACCTCGCCTCACAAAAATGTGGAGATCCAAACAAGTAGGTGGTCAGGAGAATGAATCAGAAGAAAATAATTATTAAGAAAGGGAAACAGAACTGAAGTTTAGGCAGCCTGCACTAGGGAACATAAAGGAGAATGTGACAGAGAAAAGGGTCAAATTCTGGAACTAGCATCCAGGTAAGGTTTGTAGTTAGACATAAGACAAAAAAAAAAGAGAAGGCAAAATTATATGCAAATAAATGAGAACAGCATCAAAGCTATGATAAGAGAATCTTCAGGGAAGTTTCCAAGATGGCAATTTTAGAAATTGTTTAAGAAAACCTAAATCATAGAAAAGGAGTATTAAGGCAATAAAGATGTACATTAAATCCTCTTCACTTTGCAGTATGATTCAGAATCCAGACAGATAATGAGAATTGCCCTACCTAGGACATACAAAATGCAGATTACAAACAGCTGATATCAAAGAGAGAAAGGTTAGGAGTTTTTCAGCTGTTTAAAATAAAGAGGAGAAGAAAGGGTGTTATGATGTGAGAAATGGATAGTAATCAGACAGTTTTAAATGTCACTGAAACTGAAAATAAACATACATAATAATTTGACCTAGTTTTCAGTATGGATAACATAGGTTCAAAGGCACTATGATTAACAGTAATGTATCAGTTTTCTGTATCAATTTCTTCCATGCTTAATAAGCCACTGATTCTTGTTGAAGGTGGAGACAGCTTTTTCTATGGAATAGTTTCATACCTTATAAACAATGTCTTCTTGATTCTATCTTTCCCCCTCTTTCTAGGATATTCCGTTCCTATATCTTTTATGCTATTTATCACACACAGATAGCATTTAGAGAAGTGTCTTTGGAATTTCAGTGAGTCTTCCAGTTTTAACATAAGTTTTGCTCATCTTTTTGTATTTTTGATTAATCTAGCAGATGTTATTTTCACATTGTCCTTCCTCTAGTTGTTCAACCACATGTGTGTAAAGGAGAGGGACACAGTGTTCCATTAAGTCAGAGAATCTCAATTTAATAATAAACATATGTGTACAGATCCAACAATAGAAAACTGCTGCATACCGTTGAAAGACCTATGCAAATCAATTGATTCTGTTCTGCCTGGTTGACTTTGTTATATAAATAGATGTCATAATAGAGTAATTAAATATCCTTCATGCAATTCTTAAAGATATGTAAGATTGCAGGTCAGCATTCAGATTGAACTAATTTTTGATTGACAATTTCCATTCTTTCTTCTAGGTGTGGTATAACCAAAAAGGTTTCCATTCTCTACCATCCTACTTAAATGAACTCAATAACTTCATTTTGTGGCTGAATTTACCTCCCAATGTGGATTGGAGACAGTATGGTAATAGTCTTTCTTTGTATTTTTTCATATATTTTGGAAAGTAGTTTTTAAATTAAAATAATTTAAAGTATGAATAATTTTCATAGTTTACAGTAGGATTTTAGAGTCTCATTTCTTGGGAGGATTGAAATTGAAAATTTTAATGACACAGAATGTTTATGTGAAGAATGTAGTACACAGTAAGGTAAAAATGAATTTAAAGCTCACCATGCCATACAAGTTCCTCACAAACACATTCCTGTGGAATAAATGTAAATTGGTTTGGGATGTTAGTCCCTGTGAAACTACTGTTAGGGCTTGCTTTAAATGGAATGACTAAGGCATAACAGGTATGGATATATAACTTCTTTGTCACTTTGTTATATCTCCTGACATAAATATCCTGGGTAAATCCAGATTAGCCTGTAAATTCACACTGCAATGTGATATTTCATAACATCCTGTTACTCAAGGAACAGGAAAGGCTACCATATCTTAGTACTGTACATAAAAAAAGAGCAATTAATATATTTGACTTGTGAATTCTCTGATTCAGATATCCCTAAACTTTATAAAAACTTGTTCAAGTACAAATTTTATGAACTCAACTCTAAAAAAATGACTGTAGCCAAAGACTCAGGTGTTAACACAGGTGAACTTTTAGGAAGTGGAAATCTAGTTTGAAATCTGAGTGTGATAGTTCAGGTTAACTTCTATTCATTCCAATTTTCTTCATTCTTAAGATTCTGCTGAAGAGGAATTTGGTTCAGAGAAATTTAAAAATAGTTTATGACCAATTTTTGAGTGTTTTTGTAAAGTTAGTAATGTTGAAATGCTTTTCAGTGTTTTTATAATGAAGAAAGAAGACTAAATAAGTGAAAATAGGGAAGGAGTCCTGAACATCTAAAAATAGAAATTAATTAAAAAAATTTCCCGGAATGTCAAAGAAAAAAAGAGTAATGGGTTGCTTTCAAGATGGCTGGGCTTTTAATTTTCTAAACAAATGAGAATGGATCAAAGGTATTGTGTTTATGCAGAAACTTTGAATGAAATCAAATCTGGTATTTTAATGAGAATTTTTAATAGATATCAATTTTTAATCAACTTTCCCTGTGCTTCATGAGTCATATTGATGCTAGCTTTTTTTCTGCATGTTAGCTATCCCAATTTGGAGCTTCAGTGTTAGTGTACCCTTATTTTTATATCTGTCATGGAGAATCAGGATTTGCTGACCTGTTTAAGAGAAAATGGTAGCTGTCCCAAGGATTTCAGAAATGTTTTACTCTTTGATGTTTCATAACACAGAAACACAGCAAGCAAAACAGTGCTTAAGAAATACTTGAAGCCTTGTAGTGACATCTGTACAAGTTTGGGCTCATTATGTGAGCTTGTGGCAGAATATGTTAGCTGCCTGCTGAAAGTGAGCTTAAACTAGACAGTAATTTATTTATGTGTTCATCTATTGGAGAAGTGCAATGAAGATGGACTGATCCTGTTCTTGAGGCATAATGCAGTGGGAACTGTCACAGAATCTTGGGAAGAGAGGTTGACTTAGCTACCTATCTATTTGTATGTATGTATTTGTGTACACACACTTGTATATATGTGTGTGTGTGGTAACAATATCTGTGTATTTTTTTAGTTAGAGACCAATGCATATGTATATTTTATTTATAAAAAAACTCAACAGTTTTCTGGTGTTATATGGGCTTGGGCTTGGACTTTTAACTTTCACTTATTTAAGGATACTGTTCTAACAGAGAAGAACTATTCATATGCTTTTGTTATTCAAATTGTTATATGCAGTCCTGTAAATCAGCAGTCAGGACACCATGTACTGTGCTCCAACACTGAAATCTATTTTTTTTTCTTTTCTTTTTCCAAACCCCTTTTATATGGAAGGTCACTTCTAGAATATTGTTGGAAATTGCTGTGAGGAAGCTCCTTACGATTTTGCAGAAACATGGCTTTGTAATTCTGCCTCACATTAATGCCATGTTATTTCACAGAACGACCTTTTTCCTGTCAACAGAATCAGCACTTCTGCATTACTTTTAAGTGACATAAAATTAATTTAGCCCTTAAAAAGGGGCTGTAAGGACAAAGGCTTTTCTTCCTTCACACACACACAAAAAAATCATGCTTTACAACAAGAAACTTCTTACAACACAGTAGAGCATTGCCATGGATGTAAACACAATAGCAGCAACTGTGATATTGAAACAACCTTGAATGAGGTCAACAAGTTCAACAACTTCAGTGCTCATACAAAAGCTAAGAAACCCTTTCACTTTGCAGTTATATCTGGTGTGTATTTCTTGAACATGAGCCCAGTTAGAGTTCTCCCAAGATCTTTGGAGGAGGGAAGAGTCATTACAGACCCCATGCCGAGTTCTACCTACTTTACCCACAGGACAGATCCAGTAACTTTCATAGGAGATCAGTAGCACTGTCCAAGTTTGTGATAGGTTTTGGTAACAAGGAGCTGAGCAGGAGGCTAATTGTTTTTGTCTAAAAACTTTCTCTGTGAGGATGCTTGGAAAGTTGCAGTGTTTTTTTCTTGTAATTTTCATGTAAAGGATTGTTGAGGAAAATGTGTGTGCCTAACCGGAGGTACATGTAACTAGACAGAGTAACTGAAATCGGCCTGATTTATTTATATCAGTCTATTGTAGCTAATGGATCAGTTGTCTCTTTTGGAACAGAAGTTCAGTAATACTTGTATAAAAATATCTCATCTTCTCTGTCGTGTGGATACCTACCCCTACCTTCATCATCATGTAAGTCTGTGATTCTGTTGTGGGAGAATGTCCTCTGTCTTACTGTGGAGGAAACTAAATGCATTGTTTTCTAGTGGATTATAAATTCAGTGGCAGATAATGAATATAAACATGTTAATAAAGAAAAAAAAAAAGGCGTAAGACTCTTCAAGAGAGGAGGCAAGATGTACTGGATATTTGTCAAAACCCTTCACCTCTGACTGGTATTCAAGCTTATATGAATGGCATTTCCTAATCTCTTTCTGAAATGCTGCATTCCTACAATTAAGTAATGTAATTGTGAGCAAATAAAAATGGAATAATAAAGTAAGAGGAATGAAAAACTAAAAGGCAGTATTTTTTGCTTAAGATTAAGTTGGAAATTTTGATCAAGTAAAACTTATTTTCACACCTAATTGTGTAACACTGAGTCAGAATGAGTTTGTCATGCTGGAGTATAAGAGAAGGACTATGACCTCTCTTTTACAGTAAGGCTATATAAATAAAAAAGGAGTAGTTGTCATCAGCAATGATGTCTGTAAAGTAGAGTGGTCAAAAAAAAGTTATTGCATCATTATTCAAAGAACAGAAATGTCTCAATATAGAAAGGCCTTTTGCGATGCAGCTGCCCCAACTTAGGATTCCTATTGAAGTCGTTGCTTTTTTAAAATATCTTTCATCCTAGGACTCATTGTAAGCTTTCATGTATCATCCTCTTTTATTTCATATTCAATTCTTCAAAAGAGCGGAAAGGATCAAGGGAGTAATTTTCAGCTGAACTTTGGTGGAAAGTGGCTGTATAGTTTCCTGAATTCTTTGCAAATTATAACTTTAAACCTTTTTACAAAGGAAATTGTCAAATGGCCTTTAGGTGGAACCTTCTTAACCATGTTTTATTAGTTGTGGAAAGTAAAATAGAAACCATTAATGATGGTGCTGCCTGTGAAATTCTCCATAAAATATAAATCAAAATTTTCAGTTAACAGTAATATCTCATTTTATGTAAGTAGAAATTTTGTCATATATGTACTTCCTCCATTTTTCTTATGCATACTATTTTATGTAATCTGAAATAAGATGTCTGGAATAAAGAAACCTAGATGGTCTTCTATTCAAATCTACAACAATCATGATATTGAGAATCAGTAGCAAAGATCTAAATTGATCTATGTACTCACAACTCAGCTTGATGTAAGAGACAGTTGACAAAGAAGTGCTAAGAGACAGGTTCAGACACACCCAAAATACAGTGCAAAGCCACAATATATACCCAAGGACAGCTCTGACTACCTACGGTGATGGCATACAAGCTTGAAGACATTTAAGAGTTTTTCCTCTAGTTTTCTCCAACTGATACTGAAAAATTACTGTTGGATTCATATAATATTCCTCATTTTTACTGAAAAAACACAGATTTTGAAATTGTTTAGGTAGAAAGTTACACCCAGGTGGGATGGACTGGATTACCAGCGTCTTGTGAACTTTATCAGGTACAGGATTGATAGGTCCAACTCTCTAAAGTTATGACAAATTGCGCGTGCCTTTATTTTCCAACAAATGGTCTACTGGTTTAGATGTGAGATAGAAGATCTAGAGCACTTTCCCTTGAAGGTACAGATTGCAGACTGTTAATAAGATGTTGGTATGGGGAAAGATGTCCTGACTAGTGCAGTTCCTGAATGGCAACAGAGCAGGATGCAGAATGTTCACATCAAACGCATTTATTGTAGATGCATTTTCCTTTTTCTGTGAGTTTTCCTATCCAGAATGGAAAAGTGTAGTATTTTATTGCAGGAAATGTTGCAATCCTTCTAATATTTTATGAAGAATTTATTTCACTAGGTTAGGAATGCCTTTTTAACAAATTAGAATCTAAAATTAGTTTAATCAAGAACAGTGTAAAGAAAGGAGTAGGATTGTTCCACCTGGAAGAGAGAATACCAAGGGGAAATCATAGAGAAACTGAACAGGGCACAGGGAATTGTTTACTGTCTCTTCTACTATTAAGCATATAGCATGGGGCTCCCAGTGTCATGTCCAACATAAATACACTCTCCAGCCCAGACTCCAGTTACTCCTGAAGTTTACAGTTAGACTGTAAAACTCTGACTACTTCCCCCCTCTTTTTTCCATTTTTATGGCTTTCAGGACTGGTAAAAAATGACCTTGTTCTCAGCTATACAAAGCAAAGTCTTTCACTGGGCAATACTAGAGATGACAACTGAGACTTTTAAATTAACGAAAGACAAAAATGAAGAAAAAAAAAGACACAAAAATGTAGTTAACTGTGAGCAAAACAACTGAGAAAAAGAAAGAAGTTCTATAGCTGAAAAAAAGCTAAGAAAATATATTACTGAAATAACTGTCTGCTTGTGCTCTCTGTTGGGATTGACATCTGAATTCATTCCTTTTCAGAACTATACATACATATATATATCAACTAACATGCATACAGAGATACTCCTTTCTTTGAGATGCCCTCCTCTTCACTCCACTCAAACAGGGGAAAAGGTGCCTCTTATATTGGAAACTCTTAATTTTTGAATTGCAGAAGGTTAAAAGATCTGAGAAAGTCTTTCATCACAGTGTTCTCGTTCTCTTTGAAGAGAGCATTAAAGTATAAGTTTCTCCATGGTCACAGTTTTCCCAGTTCTTGAATAGCTTTTGCATGGTTTTGGAAAGGTTGGAATGAGTGTCTATGACAATCTTTCATTTGTGCTCATAGAGAAGCCTAAGTGGTCACTGTAAAAAATAATGTGACCAACTGCATGCTGAGAACATAGAAGAAGAATGTTTTAGGACAATAAAGAAATTTTTTGTTGTGTTTAAATCAGGAGAAGACAATGTCAATCTATAAATGTGGAAGAAATAATTTTCATACGGAAAAATTTATGAAAAGGAGCAGACAGAGTTAGTGTAAATCATATCATATTTGATGTTATTGCTGTCTTGCTTTTCCCTCGTGAATACTGATATGGTAAAATTTGCCCTGAAGGCTGTTCACACAGGCTTTGCAAATACAGTCCTTAAAAAAAGCCTTGCATAAACACCAGAAGCATCTGTTTAATAGGAGCTTTATAATTTAGAATTTCTTAGTTTATCTGTCATTTATAGTTTTTAAGTCCTCAAAGATGGCAGATCATTTTCAACTTAATGAGCCTCATTATAGCAGCTTTACAGAGAAAAAAAGCGTATAAAGGCAAGAAAGTATCAATAAGTACATTTTACATCATTCTAACAGCTGTATTGGGACAGAGATATGTGTAAAAAAAGATGGACTAGGAGGTTAGAAGAAATGTAGGAAGGGATAGGTTATAAAAGTACATGGAATGTTTTTTTAAAATAAAAAAAATATATAATATAAAATATCATTAATTCTGTCAGTTTGTTCTAGTATTGGAAGGTAGTTTATAATTTATTTATTGATTTCAAGGGCATTGTTTTTCCTCTGTGGATTACGAGCTAGTTTATTTGCTTTATATAAATTAGTCATCTATTTTTTTGACAATGAGGTGGAGAGAAGAACTCATTATAATAAAAAAGCAGCAAGTTCAGAGATTGTCATGATCCAGACTAATTAAAGAAACTTAAAATATTGAATGAAAGGCAAGTATTATATTTAATGCAGTGATAGAATTTTGAATTCTAAACACAACTGAGCTTAGTTTAGCACAGTCATAATTTTCTTACTTGTAATCCACAGCCTTGAGAAATTTATATTCAGTTGTGAGTGTAAATTGAAAAAAAATGTAATCCTTTGTTTCATCTACGTGGTTTAAATGGAAATTGACTGTCAAAACTATTTGCTCCTTTTAAGAAGTGTGAATAGTTTTTGTGACTAGAAGGAAATTAATTGAATATAATTTGCTTTTCGATTGGTACTGTATGATACAATACTGCAAGGAACATTATGCTGTTTAATGTCATGGGTTTTTATTTTCCCCTGCAATTATCTCTCTTTCACAGTTTCTGTTTATCCTGTACTAGAGAGTTATAGCAGTTCACTTCTCTGTATGGAACACAAGTCAACTGCTGTCGACATCTGTTTAACACCAATGCAGTAATCTGAAAGTTTTGTTAGTTCTCCCTATGCTCTGCTTTTCACTGGAGTGGCCTCACCTTAAACTTAGTATGCAGTTTTGGGTGCCACTATATAAAAGAGACATTAAGCTCCTAGAGAGAATCCGAGGGAAGGCCATGAGAATGGTGAAGGGTTTGGAGGGGAAGCTGTATGAGAAGCAGAGGAGGTCACTTGGTGTTCTCAGCCTGGAGAAGAGGAAATTGAAGAGAGACTTCATTGCAGTCTTCAGCATCCTCATGAGGGGAAGTGGAGGGGCAGTTATTGATCCCTTCACTCTTGTGACCAGTGACAGGACTTAAGGAAATTGCCTGAAGCAGGGGAGATTTAGATTGGATATCCTAAAGGAAAAGGTTTTTCATTCAGAGGGTGGGCAGGCACTGAACAGGCTCCCCAGGAAAGTGGGCACTGCACTATGTTCTCAGGCACATGGTGTGAATCTCGGGGTGTCCTGTGTAAGGTCAGGAGTTGGATTTGATGGTCCTGGTGGATCCATTCCAATTCTGCATATTGTATGATTACTTCTTCTAATATGCCCACTATTATTCAAGCATTAGAAAAGCCTAGAAAAACTGAGAGCTAAACTAAACTTTTTTCTGTCATGATACTACTCCTTTACATAAATGGAAATTCAGTGGTTCCAGTGGGAAAAAATAATTTTCTTTGATATGCCAGTTTTGCTTCAGAAAAAATAGCTGCAATTGTTTAAAAAATTAATGCTTTAAAAGAAAAACAAAGGAAAAATTTAAACAGCCCCTGAAGGCGCATGACATAAAGGACTTCTACATACAGCAGAAGTATCAGCTAGTGATACATCAAAACCTTATTGGCTTGAATACTTTTTTGTTTTTCTAACTACCATTGGACTTCAGTACTGCATTTAGCTGTTATTGAAAAATCTTTACCTTGTAGTAATTTTGTGTGTGAGTTGATTATCATCCTGTTTTTCAGCTTTTTACCATGCAGTGACTTAGTGATGTTTAGATTACTTTGGCTTGAAGATGAGTAATGAAAAATTAAAGGGGCAAAATAAATGTGTGCTTAGTCAAATTGCATTTGTTAGTAGAATGAAGATATTTTGTCTTTATACAGCTGGACTTTAACAAAATATGACAAAGTATGTTCAATTAAGTGGTTCTTCAGAGAGTCAAGCTAAGGCTACCAATCCTTTATATCTTTACCAAATATACTGGAAAAATTATAATTGCTGTTAGGATGAAGTTTATTGCTTTGTTTGATTTATTTAGACACTAATCAAATAGTGCTGATATCATGGTTTTACTTAAGGCCCACTCACTCAGCCACTAGCTCACTCTCCCTCAGTGGCATGTGAGAGACAATGCTAGAAGTGATAAAACTCATGGGTTGAGATAAAATTTAATAGGTAAAATCAAAACCCACACATGCAAGCAAAGCAAAGCAAGGAATTAATTCATCCTTTCCTGTGGGCAGGCAGAGGTTCAGCCATCCCAGGAGAGTGGGGCCCCATCACGCCTAACACTGACTTACAAAGGCAAATGTCATCACTCCAAGTATCCCTCCCATTCTTCATTCTTTCCTCATTTTACATACTGAGCATGATGCCATATGGTATGGAATGTCCCTTTGGTCAGTCAGGGTCAGCTGTCCCACTGTGACCCCTTCCAAACTCCCTGTGCACCCCCCTCCCCCCCATCCTTCTCACTGGTGGAGTGGGTGAGGAGCAGAAAACATCTTGGCTCTAAGTGCTGCTCAGCAGTAGCTAAAATATCCCTGTGTTATCAACACTGTTTCCAGCATAAATCCAAACCCTACCCTCATACCAGCTACCGTGAAGAAAATTAATTCCATCCAGCGCAGAACCAGCACAGCTGGCGCATCTGTTGGGCACACCTACAGAGATAAGTCACGAACACCATCATGTCCAGTGGAACAGCAACTTTTGCAGTGACAATGTTTTGCACTTCAACCACCCCCCCTCAATTTTTCTTTTGCTTGAAAAGAAAAAAAAGCAAGAAAACATAGTTTTTGTTCACAAACTGCCTTTCAATTCCAGAGTTAATTTTGATAACTTGCTAAATGTTGGTTGCATCAAGAACCAAAATAAGCCTAAGAATCCCTTGCTTCCTCAGGATTTTTCTTGGTCTCCCAAACTGGGCATGCTTTTAATTTTAAGGTCTACAGTTTCAATCAAAGGTGTGACATTATTTTTCTTTTGTGAATTTAGCTTAACAGTTTTTCTCAGCAAAATGTCAGTGATCTAAAAATTGCTGAAAGATCTAATCCAAAATCTAAACCAACTGTATAAACTGCAGTAACAATCTACCTTACCCCAGAAGATTAGGTATATGAACAAATTCTATTTTAGGTTTTGTATTTGGTATCTTCTGTGATGTAGAGTCCACAGCAATATATAGCATTGTTGAGCCAATTTCTAAATTTCAGAATGCAGAAAAACAATTACTACTTATGTTTATTCATTAGTTTTTAGTGGTTTCTAACTCTGGAAATCACTCAAGAGGAGATGGTATTTGGTTTTGCAGCTTGGTGGTTGGCCTCTTTCTGTTGATTACTATGAATTTAGCCTTTTTATTTGCATGTGTAACAAGTGTCAACAGTGTACTCTAGGACTTGAAGTCCTTAATAAGATTTAATATTTCTTTCTAAATAAGATTTATTTTTCTTTTCAAAGGGATAACACTCTACAGCCAACCATATGGAGGAGCCTTGTTGGATGAGGACAAAATGTGAGCAAACTCTTAAAATGTTTAAGAGTAGACAATTGAAACTATCAATTAAATAAAAATATATGGACTAGATGCTGTGAATTGATAGACACAATTCAGTTCTATTGAGCATTTTTTAATGTGGACTCTGTCAAGTTCACTGTTTATGCCAAAAATGGTTGCAGTATTTTTTAAAGAAAAATATTGAATTTATGCTGATTGTGCCATACCAGTTTTAAGCAGGGTAACTGCTTTTAATAATTGTTAAAGGTTTAAATTTTAGTTTCCTGTAAAGGGGAAATATTTGCACAAGCTTCACTTTGCAACTCAGACACATGCTATGCTCTCTAACTCACCTATAGTTTTGTAACTTAATGCATCTTGTTCCTGTTCTTTAATTTGATATTGACAGCAGAGATATTGTGTCCCTGCTCACTGTAGGGTCATGGAACTAGACAATCTTTAAGGTTCCTTCCAACCCAAAACATTCTGTGATTCTATGGTGTTTGCAATCAAGATTAGGGTCCTAATGTCAAGTATTTTTGTAAGAAGTTTGCCTAAAAAATGCTAGCATTTGAGGGTTTTTTTCCCTATTGTGTTTTCATGATACTATTTTACTTTTTTCCCCAGAATGGAGAATGTTCGTCAGTGTGGGGTAGCACTGTGTATCATGCTGGGTTTCTCTATCCTTACTGCATCCATTGGAAGTGCCATAGTGAAAGACAGAGTATCTGGGACAAAACGCTTGCAACACATCACAGGCCTGGGTTACAAAACTTACTGGCTTGCTAACTTCTGCTGTGATATGGTGTGTATCATGTGGGGCAGCATAAGGTGTAAATTTTAGGCTAGTTTGTTTCCTACTTTAATACAGGATGGGGATTGTGTTCCTTGCTTCCCAAAGCTGAATTGTAAATGATTTGCTAGCTTTAGCTATGTATATTATTTCACAATGAAAGAAAGTTGGCTAATCAGCCTAGACAGAAAGAATCTTCCACACAGCAGCTCATAGCAGGAATTTCCATAGTTTGAATTTTGCCATGCACTGGCAAAACCTTTCAAGTTAGTGGAGAAAACTGAAAATACTACTGGCCTAGTTTAAGGGCTAATTACGTTATGTGTCGAATTACTTTATGTGTCATTGTGGATGAGATATTTATAATTGGTACCTTTTATTTGTGGCAAGCAATGGAACAGACAGCTGAAGGAAGTGGTGGAGTCACCATCCCTGGAGGTATTTAAAAGGCATATAGATATGACACTGAGGGACATAGTTTAGTAGTGGACTTGGCAGTGCTGGATTAATGATTGGACCTGATGTTCTTAAGGTCCTTTTCAACTGTTAAGTTGGATTCTAGGACATCCTGGTCAGGAACAGAATTTTTTGGAATACTGTTTTCATTTAGACTATTCTCATTCTAAAACATTAGATCTTCACTCATCCATGCTTGAAATCGGAATTTACACAGTTGAGCAATCTTGAGGTATGAGCACATTTTTCCAAATGTTATTTACTTGGCCAGTCAATTTTGGTATTTCTTTTTGCTGCTGCTTCAGATAAGAAGGCTTGGTTAAAAACTCAGTCCTTCATCATTCGGTTTCTCCTTGTGAGCAAAGTCAACTCCCCATTATTTTCTGCCAGTCTGTCAAAATGTTCTCACAAATTCAAAGCAGTACTGCATGATCAATCATGATCTGGAAAAAAGAAGACACTGCTTTAAATGCTAATTGTGCTGCAGATCATTTAGGGACACTGAACAGGTGAATATATGAACTGTCAAATTTTAAATCCCTCTACGTATTTTAAGTAGTATAGGCTCTGTCCTGTATTACTGGTAGCAGAATCTTTACTAGGTCTGCAGAAGTATTTGATTTATGAAATTGCTCTCATGAGAATCAGGCTGTTCTTACTGTATTTATAGGCATGAATGGTATTCATTACTATGTTCAACAAATGGAAAAAGTGTAAGTGCTAAGAAAATTTAAAGAGAAATAAAGACATTTTGTTCAGATTAAGCTTGTGTCACTAGAGGGGCAAAATTAAAGCTGTTTTGTTTTACATGCATGACTTCTGTAATACACTGTGATTTCAGGGTAAGATTTCCAGTAGAATTTGATTTTAAAGTTATTTATTTATTTCAAGGGAGAAGCCCCAGATCTGTTGAAACATACTGGGACTCAAATGCTTTGTGACTTCTCTACAATATTTTTAACAGCTTCAGGATAACTGAAACATAAATCTGGGTAGTGGGTGGGTAGTATGTTATGATATTTGTATATGGCAAAGAAAAAATACTCTGTGAATTGTTGTGGTGGACCCCCCTGGGCCCCCGCCCCTCTGGGCCAGATCCCTGTCATGTGACTGAGCCAAGTCTATCTTAGGTTCAAGCCGCCCGGGCTCTGAGGTGGTTGGTTGTTTGTCCCGTCTCCGCCCCTGGTATCCCCTTTCCCCCTGTCTCTGAATAAGATAAGAATATTGAATCCATCTATATTTTACTCCATTGCCCTTCTAATAAAAAAAAATAAAATATTTTCCCAGTAGCAAAGAGGTGATGGTCTCTGGTTTAATTTGGAACAGTGTTTTTTGTACTTCATTATGAAAGTCTAATTTTACCGGTATGATGTTCTTCTACACTGAATATTTAGCTAGATCTCAATTTATTGCCTCTATTGCAGTCGTATCTCAGAATCTCACTTATATTAGGATAAAGCTAAATGTTACATAAGCATAAATGGAGGCAGTCAGTGCCCTGATGAGCTCAGGTTCAGTGCATAGAGCAGGCAGACACTGAAAATGGAGCTGAGCACAGATTTTCACATCCTGACATTTACTATTTGCAAGCAGAACCCCTCTCTCTTGCATACTTGGATATGAATCCCTGGTACTAATCCCACCCTGTCACCCTTAAGTGTTAGGTTGCCATTATATCAAGAGACTAAACAGAGAAACTGCTTTCCCTGCATGATGGCTGTAATGCTTTTAAATATTGTGTCCATTCCCAATTAAAGATGTCATTTGCTTCATCAGCACACATGGTCCTTCATTAAAATCTCTTTTAAACTTGCATCCTTATTATTCTCCTATGAATGAAGCACCAACAAGTGAAACTGCTATTTCTGAAACCAAGCCTCTGAATTCACAGTGTAATTTGAAGTTGTGGAGCAAAGGCCCCACACGGACTCATTATCTGGAAGAGTTAGCTTGTTAAATGGATGTATTGGAAAGGTCAATAGAAATAGGATTATGGGGGATATTCTGTAGTCAGATTTTATCTTGTCAGGCTGTTTCATGTGTATAATTTCATGTGCATAATTTCACAGCAAGTATAGACATGAATCTCCAAGCTCCTCTGCCTATTTCTTCCTAATTCATAGTATAATTGTATTGCAAGTATGGAAAATTTAATTAGCAAATTAGGTAAGACCAGTTAGAGATGCTCACCTGCTCAGTGCTTTTTTTCCTTCTGTTTCTAGGTGTTTTACATGGTTCCAGTCACCTTGTGTGTTGGTGTTATTAGAGCCTTCCAGCTGTCAGCCTTCACTTTCCGAAAGAACTTGGCAGCCACTGTTCTCCTCCTGATACTCTTTGGGTATGTGTTTGGAAATGCTACTATGGAATTACAGCTTCTAAGAAATAAACACAAATCCTCAGGTGTAGTTTGCACCTGCTGCTGGATTCACGCTTTTCTGTCATTGTAAACAGTTATGATTCAGCAAAATATAATGAGAAAACAGGCTGGAACGTGAGTTAAACACAAGAAGTGGATGGAGATTTACTCACACATTAAAAAAAAAAAAAGAGTGGTAAGGTCTCAGAAGATTGACAGCCTGTACAACAGTAGTTTGCTGTTAGAAATTGTTTGTCTGTTATCTTCCAGAAAGCGAGGGAATATTAACATAGGTTAGAATTTCAGTGCTTAGCTGTGCAAAATATCATCAGAAGGTAGGAAATGGCTTTTACTACAGCTCTAACCATTTTCTGTAATTCTACATAGCTCCAGGAGTTTATATTTCCAATATGAAGGACTGGGCTGGTCAGAGATTTGTCTCCAAATATTGCTGTGAGAGAGGAAAGGTCTATTATGCTACTCTCTTGCTTAGCTTCACATCAAAAAACCCAAAAAACTCAATTGAAAAACCAACCCTGTTATAGAAGGTTAAAATAGGTGGTTAAAGGATTAAGGCTGTTGAGCCCTGGGCTCAATCAAGTTAATAGTGTATTGTGTTCCTTTAAATCTGTCCATGTGCTGTCTAAGGTGATGTGAGAAATGCTGAAGATGAATTGTTACATGAAAAGGCTTCTGAAAAGTTCATTTCTTATTTCAAGCAACTAATTGTTGCTACTCTTGTAGGGGAGAATGCATATCTTACATGACAGATGTTTAGCTGCTTCATGACAGAATGATAGGGGAGGGAAGAAGAAAGGACCTTCTGCAAGATCAGGACATGCTCTATTCCAGAGTCTCAGATAAAACCTTCAAAACACCCCCCAATTTGCTATATCGCACCTTGAAACTCTTTCCAAGATTTTGTGCCTTCAGCAACTCATTTTTTTGGAAAACTGTTTAGGTATCCTCAAAGCTGGATCTTTTCTTGGAAATTCTAGTTTAATTTTATTCAGAATCATACTTTATAATTGTCTTTCATCAAATGCCTTTTGCAAGCCAAAAGGAAGCAAAGTCCTCTCTTGTAAAACCTTCTAAATTCCTTGGATAATTCTATTTATCATTTTTCCTTATAGCTCCAGTTTGAGCTCATCTTTGCTGGACGTGAATGGTCAAACTAGTATGAAATATTCTAGAGTTCATGATGCCAGGATGTTGTAAAAAACTTGTACGAAATATTCAAAATTCATAATTTTTTCTTCTCTGTATCACTCCTGTTTACCACTCTCACTTCCTTTCTTCAGCACTTTCATCAAGTGTTTCCTTCAAGTTAAAGGCACAAATTCTTACCAGTCTTAGTGCAAAGATTTCACACTTTGAAATCTCACACCTTTTTTTTTATTAACTTTACAACCATTGAATCTTTCTTGTGATCCAGTTGCTGTCATTTTAGTGAGGCAGAGGTATCTATAGAAACCTTAGCCAAGCAGCAACTGAAGCACACAGTACAGACTTGTGTGTCTACTGAAGTCATGACAGGTTTTTTCTGGTGTGCTTTGGACTTTGGCCCTGCCCACAGTATCAAATGGCAGTTATGCTGGCATTGTTTTAACCAAAATGTTGAATTAAACTTTGAGTATTTCAGAAAAAAAAGGTCATTGACTGAAAAGCTGGACTGTTTTATTTTGTTGACTGCAGATGCAGCTTAATAAGATCAATATAATCCCTCCTGTACTGTTCAGCTTTGGCTGACTTAGCAGATGTTGCAGTGATTTTTAACAAGAAAATCTATGTATTAAATGTGCATTAACATATATTAAAGATCCAATAGCTGTCAGTGTAAGTTTAGCAAATCTCAAGGACACTGACAAATTCAGAGTTGCCACTCTTCCTAATCTACGGTTTCTTCAGCCTAACTACACTGTAAATGTGATGAAGCCTGCTGTGGCCATTTTATTCTTCCCAAGTACTGTGCATGTAATCCTCATTCATCTGCATGCCATCATCATCTGCATTTTTTTTCCTTTGGAAATGTTTTTTTCTCTTCAAGGTACACTTGTGTGGATTTTCTGATCTAGAATAAAGTTAAAAATAACACAGTCATATAAGAAAAGTTAAAGAGAAGAGGGTGTGCTTGAAAGAATAATCAAGTTTCTTAGTGTGCTACTTTAAAAGTGATTTCCTTTAAAAATATAATGGTCTCTTAACTAAACAACATTTTCTTTTCTCTTTTAGTTGATTGCAAAGGTGTTTCCTAGTCCAAATGCTTAAGCAGTTTTGTGCAAAATGTTCTGTTTTTTTACACTTAGAAAATACTAGATTGCAACTGCAGCTGAAGGAAAAGAAAGAAGATAGAAATGTAGATGTGACTGGCCTCTACTTTAAAGGCTGTATTTGAACATCACATAACTTTAGTATTCTAAAAGTCTTACTCATTTCTTAGCAGCTATAAGCAAACAAATCAAATTTTGCTTTCATTTACAGCAGAGTAACAGCACTGTAAATCACATCTCTTTCCTGAGCTGTTTCCAAGGATGGACTTGTATTTAGGATATTGTAATTCTGGGGACAGTGATTTTATTATGTGCATGAAGAGAAGAAAAGATTGTGTGATTAGGATTGGCAACAGTATGCTGAAAAGTATAGTGTGATCTTGAATATTTACAATCTTCATTTGAGACCCAAACATTGAGTCATTTAACCTTTATCTTCCTGTAAACTGAGGATAACATCAGTATTACTTCCCAGCAGGGTTTGCAAGTTTGTTTTTTAAGGTAAAAGATTTTGGCACTCTCCAATGCAATAAAAAACTACAAAATACTGAATTCAAAAGGAACTTTTATGACTTGTAATCTAAACTACACTTTAAGGCAGTGAAGAAGTGAATTCACAGGCTTTTGGCCAGTTGCTCTTGCATGGAGCTCACTACTAAACCAGACACACGTATTAATATTATATAAGAAGTGTTTATAAATGCACTACATATGTACTTATTATTTTGCAATAGCATATGCTGATACCTCCTGCAGTCTGTATATTGCATGTTTGATAGATATACCTTGTGCTATAATGAATAGAAAATAAATTTCCTCTACTTAACATGCATGCTCCAAATGCCCAGACCTTGTTTTAGGCTTTATAAACATCTCTTTATAAAATGTGTGAGTACTTCGTTATGGATAGGCATCATTTGACTTGCCAGAATAGAAGTTGCCTTCCTCCTTCTTTTAAAGATTCTCATGGAAGGTGATGTAGCTATGGACATGCTATCTTATCCTTATTGTGCTGTGCACTCATTTTGATAGCTGTTACTCTACTAATTGACAACCTGGTTTAGGTAATAACATGCTCTGTAGGTTTTTTCAGTTCTCAAAAAACACTGGCACAAATATTAGTTCCAGTTCAAAGACCATGTTTTTTTCTCTTCTTTTTCTTTCTCTTTCTTCGCTCACTACCTCCTTCTTCTTTTGTTCTTTTTTTTCTTTCTATGAAAGCCTCTCAGAAAAGATAACTGCTCAGCATTCATGATTTAAGCTTTAAATATTTGGTTTTAATTGTATCTTTGTGTAAGAGGCTTGATAAGGCGCATGGGTTTGCAATCAGAAATCAGGATTATGAGCTGTCTGAAAGTAAAAGTAAATATCTGCAGCTGATATAGGCAAAAATGGATCATATCTATGTATAACATGATAGTAAATATGTGTACATCTATGGAACTATAAGCTAGTTTGTTAAAGAACACATGCCAAATTTTCCCTTTTTTTAAATTGATTGTTCAGAAGAGATTTTGTCTATCTTAAAAATAAGGAACAATTACTGTGTTTTTTTTCCAGTGATAACTGACTTTTCTGGGGGGAGTGAGGCACAACCATAACTTATTTGTGACAATTCTGTTTTTTTAAACTTTCAGATATGCAACTTTACCTTGGATGTATCTTGCATCCAGATTCTTCTCAAGTTCAGATGTAGCTTTTATTTCTTACATCTCCTTAAATTTTGTGTTTGGCTTGTGTACCATGCTGGTGACTCTCTTACCTCGCTTGTTAGCTATAATTTCCAAAGTGCAGGTCAGTATAAAACCTTTGGTTTATCTTTTTCATAACTGAGATGTATACACACACATACATGCATGTATATGTTTGAAAAAGTATATTTGCCTTTATATATATTTGTACAGAAAAGATTTTTCCAGAAAAAAAAAAATATGGATTTTAAACATTCATGATTTTTCTGTCCTAAAATATACCGTATTGACTGTTATCATTTTGAATTTTGACTTGTCTATAACCCAAAAGCATGCTGTAATAATGGGAAAACAGTGTTAATTGAAACTTTGACATTTTCTAGACCATTAAGTTGTAATTGGCACATAATGGGAGCTGTTCTGGTCCATTAAATAGATTATATGCACCGTAAAATGTGTTTGAATAATATTGACATAAGAGATAAGCTGTATATTCCTAGGATCACTAATGCACTGAATGAATAGTAATTCATACAGTGCATTCTCACTCCATGTATGTGATTCCAATTAGTCAAATTGGTATTTAAACAACTTGATGGAAAGGAGTTCCAGAATGAGTATGACTCTCCATTCAGGAGAGACAACCTCCATTTACACAGGTCAAAAACTTGATGTTTGAAGTCAAATCTGGATTATGTGTCATGCAAGTGTGTAAACAGATGCAGCATTCACTTGGGTTTAAGTTGGTGATTCAGATTTGGTAGTATTCAAATATTAAAATGTTAAGGAACTAGAAGGATCATGATTACATGTGTTTTGATACCATCTGTGAATTTCAACTAAGATTAGAATGCCATGGCTGTAGAAAGTCTAAAATGCAATATGATATGAACCCTGTCCCCAAAATAGTTCACAATATGCACTTTAGAATTCAGTTTACCCTGAGTGAGATTTGAATGCTGTATCCAGTTTTGCAAGTGTTCTTATTAGGTTGTTGGAGAAAACTAATTTTTCCCCTTTTTTTTTTTTATTCCCCTCCCTCCTTGCTGCATACAGAGTTTTCAGAACATCTACAATATCCTCAAATGGGCATTCATCATATTCCCACAGTTCTGCCTAGGCCAGGGTTTAATAGAGCTTTCATACAATCAGATCAAGTTTGACCTGACCAGGAACTTTGGAATAGATTCTTATGTGAGCCCCTTTGAAATGGATTTCCTGGGCTGGATTTTTGTGGAAATGGCCCTTCAGGGAACACTGCTGCTTCTTTTACGTCTTTTCCTTCATTGGGATCTCCTCCTGAAACCAAGGTGTGTTATCACTGGTATTCTGCCACAATGGGCACTGAACTAATTTTTAGAGAACGAAAATGGTGTGTTCCTTTGAACACCTGAAGTCAAATACTTCTGATAACGTGGTGTACCTGAATTAATGCAGACTACAGAAAAAAGTACAAGTAGTTGTTTTTCCCTTGAATTCTGATGAGAATTGATCACCAAGTGCTAAAGCATTACTGCCAGGAAAATAGGAGTTATAGAGCACCGCAGTGACCAGTTTGCCATTATCTTATTAACATCTTGTTGTAGGGGTCATTGTTCGGTCAACAGCATGGACAGCCCCTCAGAAGATATTGATGTAGAAATGGAGCGTCAGCGACTCTTTGGTGGGAGAACTGGTAATGATGTCCTACTTCTGTACAACCTCAGGAAGAGTTATGGAGGTTTCAGTAAGAAGAACACAGCTGTGGAAAACATAAGCTTGGGTATACCAAGGGGAGAGGTAAAGGAGTCTTTCTTTTTCTGCTTTTATAAAGTAACACTCTAGTCTGAGCAATTGTTGAGACATAGTCAGTGTGTCTAGAGTGAAAGATTTGTAGATAACAGCAGAAAAATTTCAGTTGTAGTAATTTCTGAAAATCAATAACTGGATAAAAGCAGAAACACTGGTGATGCTGAAGAAGTGACTGTTCATTTGATTTTTGGGTTGAACATTAATCAGAGTCTTGATTTTTTTACTTCTTGCTTATCTTTACCAAGTTACTGTAGTATAGCCTAACATAAAAAGCAAGTTAGGTAGCATGGCAGTTTAGTGTTCAAACAGAAAACAGAATACTCAACTCAATAGCAAACTATGGACCTAAACCTGAATTTGTCACCACAGCACACTTTAATTCCCATGCTGAAATCATCACAGTACATTTGAAAATAGCATATACAAATAAACTATTTCAATAAACTGAAATTTAGTGCTGAACAAATTTATATTTGTGTTTGGGGTTTTTTTGCATCATTTTGATGGTTTGGGGAATTACAGATATTAATTTCTAAGCTACTGAGAAAGAAAAGAATTTTCTTGGTTACTAATATAATATTGGAAGATCTAAGAAACTTGCACATGGCAGCACAGGTTCAGTGATATTCTGCTATTTGCTTATTAGCTGTTGGGTAACTGAGGTAACAGGAGGATGTCATTGCTGATTAAAGCCAAGCTGTCAATAAAAAAGTTCATGGAAAAGGTATTTCAAAATCATAAAGAGCTATGTATAGACTTAATATGAATGCTATCCTAGCTTAAGCATAAAGTTATTGCAGCTAGGGGCCTGAAATAAATGTTCAAATGAATGTGTTTCTTGGTTGTTTGGTGTTCACTTTTACAGAGAGAAGCAGCTCATGAGAAGCTGGGAAATATTGATTTTATGGACTGATAGCCAGGCTTTGGAAGCAGGACTTAAAACCCTCCTGTTCAAATGTAGCATTTACTAATAATGTGGATAAATAATGAATTGAATTGCTGGGAAGGGTTTTGAGTGGAGGGCTAGAATCCTAAATAAGTCACTTTTAGTAATTATGGGAAATCAAAGTATAATATATATTGGGTTTTTTAAACTGTTTTTCTGTGGGAAAGGGAATTTGCACACACTTAATATCCATATACAGTTTCTTACAGACATATGACAGGAAATGTGGATAGAGGAGAAATTTGAAGGGGTAATGTTTCTTTTTTTTTTTTTTTCATTATAGCTTATTAATTGCTCTTTGATTTTTTTCTTTTCTCTCTCTCTCTCTCTCTCTCTCTATATATATATATACATATATATATATATATATATATATATGATAGTGTTTTGGACTCCTTGGAACAAATGGAGCTGGGAAAAGCACAACATTTAAGATGCTGACTGGAGATATCATCCCATCTGCAGGACGTGCTGTTATCAGGACTCCTACTGGGTAAATAATGCAGGGTTTGATCAGAATAGTGCTAATTGGTAATGCACATGATCAAAGACTCAGCACATCTTCAGTCCTTTTTACTGTACTCTAGGGACCTATTTTGTTCCCTTTTAAATGTATATTGCTTTGTTGCTGTTAAATCTCTGTGGAAAAGCATTTCAGCATTATTTAATTCTGTTTGACAGCTCTGTTAATTGAGAATAAACTTGTCTAGTAGCAAAAGAGAAACTCTAAGAAGACTTAACAAATATCCTTTTGAAACTTTGAAAAAAATCATAACATGTGTTAAGATGCATGGACAAATATCCCCTGTATTAGTACTGTTCTGAAAGTTTTCCAGGCTTAGGCAGATGAGCAGTGCTTCAAGTGGATAATTTAAAAATATTTTCTTACACATATGCACTTCAGAGTCATTAATTAACACTTGATCAATATGCTATATAATTAGGATAAGAGGTAGTGTTGGTAAAATTTTTCATTCTGATGGAATGATAAATGTGTAATGGACTTTGGGTTAGATGTAACCAATACTTATCATTTTTCCCAGCAAAACTGGAGGGGAAGTAAAGTTTGGGGTTTTTTTAGTCAGTAGTAAATATATATATATGTACACATATATAAATGGACTCTGAGCTCTTCTCTTTTTCTAAATGAGGTAGATTTCAAAATATTTTTTTGGACAAGGACAGGTCGACTTTAATTAAGAAATTTTTAAAGGAAACATTTTTGAATTTTCAAAATGTCAAGTTACATTTTTTTGGTTTAGAAATCAAATTCTTTCATAGGTCAGTATTTCCTCAATTCTTTAGGAAGGTAATAATTATCAGATTTAGCTTCAAAGAGTAAGTAGTTTCAATCAATGCATAATTCAGTTTTCTGGAAAATTTGCACTTTTGAAATCTACAATATCACTACTATCAAACATAATTTTACTTCAATGTGTTTTTTCATTGTCTTTCATAACAAGTCATAAAAAAATGTTAATCATAAAGCAGGAATGATTTAAAAAAAACAATCAGATTTTGGAAAAATTATTCTTAAGAGAAGGAGTGTAAGTGAAGCTTTAAAATGGTTAGAGAGTGTTTTAGATGGTTGTTTTCATTTATAATTTTTCAAACATTTCTGTTTCTATAATTTTCTGTCTTAAACAGAAGACAAATTCTTTCAGACATTAAGCAAAATTAAAAATAATATAAGTGATTTAAAATTAGGTAAAAATCACTATTTGTTATTCTTTGGAACAGATGGAAGGCTTAGTGCCAGGATGTGATGGAGACCAGAAGTTTATAGCATGAGTCTGAAGAGGATTAGAGATTTGGAAAAATAAAATAATCTGTAATTTTTTTTTTTTTAATAAAATATTGCCATGAGGGAAGTATTTAAGCTCACAAGTTTTGTTTAGACTCTGAGGAGCATTTTGCTGTAGATTTTAACAGGACTTGCCTGGGGTCCCACCTGTGCATTCATGGATCATATATGGCTGTCCCTGCACAGCATGGTCCCAGGTCTGTATTTAGGAAAATGATTTGATCTGGTGTGACAATTCCAAAATTTTAACATCTACTTGAAAGAAAATATAAAGTTATAAGAATATAATTAATTTTTATTATATATTGACACTTACAGTATGTTTACTGAGTGCAAGATATTTTTTTAGAACTCCCAAAGATAATTTTTGTGAAAAAAATTACACAAAAAAACCCCCAATGCCTGTATTCCTTTTATTAGTCTTGTTGTTATGTACTGTGGTTAAACAGAAAAAAATGCTTATGAGGTCAACTTTAGCATGCTACTGGCTTTTGACAATAGTATAAATGTTGCCCCTGGACATTGTGTGTCACTTTCATTCTGTGTTTTTTAAATCCAACATGAAAGCATGTATTAAGATGCAATGTTGGTTACCCTATACTAAAACATAGGTAATGATATTTGACACATTTAGGAGGCTTGAGAAAAAACCTTAAACAATTGAATTTCAGCGTACAAAATACCCTTGACAATATTAATTATCACCTTTTATTATGGTCGTGTCAATCAAGTTTATGGACTTTTTGTGTTTGCAGTGGCTGAAGTGAGTGTAAAACCCATATTCCCAAGTTTTCAAAACTTAACACTAATTTAAGAAGGTGACCTTAAGCAAGAGTTGCTGCTATACAGTAGCTGAACTTAGAGAAACAATTCTAGGCTGGGAGAAGAAATTTATGTCCCTCCTGACTTTGTTCCTTGCTTCACATTTTTGAAACTTCTGTTGAGCAGATCATGGTGCACTGTGTTTCTGTACTCCTGCAAATCACTAAGGGGCAAGTTTATTAGCTGTTCCAGAGGTGAGATGGTAACCACAGCAGGTCTGGGAAACCCTTCCTCAGCAGCTGAAGAATTACTAAAATTACTCATCACAGGGACGTTTAGGTGGATTGATTTGCATTTATGAGTCAGATAAATGAAGGAAGGGGGATGTTACGGTAAGAAGCCTTCTCCTTTTCTTACTCTGGTAGTGTGCTCAGGAGCCTTGTGTTCCTGGCACAGAGAAGAGATTACAGTCAGCAGAAGAAAGCAGCTGCTGGTCACAGCTGCAGAACATTTGTTGGTCAGCAGAATTAGATTTTTTGTTTAAAATTTACATCATGAAGGAGATTCCATAAAAACATTACCTCTGATAGCTATTCCTGATGAATAATTGGGCAGCAGCTTAGATGCAGATCCCACCTCTTTTGGGTTTGACTGGAAAGAACACATCTTTTATCTTCTGTCACCATGAAAGGACCAGATACTGATAGGTCTTTCTGATACCGATGGTCTGATGGATCCTTCATAAAATCATAAAATATTTTGGGTTGGAAGGGACCTTCAAGATCATCTAGTTCCAAGCTCCCTCCACAGATGGAGACACTTTCCTCTAGGCCAGCCTTATCAAAGCCCCACCCAACATTGAGCACTTCCAGGGATGGGGCATCCGTGTCTTCTCAGGGCAACATGTTCTTGTGACTCACTACCCTCACAATTCAGAATTTCTTCCTATCACCTAATCTAACCCTGCCTTCATAATATATTCTTCGTGAACAAATAATTTAGTGAATATTTAAAATAATTGTTATAAATATTGAAGAACCTAACGAATTTTACTCCATGTAGAAAATCCTTAATTCATAACACTTCATGTTTCCTTGAATAACTATGCTTGAGCTTCTGGTTTACAAACAAATAAACAAATGAAGAAACCAAAAAGTCCCTAAAAATCCATGCATACATTTTCCTGATTGCTGTTGAATTTAAAATGAAGTCAGGACTATCTTTTTGAGGCAGGTGCACTGAAAATGGCCTTGAATTTTTTTTGACAATTATTGTGCCTTGAAACAACATGAATTCTAGAAATGGAAGATGGGATTTTTCAAAGGTACAAACTGGATGCAAAATAGAATTTTTGAAAGGTCAACCTAAAATATCTTGGAAGTCTATGGGATTATAGAGAAGGAGCCTCGCATGCCAATGATCAGTTTGTATTCAAGTAACTGCTGCAATAGTCTCAAAGAAATTAAAAACCATGTATTTCTTCCTTTTTGAGAGGGCGTGAGAGAAGATTCCCAGCATCTTCAAGTACTTTCAAAAGATTTTTTTGGCCTCTGGGTTGGTTGCTCGCTGAATGCTTAATACCATAAAAAAACCCAAAGGAGCTTATTCCTAAGGATCTGAGAGAGAACTCAGAACACAATCTGAGTGTCTGTTTTTGTAACAAAAGCAAATAAAATCCATAGAAGCTAGGTATTATGCATGTCAGTTTTCACTATCACTGATTCATAAGCCAGGGTGTCTACAAGTGGGAATGTTTGTTAAATACTAGAGCCAACTTCATCTTTTCTGTAAACTGGTGTTTCCTGACCTTCTTATTGATGGGGAAATGTTTTTCAGGAAAAGGAGTTTTCTGATCTGTTTTAATTAGGGTTTTCTCTTTTTGATGCACTACAAATTAAGTAGATATTTTAAATTCACTATGTGCCTGAACTTTGTATCCTACATTTGTATGACCAAGGCACGTTTATAGCATACAAGCTGAGCAGTCTACTAAAAACCTGTTTTTTAAAAATTTTCATATCCCTCTGCAGAAAATGTTTTAGGCAACTTATATATAACATTTGCAGGCCCATTCTAGTTGTTACCTTTATGTAATAAAAATATTTCAGTCAGAGAAATAATAGGAATTTGTCACCAACCACAGCCAAAAAAAATCTTGTGAAAAATCTCAAAATCTTGTGAAGATGATGCTATTCACTGGGGATTTTACCTTTTTATTATTTTGTGTAACTCATTAATATTGCTGTTATCAGTGACATATCTGTGCAAATGAAACAAAGAAGTAAGTAGCTTCTAGAGATTGTGTCTCCATTACAGGTATATTTGCCACCCCAATATTAAAGAGCGCCAAAGGAACAAGTGATATTGAAACTGTTACTTCAGAAGGCTTATAAATAGAATAGTACTAGTGAAGTATCAGCAGTGCCTTTCATAAGGGACAGAAATATCCAAAGCAAAAAGGATAATTAATAGAAAGTATATTGTTTTAATAACATTTGTTTAATTGTATTTATAAAGTATGGTGTTCCAAGACTTGAAGAGACTGACAGACTTTCAAAGAGTTGTGAAGCTAAAATATGTTCAATAATTAACTGCATGGTCTGCTTGACATTTAGAAGAGTTCTTTGTGTTCTCTGTAACACAGCTGTTGCTCTGAAAGGGTAAAAATGGACTAAAATTATCTCATGCTTGGCTCTACTGCCACAACTAGATTGCCACCAATGTGGGAGCTGTCTAAATGAAAGGTAGTGTATGAAACTGTAAACAAATTTGTAGTCACTTTTTCTGTCAAACAGTTTGAAGAAGTAAGGTCTGCATTAAATATGTACAAAGCAAAGCTGACACTTAACAAAGTGGTAAAACAAAGGAGAACAAAGTGAGTCTTCATAGTCTTTGAATGTCTGCTGGGCTAATATATCAGCAGATACCGTACATCTGTTCCGCTTTTTTGTGTGTGTGTACGTTGGCCAAGCTTTGTTTTCTTCAGCTTTCTATACTTGTGTTTAAACCCTCTTTAGTGACTCTGTCATAAAACCTCCCTCAAGTGAGGAGAGCTAAGCATAGCTTTGAAGAGGAAGTGTCAAAATCCTTTAAGTGCTGTGTCAAGGCCAATGTAAAATAATGAATAATGGAACTGGTGATTTGTTTGCCTTTTGGGTGCCCTCTGTTTTGCAGCCTTGCCTGTTGTGCTTTGCTCAATAGAGCTGACTTTCAGTCCATATTTAGAGTGTAGTGGGATGCATATGCAAAAAAATAGATAAACCAGGTGACACCTTGTTCATAAGTTGCCCCATCAAGGACTGAAGTGTTTGGCTGTCTTCCTCATGTAATTAATTTATCTCCCATGAATTTCCATCTTCTTTCTGCACAGAGGTCCTCCATGACAGCAACTCCCCATACTATTTGAATTAAGTGTCAGTCATCTCAGTTGTTGGATTACAGAGTCATAGGACCAAAGAACTACTCTACAAAGAGGGAAAAGTAAAATATTTGTTTATAGCTAGAACTTGGACTCTTTTGATAGGTATGATATTCAGCTTGATAAATAATTAAAAATGTAATTCAAATAGCTTAACTTCAAAGGAAGAATAAATTTACATCAATATAATGGCTGAAATGTCTGTTTTTACACTGTATATCAGCATAATTAGTCTAATTATAATGAAGCTATAGTTCCATTATTATATTTTAACCTTCATTTTTTTTATAATGTTAATTAAGCATTAGTATGCACTGAATTGAATGTGCAGTTATGAGTACAACAAAATGTCTAAGTGGTTTTGCAATTTGTAAATTTATATTTCATTTTGACTAATTAATGGAATTTATCCCTCTGCAGTAGCAGATATATATGTGGTATTGTAAGTACCATGTATATCACTGAATTTAATTGCATTCAAAAACTGCAGAAAAAGCATATAAAAGTGAAACAGAGGGCACAGTGGAGCCAAGAGCAAAACAATTTTTCCCAAAATAGCCATAAGACTGATATCAAGGGTACTAAGTTGTCTCTGTAAACCCAGCACTGAAATTTACCTTTGAATGCTAGCCCACAACCACCTATAAGCAACATTTTGGTAACCATTGCAACAAAAAAGATCCAAATCTAGTTCTGCAAAAGCCAGTCTGGCTTTCTGGAAACTGCAGGTCCAGTTTATACAGGAGGAGGCAACAAGTTTTCTCCAAGATCTTATTCACTCTTTGCAGTGGTTATGTTTTTTTTCAGTGTCAGCAAAGGCTTTCTGACTAGAGTGCCCCATACCACCCCCATATAACCTTTAGGGCTGTAATCAGATTGCAAGGATTTCTTTAAGAACTCAGAATAAATAGGTTAATATAAAATGCCTTTAAATGATCAGTGGAGGAACAACTTTGAATCAAAAAATTTAAATGCTCTGATTTTAATTTATGATCCCAGTATCTTGAAAGTATGGCAAGTTTCTTCCCTCAATAGTGCAAAACTGTGAGATGAGCACTTCATACTGAGGAAAGTCTTACCGAATCCTAGATGATTTCTCAGGATGTCTTGCACCAAAATATCATGATTCTCACCAAAGTACTTAGACAGGGATGGAATACAAAATCTTCCATGCTTCAAGTGCTAGACTCTGCTATTTTTCTTGAGGATGCCAGATGTTCTGTTGACCATTTCCAAAGGAGTTCAAGAAATGCAATTCTGCAACTTTATATTTAAAATATAAAGATTTCTGGAAATATTTTGGTGATGTCATTTGTTGCAGCTGTTCACTCTGAAGGAGAACTTAACTAGCAAGGAGAAGTATTGATTGAGCATAAGGATGTAGTCTAAAAATGAAGGAGAAAATATGTTCTATGCCTTAACTTGATGAGATGATGTAACTAAAACTGCTAGAAGAATTTAAGGATAACAAGTGCACAGTGTTATTATAAAGATACAGAAAGTTGTGTATTAGTATAAAAGCCTGTTTTCTTCCCTATAGTTTTTAGAATTTACACTAGATTTCATTGTGTCTACTATACTATGGACAAAAGTCTGAGAGGGGTTTGAATCAGTACTTTCATATGCTCTTTCTCTCTATTTATAAAATAAGCTGATCTATTCTTCTTGCCTTTTTTTTTTATATGAAGAGTGTAATAAAAAAGTCTGGCATGCTGATAATAATAAGGCAGAAAACAAATGGCTGTTTTTCTCTAGTTTGAAAAAAAAATCAGTATTTTGCTGCATGCTAATTTATATTGCAGAAAATATAAAAAAAATTATAATTTGATTCTGATAATAGCATATAAAACGATGTTTATTAAGGAAGAAGAGGATTATGATTAGTTTAATAAATGGAATCAGAAAATAAAAAAGAAAAGGGAAAAGCATTTACAGCATATCATTTACTGAAAAGAATTTCTGGTATTAAGCCATCACTACTTGAAATGTTCATTTAATTTAGACCCATAAAACTGAAATCTGACAGATTAACCGAATTTCAAGGAAAATCAATTTCCTAAGATGGAAACTTCTTTTGTGTTCTACAATACATACTATAAATAAAAATTATAATGTGTTTTTTCTTTCATCTATTGTTTATATAGATTGTTTCTCTCTTCAGGAAAAGCTTAGGACCTGGCCAAACAAAACTGAATGATAATGTCCAGAATTTTGATTTGGAAATCTATTAAGTGATGTTGATGAGGGAAGAACAGTCATTATACTGCACATTAAAAAAAAAAACAGAAGTCTGATTAAAAGACAAGAATCTTAAGATAGATTTTTTTTTATCTTCCAGTTGGATTTGTTTTGATTTTGCAGATACAGACATGAGGGGGAGGAGTGAGGTGGAAAGGTCTATGAGTTGTTTAGTAAATGCAGTAGAATCTCTGTGTTAATGGGAACTCTTGAAGTGTTCAGGGTCAGCACTAATGAATAAAGTTTCAAGATAAGAATAAAACTGAGTAAGAATATTAAATTGTGCATTCTTACTTTGTCCTCACTGTGTGAAAGCTGAAGTTCAGTGGGTGGAATACTGACCACCCCAGACTGGGTGCTTTACACAGGCATAGCACTAAAACCCTTTGTGTACAATTAACACTGGGGACACTTTTTATTTCCTGATGCAAACTGAGTAAGGATGCTCTAATATAGTTCTAGCTAAAGAACATTAGATGTCTGTTGGTTTTTTGCCCCTGTCCATATTTAACTTTTTGTTCTTCATCATAGGGGCCCATTGCAGACAAGATGTTTCTATCTATCTACAGGGTTCATGCTGATTAAATGTGCCTGAAATTACCCCTGAGTGGGATTTATTATCTTCTGACTAAACCTGGCATGTTACCAAAAGCCCAGTGTCTTGTTTCTCAAAAGACAACAGCTGCACCAAAAGAAAACCTTGTGTGTGAATTTTCCTAGCAAAACAAACCTCAGACACATCTGTCTATGTTCAACAGCATCTAGATAATATTTCACTGTGAATAGTATTCCTCTATGTTGAAATAAATTAAATAAGGAATCCACTTCTTCTGAATGTTTATACAAAAAGAACAGCATTATTCAATTCATATCTTATGGTAAAGATGACCATAAAAAAGGACTTAATTTGCCATAGGTGTGGCTGGAAACTGAGTCAGTAAAATTTTTTTATATAAGTCATTTAAAATTTCCTATAAGTGGATATAAGTTAATGAGGAAGTACACTTCTGTTACCCTCTTTCTCCTATCACCCATCTACTTTTTGCTAACTCTTTGTTTAGAGAGGTGTCTACAGGCAGGTAACTGCTGTGGCACCATCCAAGCCAATCAAGATATGATGATTTTATATCTTTTCCATAAAGAGCAAAGGACCATTCTAATTAGTCCACAGCAAGGTTTGTCATAATCATGTTAATTTATCTTTTGATAGCATTAAAATATATTTTAATGCTGTGGTTCATTATGTAAAATGCAGAATTTTTTCTTGCCAGACGCCTGAATCTTGTTAACAGGAGATACATATTTATATTTTCACTAGTGCTGGTATTTGTAGATCCTGCAGTTAATGCATTTACTTTGTGTCTAAAAGATTAATCATATATTTAGTTCTTCTAATCAAAAATGTAGAAAACCACTAAGAGGAAAAATATTCTGTTACTCAGAATCTTTTGAAAACTTTTTACTTTCAAAGCTCATATTTTTTTATTATTAAGTATCTTCATTTTGCCAGGTTTTTCTGTACATGTAAATCAGCATCATTGAGTGTTGAATTAGATGTTGGAATAAATAGGATAGATTTAGTATCATTATGGGTAATGAGACACCCTTGCAATCAAGCTTGCTTCTTAGCAATGAATGTAATTTCAAGTAATGCAGTGGTGCTACAAAGTGAAGGCCAAAGTCTCTTAAATCAGGATAATTTTATACTTTTTCCTGTATTGTCTTTTAAGTTACTAAGCTTTAATATCCTGTGTTTTCTTTTACTCTTGTTGTTTAGAGAATGCAGGCGTGTGTACGTGTGGGCATAAGCACACAAAGCAGGCACAGCAACATTTCCTGCTCTCTCAAGTCCTGCCTCTCCAATATTCAACTTGTTTGATATGAATATAGTATTGGATATAGTATAATATCCAATATGAGCACCATATGGTTTGAAATGTGTCTCCTTAGAGCAGCTGCTACCGAAAAGAGAATTAAAACTGGTCAGCGTTACTTCTCATGGACCTGCCTTCCTCATGTGTTGACCTCGACACACACACCAGGGACAGGCTGGTGGCTGTGCTAACCCAAAAGGGACACAAAGTGTGTATTGTGTGAAGGGGCTGCTGCACTAAGTAACCATTGCAAAGAGACTCAAACTCCTCTACCTGTGGGCTTGAGGCTACATGCATTTGTTTTGTATCCCAAGGGTGGAACCCAGGGGCATGGGAATTGTTAAGCAACATTTAAAACCTTTCTTTTTCTTTAAACAGGTCTGAAATGGATATACTGTCTGCTAGCTCTGAAGGTATTCTCGTTGGATATTGTCCACAGCAAGATGCCTTGGATGAACTTTTAACAGGATGGGAGCATCTTTATTATTACTGCACGCTGCGTGGAATTCCAAAGCAGGATATCCATAAGGTAACAATCCAAAACAGATTTGCAGAGGGAGCTATTTCCAGGTTGGACTGTGGGGTTTATAGAACAACTGTACCTTTTTAACATGAGGAACTATCTAATATTTCATCTTAACAATGTTAGTAATAAGGTTTTTCATTACCACTGTTTTATTTAAATAATGTGGTTTTTTTCTGTCTGTTATGCCAGCTCAAAACACAATAACATCACTGCAGATAGTAAAATAACATTACTGCAAATGAAACCTTGGACACAAAAACTCTAAAGGAAATTAAATTTATGAATGGTTCGGTACCTTCAGTATCACACTTAAAGAACTGGAAGAAAACTCCACATGTTTTGAGTCATGTACCTCTGACAAACTCTATTCTTCAGAGATATGGAAATATGGATGAGAGCCTGGGGAAAATAACTGATTCTTGCAAGTCTTTGCTCCTTGTCTTGGGCAGTATCCATGGTCCAGGACAAAGCCTGGACTTTTAAATATCTTAAGAATGTTTCCTTCAGACTACTTAAAATCATCATTCTTTTTTCTGATAATCCAGAAATTATCAGTCTTTTGTTTGATTGTTTACCCTTCATAACTAATTGGTGTTAAATTTTACCTCAGACTACTAGCAGAGTACTAAAAACTGGAATATATTTCCCTTGACACAGAAGAAATATATTAAGGGATGGTTGTTATTGCACTAAAGCCCTCAACTATAATTACCTATTTTCTCCATTAAGTGGCAGCTCCTCTATAGCAGTTAGGGAAGAGTTCCTCAAGTGGTGTGGTTCATCACATACACGTCCCTCTTCAAATGGATGAAAAGAATTCATTTAGATATGAGTTTTGTTACAAACTTTAACCCTCCTGATCCTCAGATGTTCGAAGCATAGGCTTAGATTATGCTTTATAGTCAGCCTTCTGTGTTTTAGCATCACATTTGTGAAAGAGAGATCATTCTTCCTTTCAGTTGTCTTAATTTTTCGTCTGCATAGATTGCAGAGCAGACTTTGTTGTCATATGCTTGCGATCAAGGCACCAAAGTGCCCCCGCAAATAATATTTGGCTGGTCTGGTTTGCCTCCATCAAACACTGAGATGCAGCTATCTCAGAGGACAACAAATGTTTTTGTCAGTGGGCCTTCCCGACTGTGTGGCACTGCTGTCAAGTGCTCAACAGCTGCTGTGCTTCAACTCAGAAATGGCTGATGCCTGAAGAAAGTGAGCCTTTTAGCTGCCTATAAAGAAAATAAGGCTTTGGAATGCTTTAGAGGAGCAGCTGTATGGAAATGTAAGCTGTTATTTTCTCATTCCCTCCTGCCTATGATACAGCACACCAAGTCTGCCTCTGAATATTTACCAGCGACTGTTTACACTAATACACACACACACACACACACACACATACATATGTATATTCTAGAGAGTACCTTGATTTGGTATGGAAAGAAACATACATTTACTTTGCTTTTTAAAAAATCGGTGAGCACTCAGGTGACTTACAAGTCGTGTTGCTGCTGTTGTCTGTTGAAGTACTAACTTCAAGGACCAAATCCTTTGCTAGACAGATTTATCAGCAGCAGGAGTTAAGTGCCTGACATAAAGTTGAGTGCACTTAATGTTCCAAAACAGTAATTAAATGAATGGGAAAGGAGGAGAAAAATGGGTCATTTACTATCAATGTTAAGCTTCACATGTAATGTGGAGTTTTTTTTATACTTGACAAGTCTGCTCTGAAAATTTCTTTTTGCTGCAAAATTGGAACAAATAGATTAAACCTTTTGGGTTATTTAGAGAGATACTGATTTAGCATAGTAATTTTAATTCTTATTTTTATTTCTTTAACATATCAACTTCCTAGATCTCAATTTGTTCCAAAATACAACCCTCAGCTTGTTAAAAGATTAAAATAAGCCCAATATCAAATGACATCCCTCATTAGCATTAAAACTCCTGTTGCAAATCTCAAAAGAAGCTGTATCAGGTCTTCTGAGGTAACTTTTTGGAACGTAAGTATGCTTTCTCTTTACATTAACTCTCCAAGAAGATTTTTGCTCTGATTCTAGAATCCCAGTGATTTCCTTACATTTTCTATTCTACAGGTTTGGACATGTGAATCTGTAAATTCATTTATTCTTTGCATGTTTACTTTTTTGCAAGCAGAATTAGTGTGTACAATTTTTTGAGATTTTAGGACAAAAAATATTGTTCCCCAGAAGCTTGACCGTGGGTATACACTTTCCAAATGTAAGAAATCTAACAATTCTGTGTTTACTTGGGAGCCAAATAAATACAGTTTTGTGTGGAATTGATGAATGATTGCTATTCAGGATGTTCAAACTACACTGCATCCACTTACTCAGAACCTGACACTTTGAATGACTGTTTTGGACATGAAAAGTTATTTTTCAGATGACTCTAGAATACAGTCCCTGTTTGTTATCATTTATACTGTGTTTAATTGGGCTAGTGTTCGATATTGGGCCATATTTGCTTTACAAGGATTTGTTTAAATAAATAGCAAGAAGTTGTGCATTGTATTTAGTGTGTCAGAAATTATGAAACCAATACACTGATGGATACAGCCTTTCAAGTCAGGATAGACATGCTATGATGCTTCTAGTCTTTGAATAGAGTGAGTCTTTACTAACTCCAAGTTTTTCTGGAAGACACTCTGACTGAAGGTCCTTAGCAGCACTTATTTCTTTACTTCATTCTTAGATGTAATTTTAAATTGAGTAGAAAGCCATAGGCATTAGTGGTTATGCAATTACTGCACTTTGGTGGAACGGATGTACCTGTTAGCTCCCTGGTGGATGGAGGACACCACGCCTATTTTGACCTTTACTCTCACAGATATTGGCGTGTGTGAAAAGTTGAGTTACCTTATTGTCTCTTCTTGAATGAATATGGTCTTTAAGAACTCCACAAAGTATTGGAGGGTTTTGTTTAGATGCTACAGATTGAAGGGCTCATTTCCAATTCCTGTTTTAAAGCCAGTTGAAGTAGCCAAAATTAATTTAGGGAAAAATATTTTGCTAAATATGTTAGAATTGATGATGAAAAAAGTAAATAGTTTTAAGGAATGCTGGAAAATAGGGAAATAGCTGGTTGATAGATATAATCAATACATATAATTTGGTCTGCTGGTGCAGGGACGAAAGAAGGAAAGAGTTTAAATACATTATTACAACCATGAATAGACATTAGATATTTTTATGATACAAGTGTGCTAACAATGTACATATTTGCATATAACTCTGTATCTTTTAATTTGGCCTCAGTGTTACCAACTTGTTAAATAAATTGATGTATTTCCTTACTCTTCACTGCTGAAGGTCATTGAAAAATTATTGAAATAGAGCATCATGGTGAATATGACAAGGAGGGAGACAAGGTGCTTGTGTATATGTCTCACATTCACCACAGGAAGAAAACCATTAGAACTGTAATTCTCTGGCATAAATATGTGTATCCATATCTGAAGATTGGTCACATGTTCAATTCTGACATTCATTTAAAGTAATTTAAGAGGGATTTTTGTATTTATTTTACAGTATACTACAAAACAAACCACTTGCTATACAGATAAATGAAGTTATAATGGAGCTATTCAGGCTCCTCTACAATATGGCTAATATGTAATACATACCTTATATGTAATACTTCTAATTTCATTAAAACTACAGTTTTGTTGTTGTTTAGGTATTATTGATGAAGCTGAAACATTACTGGAAATCTTATGTTATGCATTAAAGAAAAGACAAAAAGTTTTGGGGTCATCTCTTGAAAGACGATTGAGCCCCATATTCTTATATTTGCTGAACCATAGTCTTCAGTGAAATGTGAGAGTTGAGGAGGGTAGCAGGAATAGAGACTTTTTTAGGTGAAAGTGGGAAATATTTAGGAATAAGAAAGTTGACCCTTCCTTCTACTTTTTTGTTGCTGATGTGATTGAGCTCCAAAACAGTTCTAATTTGATATATTTTGTACCAAAGGAGCATATCTAGATATCAAGCTAGATTTTATTGTGCACTGTTATGATCTGCAAGGTTTATCTTGGAAGTTCAACACATTTAAAGCAGAAGCAAAGTGGGTACTATGAAATGATTCCCACCCCTCTCTTTTTACCTGTTTACCTTTTAAACCTTGTCTTGAAAAATTTCTATGGCAGGAGACTTGCCAGGCTTTATCTCCTTGTATGAAACAGGAGATGGTGTAGCCATGCTGAATGCTTGAGTACACACCAGAGAGAGGAGAATTCTATGTGTGGAATTGCTAACCTTGCAAAGTCAGTTCTTTTAAATGTTGCTCTCTACAAAGAGTTTTATGTTCATTCTTGACACATGATTGAGTCTCCTAGGGGCTACAGACTACAAGAAGATCCATCTAACTTGAATGGTTTCTTTCTTCTCTCTCTGGCACTATTCCTTGACCTTCTAAATTCTTCCCCATGCAGCATTCATTGTCTCTTTAAAAACATGGCATTTTGCTGACTTTAGATGACACTTCAAAGCACTTGGAAAGAGAGGTTCTAGTCATAGCTAAAGGACAATTTTGACTACATTTCAGCTGTGATGCATAATTCTCTTTTGCTTATTGTTTAATAACTCTTGAAGCCTATTGTAGTTTAAAATGTATGTTAATTTTGGTGTAAGCATGAGATTACATTTTTTTTCACTTTCTGGTCTTAAATTCTTATGAGTTTTTCTGTGTAATTTGTGTGATTGCTGATGAATGTCTAGGAGGATAATCCTGTAGTCACTAACATTCATGCACGCCCAGTGGTAGAAGCCAAGTCAGTTTTGTAGGATAAGCTATCATATGCTTTAGAGGACTTCATTTGTGTATGTTGCTTTGGTGTATAATGAGACCTATATTTGGAAGTGAAAAAAAACACATAACAAAACAATGCTCAGCAACTATATCTTAGAATATATCTTAGGTTATTAACCATTTTTAAAGCCACAGCAATAATCTCTAATTGGAAGTAAATTACTGTGAATTAACTTTGATACAACAGAAGCCTTGAAATTTTCAGTACAGTATTGCCTGGTTTAACAGTTGTTTTTTTAAAAAACCTCTCTGCATCTAATGTAGACAGAGTAATATTTCTGAAATGTTATTTTTGTATGAGAACATGCATTGCTCTCAGGTTATACATCCAGGTACCCCAAACACAAGTGACTATGGATACCAATCCAAGGATCATCACTAAAATTCCATAGATTCTCACCACTGCAGCATTGTTCCTGCTGACAGACAACTTGCTCTCAGAGATGTCTCTTACTTTTATAAGTACTACTTGAAAAATCTTGCTAAAAGAGTCATGAATATCTTGAGTTTTTTGTATAAAACTCCCTGATAGAAAATATTATTATGCTTGTGGCAGTTTGTCTGTGATAGTGAATATTAATTCACAATAATGTTTATCGAATTTTTTTTCCTATTGGATTTTTTTAATTAATTGGAGACTGTCCACCTGATGTGACTAAACCTTCCAGTCCTTTCTGGCTTTTTGCTTGGGGTAATGCAGAGGAAGGAAAGGAGATGAACCATACTGCTGGAAATGCTCTGGCAGTTTACACTGGGCAATAAGTGCACCATGCAACTCCTTGCTTTACAGGAATCTTCCAGCTCTCCTGCATACAGATACACACTTGCTCTGTTACAGAGTTGATCTTTCCTTGATGATACACTCTCCAGGAGCCTATGCCAGATACCTGCTACTTTGCAGGGTGCATCTGGCAGTAGCAAGTAGAAGTTGCTGCTGTGTCCCTCATGGTTTTGAACAATGTCTCCTTGTCCAGCAGTTGTAGCTGATAGATGGATTAAGATTATTGCTACATTTAACATTCTCTAGCAGCAGTATTTTAGGGAGCCTTGTATGTCAGGACAGCCTCTGACAGGGTAAAGAAGAAAGGTCACAGGAGACAGCATGAGATTTGGCTCCACCTGTCCATATCATACATTCTTTAAGCAATTAAAATCAATCCATCTATGGTCAGTTTACCCCCCTGTTATTACAAAGGTATATTAATTTAATCCTGCTACCTTTTGTCTTTAGGAAATTCTAAATCTGCAACCGTGACTTGCTCTTCTGACGTTTTCATCTGTTCTTGTGGCCAATGGAGAATTTTTTCTCTTGAATTCTCAGTTACTCAGATATTTGATCAAATAAATACTGGAGAATAAGCTGAAATGAGAGACATTTTAGAGCATTGACCCATGGACACAAATGGAATACTAATGACTGTGCTAAGCAGTGACAAAACCAGTTTTTCTATATGAGAAAAACCTTACCATTTTTGAAGAACTAAGGGGTCTCAGAGCAGCTTTTTATCTGTGTTTAAGATTCAATAGTAATAAGCAGCAAGGGTGGATACATAAGGAGAAAAACATGTACATTTTCTTAACGTGCATGAGCAGAATGTTCTTTCAATCTAAGCACAAATGCTGCCTAATCTGGCTCATCTTTGTTTGCCTTCAAATTTGCAAACCACAGGTTGCAGAGGACCTTGTTAACCGGTTACACCTCAATGCCCATGCTGACAAACTGGTGAGAACGTACAGTGCTGGCACAAAGAGGAAGCTCTCTACTGCTGTGGCTTTAGTTGGTAAACCCCAAATACTTTTACTGGTGAGTAAAAGTAATATTGTGCTTATGATAAATGGGCTATGTTGAATTTTGTTGTATTATATGTTGCTCTAAAGAAAATCAGGTAGTTTCCTGATCAGTCATGGAGTAATTGATGCACAGATGTACAACTGTCCTCTTTGTTCTGCTACATGAATGGCTTTAATTTTATTCTCCAGTGCTCACAAAAATAGAAATTAAATTGGTTCTTTTTTCTGTCTTTTTTTTCCTCCTTGGAGCAACTGAGTGAGCAGGAAAAAAAAAAAAAAGCCCTAGACACAAATAAAATTGTAGCATTCCTTGGTCCAAATATGTGTTTAATTGACCCATGTTGTTTCAGGATACTCCTAATTCTTGCTAGGTTGTATTTATTTCATAAAACTGGCTAATTCATACATTTTGTTGCATTCAAAATTTGCAAAATCAAGTAATACTTATCAATTATAGTAATTTTAATAACTTATCCCAGGTTATTTTGGTTCTTGCATGCTACTTCCCATTTAGGTCTGAAACTGGCCACTCCAGTGTAAACAATGCCTTTTGTACTGAAGATCAGGGACCTACAAAGCTTTGAGAACTGCATCATTATGACACTACCAGCTCTTTCATACCACTGCCTATTGTTTCACTAGAGAATATTGAACACTACTTTCTTAAAACATTGCTGGGAAGAGCCAAAAAACTCATAGTGCAATAAACCTTTCAAAACAGTCATGGGTAGGAAATCTGCTCCTCAGAGTTGAGGGGGAAACCAGGGCTTCCAGGAAGAGATCATAGGCTAAGTTGAACCAGATAAAATTGTTGTTTTCTGGGGTTCATGTTTCAGAAGATTAGACACATTTTGCTGCTTCTGACTGCCTACCATTGCCTCACTTCTGAGCTGAAATATTTTATTTGCATTTTATGCTTTAACTGACACTGGTTCATCTAGTAAAAGGAGGAAATAATCTTAAATTAGTGCTTTTTCCTGATCTTAGGAAATGCTCCAACTGTTTTGTATGTCTTTATGACAGTGTACTATTGCAAGTATCATTTCAGCCTACTTCTTGCTGGAGGGCACAGACTGTTGCATATAGAACAAAATGAGGAAAGAAAGATATCTAAACATGTCAAATTCTTTAAAACATTTTCTGGCTTTAGAAAGCTAGCAGATTTTAAAGGCGTTTTTCATTATTTTAAACTGAGCTTTTTTTATTATTGTTTTGTCTGAAAGCAAAGACACCAACATAAACTACTGAATCTGCTTCTAATTTGCATCCAGAATCATAGCTGTTAATTTGAGCAACATTGTGGATGGCTTTATGCTTATTGCTTTTAATGTTTTATTTGTTAGCATTCCGCAGATAATGGGAGACTGAATCTTTTCACCTCTGACATTGGTAGTGAAGCACTAAAATTAGCTTCAACCTGGATTTTTTTGTTTTCTTTGTTTCTTGAAAACTTTGCTTCCAAGTTTCAACTGGGATTCCTTACTGAAAATACCTTAGTCAAGGTCATACCACTCTAACAGGTGCTGACCCCCATGGAATTCCACTGGATAAAAAGCAACTGGAAGAATTTCCTTCTTCCTAGTTTTGTGGTGACAGAGACTGGATTTGTCAATCAGATATCATTCCTTTTGCTTCCATGATTGAATGAAATAAGAATTTGATTTAACGAGGAAAGGAGGAATAGATGGGAAGGGGAAATGTAGATTTTGTAGCAGCACATTTTTCTCCAGGAAAGCCATCCAAGTGGCAAATGGGTTTGCCAGATGGTTTACACTAACTGAATTAATGTTATTTAATCCTGTGAATTCTCTCCATCGTGGGTGAAAATTCCTCTTAAAAGAGTGTGGGAGTAACTGGTAGAGGATATCAAATCCAAACCTCTTATCAAACACCTGGATGTGGGATGGGCAGTGTAGGCTTCTGGGAGCTATAGGACATCTCCATTTTTTTGTGATCATGGCAGATGTGTATGCAGATCAGAAACAGTCACCAAACCCTTCTAGAAAAACCATTTGCAAGACTCTCTTATCAAAAAGTGTAAATTTATATAATTAAATTTATAAATATTTATAACTATACATATATAAAAAAATATATGTATAATAAACATTTATAAATACACATAAATTTATGTTTTGTTTATATTTAAACATTATTTATGTATAATAATTCTTTACTAAAATATGCTTTCCATAAATTTAGACATTGAACTGTATGTGTTAAAGCAAAACAGTGGTCAGGGCGTCACTCAAGTTGCCTTCTGAAAATGTAACATTTAAAGAGAAAAAATATATTATTTTCTCATGAATTGTGTTAATTCTTCATGCTGGGCAGAAGCTGTGGTATGCTTTTCCATGCTGCTGTGTCATTTTCATTTTTCCTGTAGGATGAGCCCAGCTCTGGGATGGATCCCTGCTCTAAACGCTATCTTTGGAAAACCATCCTGAAGGAAGTTCAGGATGGCTGTGCAGCTGTGCTGACATCCCACAGGTAAGATCCTTATCCCAGTAGCCAGTATATTATTGTGCTGCAGAAGAGTATATTATGAAGACATGCTCACTCTGCTGTGAAATACAGAATGAGTCTCAAAATTTTATGGTAATTCCTTCCTATCCATGAAAAAGAACCTGTTTAAAGACCAAACATTTTTCATATTTATTTTTTAAAGAATAGAATGTTGCTCAAGAGGCCTCAGGCACAGAAAAGATGATGTTACTGATTCTTCTTTTTCTATGCTCTTTTTACTCAGTGTTGTAGTGTCTCTAATTTCTTGGAACATCAGATTACCTTTTTGCAGCTGCTCACTTTAAAAATCCTTACAATAGGAGGTGTGAGTGAAAAACCTCCTGATTTTATTACGTTTCTGCTTTGCATCAGTGTATGAAAAAAGTAAGCCATGGAATCCTGAAGATGGATGCATCAGCTATTCTCTCATGCACTGTTGGAAATGCTAGGAGGGACCCCATCCTCTTAGAAGAGTCCATCTACATTAAGTGTCTTGTCAGTTCTCTGATATGGTCATTAGTATATTGATTTAATGGAGGAAACATCAATACTGTTTTGTAACATCTACAGATAAGTGGAATAAATTATTGGTTCCCTTAGGTAATATGCATATATAGTATGTATAATTATATATAAATATATATACATTTCTGTCTTTAAATGAGGGAGAGATCATGCAAACTTGTCCAGAGAGGATGAAACTCAAAAATCAAAACAGCAGTGAAACATTTGGCCAAATGAGATTTGAAGTATAGATGAATTAATAAAGGAATGCAGCCAAATTTCCCTCAGTGTTTTCTATTTTCAATATTTTTAGATATTCTTAAATGTATTTGTTGTCCCAGTCCATTATTGGTGGGAAAAATGCTCCAAAAAGTTTCTAGTGTTTTATTTATGGAAGCTGAATTTTGAAAAGCAGGTATGTGTGTCTGATGGCCAAGTGCTTACCAGCACACTCATTTAGGGAGCATGGATTATGCATTGTGAATTCAGCTCAGTGATTTTCAGGAAATAGTATATTTTGGCTTTTCAGTCCAGATTAGGAACCTTTAGTTGTCAAACACCAGCTAAACAGAAGAGACCTGTGGTCTCACTACTAATATGCTGTAAACAAACAAACAAACAAACAGAATCCATCAAATTGTACTAACTACACATTTAGCTCTCCAAATGAATGACTTGAACTAGACATAAGTACAGGGATACTGTTCACATTCTTGTGTGACAGGAGAAATTGTTTTACAGTATTAATGTAATTTTCTGAAGGCCATTGAGGCTTTATTTGAGATGATTTGCTTGTACAAGTACAGGAATTTTACATATGAAGTGAACATCCATGCATGTCAGCAAATACATGTGTAAGGTATAGAGATGCTTTGCTGTGTAAAAATCAGGTTTGGAAAACTTTTTATTTAGTTTTCAGAGACAATTTTTTACTTACATTTCAGTGGCAAAACTTCTGTTTTAATAGGGGAGGAATGAGGCTTTATCCACTCTCCCTAGGGCCATAAATTTGTGTAATTTTGCCACAGCTGGGGAGCGTTATGCCAAGGGGAGCAATAGGAGTCACCCACTGAATTTCCTGATCTGTGGGAAGATGTCTTAGCTCTCTCCCTGTCTCAGACACAGGAGTGTGGCAGTTCTCACCACAGCCCTGTCACATTATGAGAAAATTGTTCCTAGGGGTGTACTTAATTGCCAATGCTCTTTCAGTCAAAGCACTTCGGTGTGGACTGGCCCATGGCTGAGGCACACAAGACATCTCTTGTTTAGCTGTCTCAGAAGGGTTGGGGAGGGCACACAGTGAATTGTAGGAGCATAAAACATCTTTGACTCCTCTTTGAGATGGGGGGTACATCCTGACTGCTTCCCTATGTCTAAAGTGCTTCTTTCAAAGAGCTGCTCACACAATTCTGCATAATATGTAGGGTAGCAGCCCATTTGCCATAAGCTTTACAAATCAAAATTATTATTTATCATCTGAAGCAGTCACATCTAGGAAGACCTTGCTTTTCTATTCAGCTGCATTTCCATGTCCTAAGTTCTGTTTGGATTGTAGTGTTTTGGGTCTTCTTCTATCCTGCTCTCAGGCTGAGGGTAACTCTTTTTCAAGGGTATGTACAAGTGCAAAAGGCAAGCTGAGCAAGCTTACTTCATTCTTCTCCCTTTATGCTTTAGCTCAGAATAATCATAAACAGGATTAAAGGAAATAACAGAGTTCATGGCTCACTTGGTGTCATTCCTGAGACTGCTTATGAAGCATTTGCTTGTGGTAATGATACCTTTATATTCTGACCAGAATTGTCCAATTAGTTATGGACAAAATATATAAATAATGATTTAAGTCTGTCTTCTAGCTGTGGTAATAATTGTTGGTATATGCTGATTAAGGTAACAACTTTGTTACCCTTTAAAGTCAAAGGTTTTGTGAATCTGTTTTTGCTGCTGTCCAGATTCTTCCATTTTGATTAAAGTTAAGTATAAACAATGTTCTCTGTTTTCACAACTAATTATTTTCTTTTCACCCTCAATTTATTTTGTAGCATGGAAGAATGTGAAGCTCTCTGCACAAGGCTTGCTATTATGGTCAATGGAACTTTCAAGTGTCTTGGTTCTCCCCAGCACATTAAAAACAGGTATTATACATTGACATCAAATCTTCTGTATCTACATCAAATTTAAGAGCTGGCTATATGCTTTAGTAATGCTAAGTCATAAGCACTTATGGATGCAAAGAACATCTTTTTCCTGCCATCACTGAAGTTAAAAAAGAGCCAATTAGAATAATTTAGCAAGCCAAACTGACGTGTGGCATTACTAAAATGCTTTGTAGTCTGCAATGGTAATTGACAGAGACAGATCTGCATCTAAAATGAAACACTTGTGCATGTAACCTAAGGAATATATTGTGAGAATTCAACATGGCGATGAAATGCAATTCTGCGGGGAGTTATCAGCTGTCCACTGCTTAATTCTGTGGCAAGCTTGCTTCTTAAGCCTCGGAATATTCTAGACCATTCACAACAGCCTAATATTCCTTCGACTGAGCAGCCCCACCTAAGCCAGTGTTAATGGCAGCTGTCCCCAGAGCAGAAGTTGAGAACAGAAATACAGCTCATACCTCCTTGATGTTAAGTCATTTATTCCCTCTGTCCTGGGGAGGGGAACAGAGCACCCAACCTGGGCAGCAGCCAGCGAGGTAAGAGGGCTGGGCTTTCCCCCCTGCTGGTTTTATCACAGACAGGGGGAAAGGGGATACCAGGGGCGGAGACGGGACAAACAACCAACCAGCTCAGAGCCCGGGCGGCTTGAACCTAAGATAGACTTGGCTCAGTCACATGGCAGGGATCTGGCCCAGAGGGGCGGGGGCCCAGGGGGGGTCCACCGCAACACAATTCGGTTCGTTCTGAGGATTTTTCATAACAGGAAGAAGCATTTTTAACAAGTCAGCAGCCAGTAAGAACATCTATTTTGAACTCTCTCTGCTTCATACCAAATTCACTGAAATTGCAGATATTTATGCTGTTTTCCACATCCTTTTCCTAGTGTGTATAAGCCTCTTTTCTGTTTGAACTCTGCTCATGAGTTAATTTAATTCCTATTAATGAGGACGTTTAATTCAGAGGATAGACTTAAACCACCATAAAGGAAAGAGGATCAGAAGCTGAGGGGAGAATTACTGCAACTTATAGCTAGAACATTTACATTTATTTGTAAATGTAATTATTAGGACATGCAGACAGTTGGCTGTGTAAGATGATACAGCTCATTTACAAGCAGCAAAGCTACACTGCTTTGTACTAGCTCAGCACTTAGTTCTTGTAAGTGCAGATGCACTTGACATTGGGAACAAGCTCTACAGAAATGCTCTGGAATTGCTGTCTGCCATGTTATAAGGCAGAAGTTATATGTCAGATAACTTCTTATCCCTTGACAACACTTTTGGCTTTCTGCCCTTCCCTTTGGGTAGAAACATAGGTCCTTCCTTCACAGCTGCCTTAGCAAGATGGGCCTGACTCACACCAGCTCTCTTCTTCCAAGGTTTTTTCATGAAGACAAACTTTCAGCTAGAGACATTACAATCTGGATGGTGAAAAAACATTGATGTCTGCATCTTTATTTTTGATGGTTCTGTGTGATTGTAGCCTTCTTTTCATGTTTGCACACCCTTCAGAGATTTTTGCTTCAGTTTCTGGAGGCATGAGAAGTCAATCAATCTTCAGCAGTTTCTGCTCCTTTCGTATCTAGGTCTTTGCCTTACTGTCTCTTCCCAAAATTCATAGCATGGAATGGCCTGTTGTCTCACTGGCTGGAGTAGATTAGTGAGTGTGAAGGCATCCTGTATTTCTTTTGTATGAGAAACAGCTGTATGTAGAGGACAGTGCAGATCTTACACAGGTGAAAATGCTTTTTGAAGATGTGTGTTGCCCCAATAAGGAAAAAATAGTATTACTTAGGCACTAACTTGGGTGTATAAAGTTAGCTGTGATAAATGTGAGTCTTCCCTTTTTATATTTCAGATCCCCAGGATTGAGTACATGTCTCTGGGTTCTCAGCTTGACCTTGAGAGGTCAAAATCAGACAGTCCACAAAGACTATCTTCCCCTTTATCTTCTCAGTGACTTTCATCGTTTTGCCACTTCTGATGTTTCCTTAAGCAGCCTCTTTTCATCTTCCCTCTTATGGAAACAAGACATCAAAAGCATACTCATGAGTATGCACCATATTCATATAAAGAAGGCAGTTATTTCTCAGTTTATTGTACTGCCCCTGTAGACAAACCTCTTTCAGATCACAGTTAGCAAATCAGTGCAGAAGTATCATGCTGGAAGTGTTTTCATATTACTTCTTATTGAGATACAATCAGTACTATTACTACTATTGAGATAATCACAGATCAACCTTTCTGGAATCAAGGCTGTAGGAGTGCCTCTTTTAAATTCTCTAAAGTAAAGTCATAGTAAGAATATTTGCCGTTCATTTCATAACGATTATTTTTCTTAAATCATTGTAATTTTGTAAAAA
>JACBWW010000011.1:2953204-2982237 GCA_020086605.1 Lanius collurio | reverse complement strand
CATTTCATAACGATTATTTTTCTTAAATCATTGTAATTTTGTAAAAAGCACAGCTTCTCTATATTATGAATATTCATACTATCTGCAGGTTTGTGTTCCATGGCAGTTCTTGAATTTATGTCCATCAGTGAAATTCACATGGGAAAATTATGTGCACTGGAGATCAATATTGCTGAGAATTTCTACACAAACCAGGCAGCTCAAGCTGCACAAGGATTTTTCATTTAAGGCAGGACTAAAAACCCTTTAACTCCTAGCTTATTGATTTGGTCTCCAAATTTTCCACACTAACTGTTCAGGAACCTATTGAATTTTTTAAAAACTTTAGAAACCTTTATTAAGAAAAAATGGCCATGAGCTTTATTGAAGAATTTAATTAAAGTCATGCAGTTGTATGAATTTCCTCTGACGACCTGATACATTTTCTTGGCTGGCAAAAAAAACACAAAAACAAACCACTGTAGAGAGCAGTCTTAAAGTGTCATATACACACAGCTGTAAAAGCTTGCAGAAAAGACATTTCTGTGTTTTCTTTGGAAGTCCTTTAACAAGTGCTAGGGAGGAGTCAAAGACTGTTCCTGTACTCCTGTTATTTTGTTGCCTAGTCTGGCTTCCAAACTTCTCTCCAACACATGCCAATATGATCCTTTATTAAAAACCCCAGGTTATCAGGCATCTAACAAGTAAAGTAATTGTTAGGAGATTAAAAAGCATTATGCATTCTCTGTGATTAAAGTTCTGAACTTATTTGAAGACAATTTCCTAGTATGCTACCATATGGAGGACTCCTGCATCTACATGCGATGGGGAAGGAGTAGAGAAGCAGAATTCCAAAGAATTAAGCTTTAAATTATTTTAAAATTTTCACTTTCTGATCTAATTGTGAACATCCTGAAAAAATTCCAAGACTTGAAAGAGTATTGAGTGATTCCTTCCTTCCCATTTTCCTTCCTGCCCTATTATTTAATAGCTCTATCATGCCCATTGCCATACATAGGAAAACACTGTTTCTTCTAAAGTGGTAGACCATAAGGATTAGTAGATCTAAGCTGCTATTAGGAAATATCTACCTGCAGAAAAATGTTTTCCTTAACAGCTACCTCCACTTATATAATCACCAATCTTTTCCTAGTATTTCAGTGTTTTCCTGCAATTAGCACTGTCTAGTATATTTGTCCCATGCACCACATCAAAGTAAAAAACCCATCACCTCTTACATTTTGTTTAAAAAAAAAATATTCCTTGAAGCAATATAAGCAAAGCATAAAAAAACCTGATTTTATTGCATCTGGTTTAATTTAATTACTGATACCCTAAAAATCTGTATTTTTGGATGGTCATTTCTTCATGCTGTGTGTGAATGAATTAGACTAATAATATAAATATTCATATTAATAGGGAAGAATGATACTAAAATAAATTAATGAAGTGACAGTTGTAGATTATCGTGGTTTCTTTGTTAGATTTTACAGGTTTTTTCTTTAAAAAATTGTTCTTACTTATAAGTAGCTCTTGATACCCTTTAGTCTGTTTTCAATTTGTTTCTACAAATCAAATTGAACAAATATCTTAAAATCAACAAGTGTTCTGATCTGGCTTTGAAAATTGCAAGAAGAGAAATCTAACCACTATATGAATACTTAAATCAAAGAAAACTTTCATGCAGCTTTTTTTTAAATGAAAGAATAAATTCAGTATTGTAAGAAATAATAATAGAAACATATTTTGATATTACAGGTGATTCTTTTGGTACGTCTCAAGAATTCTTTCCTCTTCTAAATGTAGGCACATTGACTAAAATAACATTCCTTTTTCCCTTCTTGTTGAATTCTGTCTGTCTTGATGGAAGTCCTCAAAATTGTTTCATTTCTTTATTCTTTAGTGCCATTCCAGCCTATAGAGTCAAGATTATGATCATCTCTTTGATGGATATGTGATGAAGGTTTAATAGGTCTTCCTTGGAGCCCTGTAAAATTTGCTTCTTAGCTGTGGTGGGAAGTTCAAGAATTCAGCTCTTTCTCTCTGGCTACACTTTCAGCCCTTGGCAGATGTGAAAGATCATAATCTTGGACTGAGTACAGCTTTGTCAGATGGCAGGACAAAATTCTGCTATGAAGGGTATGGGTGAACTCCAGGAAGATGCTAATGTGAAAAATAAAAGCTTCATAGAGTTATAAAAAGTGATGCTGCTTCTAATGTGTGAGACTTGTTCCATTTTTCCAGCCCTTTTGCAAGCCTGTTACAAAATGCACATCCAAAAATGTCTTCTTGCTACAAATGTCTGTGTTTGGGTTTCTGCCCCCAACTGCTAAACATTGACTATATTTATATATGTTTAAACAGATTTAAAGTACCTGCAGCTGTTTATCAACAGAATAATAAGGGTAAGACTTCTTTAGACAGGGTTTTTTTTGTTGGTGGTAAATTTCTAAGTAATATCAAGAAATATATTGAGTAGAAGAACAAACTGAAGGGCAATTTTCAAAAAGTTAGCCTCTTAGTTCTAGATGTAGTTTGTCTGAGATTGATGTGTTAACAGTTGTGCCTGTTAAAGCCTAATTTCAGACAACTCCTGCCAACTGAGTCAATTATGCTAAATTGTGAATGGATTACATTTAAACGCTCCCTCCAGTATTCTCCATTATACTTAATGCTTTTTTTTAAAAATTCACAGAAGCATTTTCATGTTAGATACAGCTGGCCAATTCTCTGGGAGCAACATTTTGAGTATTATCCTTCATTCTAGGGCCATCTGGACAGACTTCTCATAGCAGAAAAACTCATACCAATTTGTCAGGTGCTGGACATCAAGTCATTGCTCAAATTTTATCAGCAAGTCATCTGATTAAATTACCCAACAATTAATTCATTTTCTACATCTGGGTTATAATGGAAAATATATTGGCAGACTCTTTATACTTTACCTTTTTTTTTAAAGGTTAATTGAGAATATTTTATTGTTTTTCTCAAATTCACACATGTAGATTTCTTAAATGGAAAAGAGAGGATTAAAATTAAAGTTCTCACCAGTATTTCAGCCTTCGGTAGACACAGTGTTATTAATTGGCATACTATCAATAAGTTTCTTACATGCTATAAAATATAGAAATTAGTATGATTTTCATTCTTCTTGACTAGAAAACACCTTCCTCTTGTACATGAAAAATGTATAAAGGCAGTGGAAGTGTAATCATGCAATATAGCTATTCGTTTATCTTTCCAGAGGAAAGTTTGAAGAAAAGAGTTCTTAAAACTTAAAAAACACACATTAAGAGTTCAGAAATGAAATATATCTTTTGACTCTCCTAAAACTTTGTGCAATATTTATTTAGCCCTATTGCACATGTGCACTAGAATGCTTTTTTTTGGTAATTTTGTACTGTGTTTTCCACAGGATGCTGCATTGTGTCTCTATAACTGTTCATTAAATCAGAAGTAGCTAATTAAGATTTCATATTCTCCTCTTTCCCTAGTATGTATTCTACTTGAAGTTTTTCAAACCTGTCCTTAAATACAGTATTATCAGCATTTATTGAAGCAGGGCTTCATAAACATCAACATCTTTGTTTTTCACAGTGCTTCTTGGAAACTCGACTTGAAATAACTATTCCCATTTTATAGATGAGTAACCAAAGATTGGTACTTAAGTGAAAAGAGTTTGGGTAGTTTATCTGAGCAATTTATGACTGAATATTTTACATTTGTTCAGCATTGCATTTAAAGCAAAACTCCTGTTTACTTCAGCTGTAGCTGTGGGTGTTCCAGAAGGCACTGTGAATTCCTCCTGCTAGCTGGAGCTATTTGTCTCCAGGTGGGCCCTGGACAAGACAGGAAAGCCGTAAAGAAAGATGTGGTCTAAGTGAGTTACAAGAGACCACACAGGTGTATGAGGATGAAAGGGTAAGATTCTGTTCCCCAGGGCATTTCCAGAACCGTGAAGCACTTTCTTCCCTTTTTCTTTCCTTTTCTAATCAACCTGTTGTCTTATTTGTAACATTTTCTAGGCACTGTGGTAAATAAAATCACTTGTCTGAGCAGGTACATCCAGGGTATCTTGTAAGGCATTCATGATAGGGATTTCACAACAAGGTATTATGTGATGATGTAATTAAAGTTTATTACATAATGCAAGTATAAGTGTGGTTCACATTTTATTTTACATCTTGTCTACATTAAACACTTTTTAGCTTGAGATTTGACCTCGAGGTATTGATAAGATCTTTTAATAGAGATTTTAGTGTGTAATACCCTGATTATTATGTTAAGGAACATACACCCAAACCCAGTCATAGCAACACAATGATAATGTTACTTACACCTGCCTTTTTCACTGTTGAGCCCCAGAAGGTGCTTTGGGGAAACAGTTTGGGTCCTTTATAGGCTGTACCTTTGCACAGTGTTACAGCACTGCTGCTCCTGTTTCTCAGGGAATAAAATATATAAGTAATGCAAGAATAAAAAAATCCCTGATATTTGCCAGTGTTTGCAGATAAACAACCTCAATTACACAGAGATTTTGTGTGTGCACATGTATAACCAATTAATAAGATTTTTTGAGGGTTTCGCCACACATTTGGAAATCACACCTAAGAATTTACAAGCACACAGAGAGCAAGGCAAAGTTGTACCCTGCTCTTCTCGTAATCTGGGGCTGTCACTGTTATGACAATTAAATTACTGAATACAGAAATTAACTTTAGATGGTTTGATACGAAAGCCTGGAGCATGTGTGAACAAATAATGCATGTACAATATACCTGAATGAGTGTTAGTCATCATTTTAATAACTGTTTTTGTGTTTCTATTGTTACCCTGGAAAAATCATGATCACTGAAAAAATGATGAAACAAACTCTATGAATAGTACATGGAAGATAAATTTTATAATTTATATCTGTTTATTTGCATCTAATCAAGTTTATCTGCTCAGCAATGCTGAGGTTCTGAATAAATGCAGAAGGAAATCACATTTTACAAGTGACAGAGTATTTGCGTTTGATTTTAACATTTAAAAAAAAAATCCCAAATGTTTAAAAATTAATAACCTTTTCTCCTTCCTTGGTATTGTCTTTGCTTGTTTCTTAATAGACAAAGTTATCAAATACATTGTGTGATTTTTAAATGATTTTGAACTGTGATGTCTTTGTTTCAATAATTTTATTTCAATTTTCTTTTTTTTTAATTTTTTTTTTCAAAGTGTTTTTTTTTCAATATTGTTCAAGGTTTGTTCTGTTTGTAAATTGTACTTGTGTCTAAGGCTGTGAGAGAAATGACCTGGATATATATCCCGTGCTTCAACAATTATACTGGTGTAACTAAGTTATCTTTCCTAGATGAGGCCTATTTCAGCTTAAATGATTCCGTGATTCTTTTCACTTAGGGAAAGTAGAACTATATCTGCCTGCAAATGAATGGAAACCAAAGCAAAGGGATGAACAGCACACAGTAGAAAATTATTCCCTCTCTTTGATTTATGGCATATATTCCAAAAGATGAAGCTCCTTTCAGACATTAAGTGCCAATGTTCTCTTTACTATTTTTATTTTGTTATCCAATAATGTCATTTTGATGCAATCTTTTGATCAAACTAGTGCATACACAAAGTATGCACATTATATTTCCATCAGTAAACTTTCTGGGAGCTGTAATTTTTTGATGTATATATATATATATAGTACAACATTCTCCAGGAAATGTTATCTTTGATTAGTGGGAAAAAAAGCATATGGGTGATTAGATGCTTTTAGTATTTCTCAAAGTTTAGGAAATGGGGCCAAGTTATTAATTTCCTGAGGTTACATTCAGCAAATTCTACCGGGGGAGAGAAGAGTTGGTAAATAGGCATTGGGAAGAGTGTGATTTGATGAGCTGTTTATTGTGGACCTGCTGTAGCTTGAAACACTGATTTCAAGGTTTGATTTTATTCATTTGTAGACAAGCAAACTCCTAAGGCTTTTAAATGAAAACACAGGGGGTTTTTTAAGCAAATAAAAGCCTGCTAATAGTGTATTTTCTTGTTCATTCCTCACATAACACATGTTTTCCTGGGTCAAGCTTAAAAAAATCCATAGGTTTAATTCCTCTAGGGACTCCTTGTGACGAAGTGCAGGAGCAGCTGTGTTCCACAAGGACAAGACTCTTGTCCCCATTCAAATCTCTGAACCAGGACCTCCAAGGAATAGGCAGAAGGGAACACTGAGAAGCTGCCCTGCCTCAAGTGGCAACTCCTCTCCTTGACATTCATGAGAATTTTCAGCCTTTGGGCCACTAAATCCACTTCCATTGCCATTCCAATTGCATTAAAACAGCACCAGGAAAGCATCCAGGGGACTTTCTCATCAGTATAGATTTGATTACACATTATTCCGGTGTGTCACTGGAGCTTGTGTGGACACATATCTGAAGTCAATTTACATAACCTATTTTTTTGCTGCTGGCAGTGTGGCTGTGGGGCTGCAAAACCTTTCTGAGAACTGAGTAACCATTTATGTTATTCACCCAGGCTGACTTCTTGGTGATATTTATACAAAAAGAAACCTGAGGTCAGATCAAACATCTGTTAGTACAGGATTCTCTCTCTGAAAGGGGTCAAAAGGGAGAAGTACAAGAATAAGACAAGCACATGAAGTTACTTTATGGCATTACTCAGCCAACATCAGCAGTTTCTTTCTTGGAGGCTTCTTAAGTCAAAGGTGATTTTAGTGAATCCCCACTCTGAGTTTTTCTAGTCTTTTACTCAACTCATGTCAAGTTCTAACATTTAGCATATCCCGTGTCAATGAGTTGTACAGTTTCCCTACATCCCTACATACTGTAAAGAAGACTTGAAATTGCCTTTCCTATAATTTAATTCAGTCTCCCCTGCACTTGCATGAGAAACATATGAGTGAAGAATTATTTCTTACTTACATTTCTTAGTCATGATTCTAAGGCTCCATGAAAACACCCTTCAACCACCTTGTCATCTTTCTTTCATGATGAAAAGTTTTAGCCTATTTAGCAATTCCTGGTATGGAAATATTTCCATCCCTTGCTACCTTTTTATGTTTACTTTGCTCCCTTGTTATCTGACCTGTTCAGATACCTTGAGAACCTATGCAAATTAAAAGTGGAGTTCTTGTAGTTCTTGCTAAGCTCCTGCTTTGGCAGCTGATGCTGTTGTTAAATTGTCAAGTTAATTAGTTTACAGTCAATTTGGGAATTTATACTTTATTTTCAGTCTCATGCTGGCATTTCAACAGAAAAGACACTCAAATAAGTTATACTCCCAGAACGACTACTGAGGTGAAAGTGAAGTGTGAACTACGAGTTTGGCTGAGAAAGAAGAGGATGGATAGAAAGAAGAAAAAATAGTTTGTCAGAATATGTAGTTTTGTGTGTTTGTTTATACACAGAAATGCAGGTGTTGTTAAAGTTACATGGCAGCACAAAATACATTCTCTGTTGAACAGCTTTGAAGAGATGAAGATTGTTTTGCAGCAGATGGCTGCTGAATGAGTGTGCTGGCTCAACTTAGGCCATTCTAATGATAATGTCTTCCTCTTTTGGTCTTGAACTATCAGGTGCTAAAGGTTTGATCCTAACAGTGCTAATCAAACCAGATTGTGCTTTTCTCTGTAATTCCACTTTGGATTTCAGAATTAATTATATTGTCTAAATCAGGGAGGAAAACAGAGTGAAGAAAATGGTCAACTCAATTTCCATTGCCTCAGTGTACTGCCGAAAGCAGCTTGCTGATTATAGCAGGGGGAAATGTTTATTGCTGATCAGCTTACTCAATATGGGCAGCTCTTGTACTAAAATGAAGTATAAAATCAAGGTATAAAAGCATCATAATTTGACTCACCAAAAGAAGAAAATCTTTTACAGCTTCTTATTGGTGTCATGCTGGTGCTTATGCCATTCACAATTTAGAACTAAACCAAAGTTGCACAGACTCTTCTGTCTTTGCTAATCAGAATTTTGATTCATTTTCTTTGGAAACCTCATTGCATACACCAATTTCATTTTATGAGACTGTTGAATGTCTCCATAAACCACCATTTTCCAAACTGTAATTCAAATGTTGTTGTATAGAAATGCAGAAAAACTGATCAGAATCAATGATCTCTTGTAAAATGTTGCCTCAGGTTAGCTCTCAACTAAATTGAGTACCCTTGTTAACTATATCCATCTTTGTAACAACTCTTTTATTGTCACATATATTTTTTTTTCAGGGATGATGCTATGCATTTAAAACATTTAATTAGAGATCTATTTAAGTCTCAGTAAATCATTGCAAAGCAAATCTGCCAGACACTGCTTTGGATTCCACCTAATTCTGGATCTCTTTGATGTATCAGCACTGTTCATTTGTCAGGCTACACTGTTCAGTAAATATTTAGTACCTTGCAGTCTGGACTCAATACAATTTAGTTCATGAAACATCCCCTAGGAACCAACAGATAGGACACTGCATCAGGATGTTTCTTACTCCATTTCAAGCAGTTCAGAGGTTGCATTTGACTATGATAAAAAATAAAACAAAACCCAACCAAAAAAAAAAAACCAAAAACCCAAAAAACCCAAAAAACCAAAACCAAAACCAAAACCAAACCAAACCAAAAAAATAAAACCCCACAAACAAACCAAAGGCTAAAACCCCCTACATTCATTTATCTGTAATAGGGCTTTTCATTTTTATGCAGAAGCAGCCACTGTTTTACGCTACACAAAACATTGGGATTTTTGTTTGAGATCCTTGGAAATTGTATTTTCAATTAATGTGAAATTCTCAATAAAATAAAATCTGCAGTCTATTTTTTTTCATTGTGGAAACTTGCAATGCTCTTAAATAAATGCAGACTATTCCTTTATAACAACAGAAGTTCTAACCCAAAATGAAAGGTAAAGCCCTTACATTGCTATAAATTTATTATAGGTGAGCAACATGTGGTGTTTCATGTGGAATGTTTTGCTGGGATTCACTCATGCACTGGTTAAACTGGACATATACCTCAAAATAGTTCTTTCTATCTTTTATTACCTTTTGATTGATAATCTGTAGACATTCTTTTATGTATTGGAATAAGGCAACATTGTAGAGTGTGCTGTGATATCCTTTGCTTTGATGACATGAAAATGTGCCTCTCATCAGTCAGGCCCAGTTAACCCAGCTGCTGCCCTGAATCATGAGTTGTACACAGGAAAGACACAGGAGAGGAGGGTTTTGGCACAAGGGCGTATTACAGAGGTAATCACTAGGAACCAAACTACTGGAATAAAGGATTTGGCAATGAGTGACTGAGACACTGGAGAATGAAGAAAAGGGAGTTAGGCAGCAATGAAGGATGTGGAAGTGGTAGTCAGTGGGAAGACAGAGGAAGTGACAGGTTTCTGGGGAGACATCAGCAGTGCTGCCCAAGCTCCCTGTCCCCCATTCAGATCTGCCTTTCCATTGCTCACTGGCAACAGGGAATAGCAGTGGCAGTGGAAAGCTCTTCTGATGTGGCTCCTGCTGGTGTTTTTCCCTAGCAATTAACAAAGAAGGAGAGCCCAAAGGAAAGAGGACATGTAGCTGCAGAAGAGAGAAAGGGTGCAACACAACCCTTTTTTCTCCATGCCTCTACCGAGCTCTGCCTGTGCACCTCAGTCTGGGGACTGGTGCAGCACAATCTCCATTGCTTAAGAAATGTGCATAAGAACATGGTTGTCATTTCAGTATTCACTGGTTTATTGCAACTTTCCCAAATAACTATCAGCAGTGAGTACTAATAAAAAATATAGTGTTGGTTAGATTGCCTGTACTTAACTTTTATCACATTTGTGTTGAGAAAGAGAAGTTCATTTCCTAAATTATTCTGAGAGAGATTGAATGATCATAGAGCCAAAGAAAATTTGTGAACTTTGCTGTATCCCTAAATATCCCTGCACATGTCTTTGCATATCTGTAAAATACTGTTGTACTCACACTCTTGAAATATGATTTTGGACACACAGCTTTGTTAACAGATTTGAAAAATAGTGCTACACACCCATTGTTCTCATTAGAAAAGTAAAGGATTTTTTTTTCTTTTTCCATATATGTGGTTGGTAATCTTCATAGCTTTATACTGACCACTCAAAGGAATATAGCAATTAAAACCCAGTTTACTTAACATAAGTCTAAGTATATTGGATAGTGAAACACACTGTAATAACTAAAATTAGGCATAACACATTTTTGTCTCTGTGATCATTAATTTAACAATTTTCTCATTGAAATTCTGTTGTTCAACACTATAATAGTAAAATCACAATGATGCAGTAGGCATATATGATATTTGATATGATAGGAAAATCAATTGAACCAAATGTTCTTCTTGTCTTCATAGTGTCTTGCATTTATGATTCTCTGTCTCATTCCCAGGTTTGGAGATGGTTATTCTGTCAAAGTTTGGCTTAGCAAAGAACCAAGTTATAGAAGAATGATTTTGGATTGTCTTCAACTGCACTTTCCTGGAACACGGTTCAAGGTACAGCTAAAACTCCTTGTTGTAGTACATAGCAGGATTAATTTGTGGTTGGTAAGAACAGTATGTACATGTTTGGATATTTCCATGTTTGGATATAAAGTGCATATAAATATGCCTTTTATTTTTCTATTAAGCTTTTCATAAAAATTGGACTTGTGCTGTTGGGTAAATTAACTCCAAACAGGCATTTAGGAAACATATATGGAAAGGCCTTTCCTCTGAGCGGAAATTTCATTTTGCTTTTATTATTGATGAAGTTGAATTCAAATTTGTGTTCACCTGAAGTAGGATTGTAGTGTACTCACTGAGAGTATTTGCTTTGATTGCTTCTTGATAAGGTCCAGAGTTGATAAGTCTCAGCGTTTACTGAGATTCTTTGATTTAATATAGAGCCTTATAAAAGACCTGTAGCAATTACATTTCCATAAAAACTCTCAAAGGCTTTAACTGGGTTTAGGAAAAGAATCATGAAAAGCAATATCAATCTTAGATATGAACATCTTTGTGTATATGTTTATAAGTCTGTATTGAGCTCAGAGAGCTGTGTGTCTGAATATGCTCAGCCTTTTCCCAGACTGCATCGTAGCAACACTAGTCTGTTGGATTAAAATTTCCCTAAAGTTTTATTTCTTTAATGAGATTAACAAGCTGTCACCTCAGAACACACACAAAATCTGCGCTCTCAGTATAAACTGCTTTTTTTGCTATAAGCGTAGACAAAATATGTTCTTTTTTAAAAGCTCCTATTTTCCATATTAATCTGCAATGAGAACATACTGAAGTTAGACTGATTATAAGCAAGTGTAACTTCATCACAATGTGCATTCACTTTTATCTGTTTTTATAATTTTTACTTGTTTTCAGGGGCAACATCTTAACCTGCTTGAATACCAAGTACCACGAAGCCAGGGATGCTTAGCAGAGCTCTTCAGAGTTCTAGAGAATAACAAAGCTTTTCTCCAAATCAAACACTACTCCATTAGCCAAACCACATTAGAGCAGGTATTTTATTATTTTTCTTTGTTTTCTTCCTAGCCCCCATACTTTCTTGTCCACTATACCTTTTTTTGTTGTTGTTGCTGCCTAAACTTGCTGTGTATTATATTTATTGCTGTAGTACAATACTCTACCATTATCTGAGTTACCTGAATATATGCAATACTCCAGCAGTTCCAGGCCATCTCAGGTCACACAGTAATTCCATGTCCCACACTGCTTTTACACTGGAGGTGAGCTAGTAAAAGCATCACAGAAAGCCACACACTTGTAGTGTGCACGAGCATAATCTGTGCTTACATGCATCTGGATCTGTGTGGGATGACAAGGTGGGACTGTGAACTGTTGTCTCCACAATCCAAAAGTTAGGATCTTACCAATGTCCTTGAACAGACCAAACCAGTCTCAGTAAATATTGGTAAACTTTAGACTTTCTGAACATTTTCCTTTGAGAATTTTAAGAGCACAAACAGACAGAAGAGATCTGACTGCTCAAGACCATGAAATCCTATTGTGAGAAAAGGAAGAACACATTGATGGCAAGCATGGGATTTCTGGATGATCGTGATGCGTTACAGCATCTTCATACGCAGCTGCTTGTTATTCATCTGCAAACTGAGAGCTACATCTAGTCAAAATATTAATTCTGTATGATTGATGGTGTGAACTTTCTCCTTTTTCCTATGTACAAATCATTATTGAAGTATTCTCTTCTGAGCTGGTCTACTAACTACTTGCAAATGATCTAGTCACTGAATGACTGCATATAGGATAATTTCAGGCTATTTCTTAAGGCATTGTTCACTCAGGTTTACTTCATCTCCATTTTTCATGGTGATGCATCACCTCAGACATGTACAACTGCTTCCTCTCCCTGAGTGTCAGTTTTAAACAGGAAAACAGTTCTTCACAGTAACAAACACACTTATAATGCACCCCAAGTTTGTTTGCATATGAAGAGGATAATTTGAATAAAGAAGAGCCATTTTCCCCTCTACATTCCTTGCTGTGAAATAGTTGTGTGATTAAAACTGAAACAAGTCTTTCTGTAGTAAGATCTGTGTTTAAAAAAAAAAAACAAAACAATTCAAGGAGGCACATTAGTTGTTGAATCAGAAGTATGCTTTCACCTTGAAACATTTGCACCCTCATCTGTAATATTTATTGGCAGAAACAACAGATTCAGATTCTTTAGGTGTGTCATTCAAAGACAATTAAAACCATTGTTTCTCATTTACTTGTGCATAAAATGTAATTTTCAGATCTCTTTAACTCATTTTACCTTAACTTTTATCATTTATCAACCACTGTCTTAGCTGGAGAGGGCAAGAGGGATTATGTCTAGAGTTTGTAAAACATGTTTTTAGAAGGGTTCCCTCAACCTCTGTTATTAATTATTTTGTCAAAATCCTTAGGAGAGCAGCTAAACATATCATTACCTATATCCCCAAAGTCTGGATTCAAGCACTGTTATTTTGAAAATTCTACTTTTTATCATGTCTTACAGGTATTCATTAATTTTGCTACGCAGCAACAAGGAGTCTCACATTCTTCACAAGGATCTCCTGTTGTTCATCATGATCATGCCCCAGTCTAGGCTCAGAGTGGGATACAGCTTCAACAAAACACGTGTGTGTGTGTGTGTTTGCACATATATACACACAAGTTACATGCAATAACTTTTAAACTGTGAACAATTTGTGTGTGAGAAACAAATAGTAGAAGCAGAGGTGGGTTTTCTTTTGCAGGCCAGAAGGAATGGTACTAGCTCTTGTTTAAGCAAGAAACTGATTATATGCAGACCAAAAATCTGCCTAAAACAATCCTTTCTAAATTTAACTGAAATTTAAAAGTACAAATGGCCTAATTAATCCAGAGATAAAAAAGGCTGATCTGAAATATCAGTGCATAGTAGATTTATTTTGGTGGTGGCTCTGCATTCATTTGACTGTAGTACTTTCGTGCATGCACACTTAATATCTAATTTTTACATGATAAGGCAAGAAAAAACAATTGAATAGCAGCAATAGCTTGGCTATCACCCAATATTTTTATTTAATCACACAGATTGAGAGCCTTTTGACTTCCCTATTAATTCTGTTCTGTGTTGTGACAAGCTAAATTAGCCTTTTTATTGTATAAAGGATGCACTGTATTCCATAAGGTTTTATGTTAAAGAGGTTATTAGTGTACTAGCTTAGTCTGCCTCACAGTTATCTTAAGTAAATTTAACAAGTTTTCATAAATCATACTTGACAATGATCTTTCCCCTAAGCCTGTGGATTGCTTCTGGAAGTTTTCTCAAGACCCTTTTTAATGACCTGTATTGTTTTTCTCATCTTTTTGTTTCCTTTTCTTTCAAAAAGAATGACAAAATGCTGCTTAATGAGAATGCTAAAGGAAGATAAGGTAAATTTTCAGACAGTGATCAATAAACTTCTCAATAAATATGTGTGATGTTAGATACTTCAGACAAGCCCACAGTCTTCCGTGTATACTTGTGTAAAATAAGTATAGGCTGAATATGAAAATTTAATGAATAAAAACTCCTTGCATATTGTTCCTGGAGAAAAAATAGTGACTTTTTTTTAGTAAATGGTTGTCTCATCTAAAACAAGTCTTTGAAGCTCTTATGAAATTAGCTTATGCCACTTTTTATTGGGCTATACTATCGAATAGCTGAAACTCTGAAACCAGTGACTTAGAAGTTAATTGATGCAATATGATTTTGGGTGGGCAAGGGAGAGAGAAGTTCACTTGGAGATGGAAGAATTTGATTTTAAATGGCCAATGCTGTTGTGGTACTGCTGTAATTCCCTTCTGTACAATGATGAAATATTAAAAAATACATATTTGTGTTTTAAGCTTTGCAAGCTGACTCAAAAAAATGTTTATTGAGGCTTGATTTGTTCATTTTACTTTGGCCCATTATGCTTTTTTAAAATCAGGAATTCAGGTTGCGTATTTCTATAAAGATGAAATTAAGTCCTTGAAAAATAAATAAAACCCTGAAGATTTACAAGCTTTGTCTGCATGTACATATGGGTCAGAGTGAGTGAGCTTATGAAAGTGCTTTATCATGAGAATGGCTTGGTATATATAGCTTGCTGCATAATATCAGAACTCTGCCAAGCTACTGAAGATCCAAAACACCTAGGAACCATTAAATCCCAACAGCAGTCACCCTGGTAGAAATGCCACAGCACAATGGGATGTCCATATTTGATGTGAAAACAGTTATCTTTAATTTCTGCATGAGGCTGGGAGTGGAAGGTTTCTAAGGTCCCCGATTAGAAGAAAAAAAAGGTCAATTTTACAAAGCAGAGTGTGAAAGAAGTAGTGAACATGAAGGAAAAAAGAAGGCGGATGCAGGAAACTTGGGCAGAAACAGAAATACGCCATAATTGAAGTATCCTGCTTAATTACAGCACCTCAGGATGGAAGAAACTGAGCGTTCAAGGAGCAACCAAGGATCTCTGAGTCACAGTCTGAAACCACTCAACTGAAGAACATTTCTGTAGCTCTTACTTAGCTGAAAAATTATAGAAGGGAAGGTGTGGCAGTCACGTGCACAGTAGATGTTATTTTTGTGGTAGCTCTGCATAGGGCTTTAGGATTTTTTTTTTTTTAATTTTAGTTGGTATGTCTAGACCTGTAGATTGCTGATATTATGACTGATTCATTTTCTTTGGGTTTGGTTTTGTTTTTATAAACTAATATCTGTCTCAACCCTTACAACTCCTTAAAAAAATGCAATGTATTCAAGGAAATTTAGGGGTTTGGGAAAGGAGATTGTGCCAGTCTTTGCAGTGGGAGGCAGTTGAGCCAAAAGGTGTGATTTGTATGAAATTGTGAAAAGAGTGCTTATTCCTGCTGAGGAAGGGTGTCAGGCAGTTGAATTAATAAAACAATCCTGCAGTTTGCTTTGGCCAAGGGAAACATAAAAGCATACAAGACTCACTGTTGTGAGACTGAAAAATGGTAGCCTAGCTGAATGCTCAGATAGGGGAGCTTCTTCAAAGCTTGGCTGTGTAACACTAATTAAATGTCACTTTTTTCTGATTAAAAAAAGAAAGATTATATTAGTTTAATAGATGAATACAGTAAATAAGATTTGCTTCAGATTGATGGTTGAGTAAATTCAGTTAACAGTGTTTTTCTTTTTTTAAATTACTTCATATGCATCTCTGGAGACCCAATTTAATTCAGGCAAGTAGCAAACAATGTCTGTCTACCAATCCTTTATGGGTGAAGAAGGTCAAAATCTAATTGAGTGCCAGAGTACCAGGTTCTGTCTCAGAGGATATATTCCCTTTCTTTGACTTGTGGCATTCCTAAAGTACACAAGTTTCAACAAAAGTATTTTGAAGATTTTTGTTTCATTTATTTATTTATTTATTTATCAAAATAAATCACTAAACTAGGAGACTGGGCAGAAAAGGTCAATTATACCCTCATGATGAAAAAATTCTTGAATTCATAATTCATGGAGAAATACCTCTTCTTTTAACACGTGTGGATTTAGAATCAAACACAGCTGAGGATTTTAAACAATACTTCTCTTGTGTGATTCTTCTTAGGAAAGTTTCATTTTATTTCAGCTGGAAATTTCTGTGACTGTTAGTAAGCCCTTCACCCTGAATGATAAACTAGAATTAAGCTCAAAATTTTAAAATCGACTGAGTATCCAAAGTACTCAACACTAAAACTGGGGAGATGATATTCATACTTTTAAGGGACTATTCCACAGCCTAAGTCAAAACAAGGGCTTTGGTCAACCTTTGAGCAGATTGTTTCAGGCCCTCTTTTAATTTTTATACAGTAATAGAATGATGTGACCTAAAATAAACACTAAGAGTGAACTTTAAATGAAAGTACCACAAATCAAGTTGGGATGGAGTGCTGTTAGTAGTAGTGGACAGGATGGCAAAACTCACCAACTGTAACTTTGAATATGGCTCCATATTAAATTTCTGTACAGATTTTTCTTCTGGAAAGAAAAAAAAATATTTCTCTGGTTTGGTTTAGTCATGACCAGAGATGATAAATTTTGCCCTGAGTAGTGCAAGATGTATAATATGATTTTCAGCAGAGGAATTGGGTACCTTTTGAGCTTGCTTGTCCTTGTGAAATTTGAATCACTGGGGTCTGAAATCACATAAATTTGGAAGTTGAGTGTGACTTACTGAAGTGCTCAACTTCTAGATCCGTCTAAAACCAATTTAGGTAAGGATATTGCTGTCCTGGTCTTTTCCTAGTAAATAGTAAAGCTGACACTTTCTTTGATTCAGTTTAATATGATCTAATCTTTTTATGTCAGCACTTTTCAATTTTTCTTTCTTAAGAATTGGAAGATCAAAGCTAGCAGCCAAAAGATCCAAATTTAAATGACTGAGAGCTGACTAGCTCAGACCTACAACAGCTAAAGAGAAAATTTTTCCTGAGTTGTGTATTAGATCCTTACATTACAGGTGGAACTGATGCTGTTGCAGGTGCAATGGGGATGGCAGCAGGTACTGAGCAGAAATCACAGCTGTCTCATTCTTACACAGAAAGCAGCAATCTGCTTCTATCAATGGGCCAGGTACTGCTGAACGTTTTAGCAGATGAATTCTCCACACAGAATAATGATACGGATCACTGAAAGAAATCAAAGCATCTTTCTTCTTTATTAAATTTTTTCTGTCACATTTTAATATTGTTCCAGTAGTGCCTTCATGTTTATTGTTACATGGAACTATATTCTGGGATAAATTCTGGCTCCTTTCACAATGTCCCTGTAGAAGCCATCATCAGAGTCTGCACTGTAGAGGTGTATGCACATCTTTAGCTTATGCTAAAGGTTCATATCTTCTTTTCTACAGAAAAAGGAAATATAAGCTATAGAAACAAAAGACAATAGGTGAGATTTCCATGTGCAGCTGTTTTATTCTGATGCCTGAGGTGGCCACCTAAAACACAGAGAATAGACAAGAATAAGAGAATAAAAGTAGGTATTTATTTGAAGGGCCTTCAAAGGTACACCCTGGGCAGTCAAAAGGCTACATTCAAGGCGGACCCTAGATCCTGGGTTCTTCACACTTTTATAAGGTTTGTTCATTTGCATATCAGGATTAATTCTCCAGTTATAACCTTAGTTTATGATGTAATTACCCCAAGTTTGCCCCCCCTTCAGAGGCTTTTAGTTTACACGTTTTGGGGCTTGGTGTCCTTGGTGGGGAAACCTAGAGAGGTTTGTTATGTCTAACCAGCATGAGAGATCAACAGCTAACAGGCCACAAGAAACTTCAGAGTTACACCCTAGGCAGTAAGGGATTTGAAAAATATAAAAGGTGAAACCTAAGGCATCAATTCCAGCTATAGAACATCATACATACATAATTTTGCTGCCTGTGCATGCTATGGGCAATTTGAAGAAGTGCCTTGGGATTAACTAGCTATGAGGTGCCCAGCAGAAAAAAGTGGGATTCTCTAACATGCAGTGATGTAAGGTAAGATGAAATGGGAGTCCTTTCACCCTCTTATTGAGGCAATAAATGCTGGTTAATAGTAAAGTGTAGTGCATGTAGTTCAACAAAAGTATCAGAAACGCTTTCATCTTTATCTTGTGCTGAAACAGAAAAACCCAAACTTTATTCTGTATATCATTTTTGTACCACTCTTAATTCCTGTTGTACTTACCTTATTATATGCGTGAACCAGACCCCCCAAAAACCTCAGTGCTTCCCTCAGACTAAAACATTTTGAAATGTGATTCACCTTCCACAAAATGTGAAAGCTTGTGGCATTTTTTTTACCTTAGATTTTATTGAGAACTGGTTCTTAAGACTTTAATAATTATAGCCGAAGATGTGAGTGAAGGAGCATGTGACATTTATGCTGAATCAAATGGAATATGCATGTAATGCTCTAGCTGAGACGTTGTAGTCATCTGATACTTTATAGCTAATGATAATTGTCTAATAAAAAGAACCTGAAATTGTTTTCTTAGAAGTCTGTTATTATAAATAATTCTGCTAGCAATGTGTGAATACAAAATAGATTGAATCTAGCTAGGAGAGTATTCTCAGTATGTGAAAGGTAAGAATGAAGGTCATACACAGCATGCTGAAGTGTTGTATTGTTGAGGCTTATTTTCCCTTTCCCTGTTAACTAAGTGATTAGAGGTGGCACTCGTCACTGGCCAGATACACTCTGAAAATGCTTATTTATGGCCCAGAGCTGAGGCTGTTTACATTCTGGTCGTTTAGTAATCTCTTTTTCTTTTTTACTACCTGCATGTTTTAGATGAAATGGTAATAAAAGTTAATGCAGAAAATTATATTTTGAAGCCTTTGCAAGCTGTGCAATTAAAAATAGATTTTCTGGATGTCCAGCAACTGGGTAACATCGAAGTATTTAAGTATTTCTATATATAAAATATTAAGTAAATTTTGAAAATAGTCCTTGTGGAAATGTTTTAGAAATTATTGAGCTGTTCTCTGCATATACTATATAGGCTTCTACCTTAAATCTAAGTGCAAATAAAGGTGTCCTTAATTATGTGTTTCTAATTGTGAGATGGATAGATTTAGCTTTAACCCACAACTTTCAGCTGAGAATAGCAGGAGCACTGAAGATATACTATGAACTCAGGGATGGAGACTGACAGCAGACTCTGTGACTGCACCTGAAGGGTGCTTGTCTCTACAAAGTGTGAAGAGCCCTCTTTTTAACCACTTCGAGGTATTAACTGCAGGAAGAACTGAAAAGGTTCTTGTTGAGAGCCTTGCTCCCTTATGAATACCTGTGGCTGCACATATATAGATGTAGCAGAGAAGTTGCCATAAATTTTCAGGAAGGACAAGATTTTGTCTGGACCAAGGTTGCATTTACTAGGACTTTGCTCAAGATTATTCTTTTAGTAGACTTTAGTATTCTTCTTAGTTATCAATCATTGTTTTCAGGCTTTGGCTTTTGTCCCATGCTGTCAAGTGACAGGTGACTTCATGGTTTTTTTGTACTATGTGTTACACAGGTCTTTAAATAGACCCCAGCTGAAATAGCCTCAGCATCTGAGGAAAAGATTTTTCCTGGTAGATGTTTTGCCTTTTGCTCACTATATTGGTTACCAGATTCTAGATGTGAAAAGCTTCCCCAAAATTGTCACTTTAGGGAGTATTGAACAGCTGGGAATTTTTCTGTTTCACTTCTGCTAAGTCATCAGAGCATTTTCTCTAAATAAATTTAGTACTCTCAGAGGGTTCAAAGACACTGATGATGTCTTGCTTATATCCTGCTCTGTACCAGATCTCACACTTGCTCTTATCTGGCATTTTAGAATAATAGAATGGTTTGGAAGGGACCTTAAATATCATCTAGTTCCAACCCCTCTGCCATGGACAGGGACATCTTCCACTAGACCAGGTGGCTCAGAGCCCCATCCAACCTTGCCTTGAGCACCTGCAGGGAAGGGGCATCCATGGCTTCTTTGGGCAACTTGTTCCTGTGCCTCACCACCCCCACAGAAAAGAATTTCTTCCTAATATCTAATCTAAACCTATTCTTTCAGTCTGAAACCATTCCCTCTTGGCCATCATTACAGCTCCTGATGAAGAGCAGGCCTTTGTAGGCCCCTTGTATGCCTCCTTCAGATACTGGAAGGTTTCTATGAGGTCTCCACACAACCTTCTCTTCTCCAGGCTGAAGAGCCACAACTTTCTCAGCCCATCTTTGTAGGGGAGATTCTCTAGTCCTCTTACCAACTCTGTTGGTCTCCTCTGGACTTGCTGCAACAGTTCCATGACTTCCATCAGAAAGTGCATCAGTAGGTGTCAGGTGAAAAACACCAAGTTCAGGAAGACCTTATAGAAAACAGACATTTCTGTACCATTTCCAAAAGTATGTGTATGAGGGTTTATGTATCAAATAATGTTTCCTAGAAGCTGTGTTCACAAGAACAGCAACTGTTTAAAACATTAGATAATAATCAAGAAAGCAACTTTTGAGTCTATTTGAACCAACATTCAGTGTTCAAGGGTGGGATTGAGATTTTCTCTATGTGCCTAATCAGCACTGGTGCTCGAACACGCTTCTTCAATAATTGCAGAAAGTTATGGAGGGCTTTTGGCAACTAATTTTCATTGCCTCTACAAATTAGAGTTTTAATTGGTTTCAGGGGCTAGGGAAAAATATCAGCTTGGCTGCCAGTCTTTCTTCATGTCATTTTGAAAGTGGTGAAAAATGTGGATGTCTCACAAGACCTCACAAGAGAGGTTCTTGTTGACACAATCAAGGGTCCCAATAGTAAAAGCATCTCAAAGAATGGTCAGGTTTTAGGGCTTTTTCAATGGGTCCAAACAGAGCTGGGAAATCTAGGCAATTATTTTTTTCTGTTCAATTTTTGAATCTTCTGATACTGGTATAGGTGGGGCTTCAGTTGCCAGTCTGACCAGTGTCCTCAGGTCTGCTCTTTCCTTCTGAACTGAATGGGACATGGAGACATGTACAGAATGCTGCAAGGTGACCCCAGTTGCTGAAATTCCTGCCTCTGTTGCCAAGGAGCATATAAAACAGTCATGACACTGATTTAGATCACAGTAATATAAAGTGACATAAAAGCAAATAGTATGTTTACATGTTGCCCTTTGGCATTAATGAAGCCCAGAATGGGTGCACCAGTCCAAGTCTATTATGTTATGAAGGTAAAATGGGATGGCAAGAGCTATCTCAAAGACAATATCTGTCCAGAAAAGCCACTATGATAAGTGTAAAATTTTCCTCAAACATATTGTATTCCATTTTCTTGCCAAAACACAATAAACAAAATATATGACATATTATGCAATAGGTAAAAAGAAATATATTTTAATCAGATATGAATAACAGATTAGAAGAATTTTTAATTCACTTTTATCTTGCTTTGATCTGAAACCAAACTCTGAGCAGCCAGAAACATTAAAGACTTGGACGAAACAAGGATGACTCATTTTCCCAATTCTCATTGAATTGATTTTCTAAAGAAAGGAATATGACTTTGAATTATGTGGACCATTTAAAATATTTTGAGCTGATTTTTCAAAAAGTACACCTGTGTATTAAAAGCATCTGTCATTGTATCTGCATTAGACATGTAGCTAAAACTTTTTCCAGTATTCATTGTTAAGTTATAGTTTTTTCCTTCTACATGGCATTTGGCTTAAGTCTTCCTTCAAAGACTTAGTTACATAGCATAATGAAGGAGATAACTTCAATTGAAGTCATGCAAGCAAAAAAATGTTAGACTCTTGACCTGTCATTAAAGAATATGACAGTTGATTCAATATGGGAACTTGAAATAATATTTACATATTAAGACCACTGTTGTCTATGGCAAGCTTGACACAATAATTTGTAGATATAAAAAAAAAAGGGGGCTTTATTTTAATATCCTTCTGATCCATGATATTCCTGTGTGCTCTGTGTAGCAAAAGTAGCTTAAAAAATGTCTTTGAAAACTACGAGAAGCAAGGGTTTTGCTCTTCCCCATCTCAAATTTACACAGTGGCAGGAGGATTGTGCTGGTGCAGCAGAAGATTTGGCCTCATTATGCTTTGTTGCCAAGGGGAGGTTTCTAGCTAGCCATTGGCAAAACCCAGACTGGAAAAACTAAAAGTACTAGTTTTCTAGGCACTGCCCATGTTTGGATCACAGAATGTTTTCCACAGTAGATTCTGAAGATGCCTATACTGTAAGTACTTCTACTCCTCAGGATGCTAATTAGCACTGTCTTGTCTTGCTAACTTGGCATTTCAGACATGAACTTATTCCACTGAGGTGTCTGGGAGCAGCATAGTCTTAGGCTAGTTGCAGTTGTGGGCAGTGAGAGCATTGTGCTGTGTTCGTGTTTCAGATCCAAGATTTATAGCTTCTCTTTAAAAATAAATAAATAAATAAATAAAGTTGAACTCCTTAAAATGTAGCAGCAGTGGTGTTTGGGGAATAGTATGGATTTGCTACCTGCTGTGCTGTGCAAATGTAGCAGTGCTGCTTCTCACATATAATCAAGTAGTTCAGGCTTGTTGCCATCTCTAGCAGGCTGTAGGGTGGCAAATGTTAATGGTGACAGCTTGTGGAGGCTGGCTTTTCCTTTAAACTTAGAAACTTGTTTAGCTTGTTTGCTCAAAGTTGAGAGTGGCTAGCTTTATGGCTCTGCACCATGACGCATAAAAGTTACTAAGTACAACATGCAGACACATTTTTTTTTCTTTGGTAATAAGAATGTTTAATTGATGATCACAACTTGCGTCTATGCCATCATTGTCAAAAAGTGTTCAAAAGCAGTTGTAGCGATGTGCATATTTGTAGTTCTTGTCTCAAATCCAAATATTGCTTTGTCTGCAAAAGGATAATAATCTGAGCAATGGAAATGACCTTACAACAATTTGGATTACATAGCAGCATGCCAAGTGAAGGTTTACATTTCAAATTATTGCCTATATAAATTCAGTCTTGGTCCTTTCCTAGCAAGCTGATTAGGCTGCTCATGATGGGAAAGGAAATAATGAGGAAAACATTCTCATTTGTACTATGCAAAATTGTGCAGGGTTTCTTGGAGCACTAGAGGGAGCAAGAAGGTAAAAGTTCTGGAAAGAGCAACTGCTTACTTGGAGGTTGAATCCTTAGAGAGGAAATTTACCCTACCACACAGGTAAATAAAACTATAATACCATTAAAAATCCTCTAACAAAAACCAAACCATAGCCGAAACTGAAGTGATATCTTACACTGGTTTTAGTTTCGTTTGTTTGCAGTATTTTTGTTATTGTTTTTCCCCCCCACATACACACACCAACAGTATTCTTCTCATTCCTTCCCACCCCCATGCCCAGCCCTCCCCCTCCCTTTTGTTTATTATTTTGAGGGGATGCTTTTGTTTTCATGTCTCTGAATGCTGAGTGTGTATTGATCTGGGCTACTGCTAAGGTCTGGCTCTGATGGAACCAGAAGTCCTTGTTTCTCCTCATCAGAGACCCCTTTAGGCAAATGTTAACCTGCCAAGAGCATGTGCATTCCAAGGAGGATTTGCAAATGAACTAGCTGTTTTCCATGAACAATATTTCCTGACCTAAATCCTTCTGTCCAAAGGAAAAAAAACAAAAAAGAAAAAGAAAAAAAGAAACGGTATGTGGTAAGTGCTGCTGCAGATGAGAGAATATTTTCCCTAGTGTTCCCCTTGCCCACTCATATTAACTATTTCTAGAAAAAAATAATGAATTCTAGTGAGCGCAGCATTTCATTGCAATTACAGAACTGACCCTGAGCCTATAAATAGATGTTTTACCCAAGTGGATTAGTCCACTTGCATGTTCCTCTCAATTTCAATCTGCCAGTAGCTTTGGAAAGTCAAAGGCATTTGGGGGAATATTCTCATTTTAGTGTGTTGGATATTACTGGCTGACTCCTCCTGGGATTTGTGAACAGCATTGCCAGTATATTGAATTTTAAATACAATTCTACAGTGCTGAAAAAGACTGTTGTTCATGTGGCATCACAAGAATCATGGTGGTAAATAATTTAAATGTTCTCTTTCCTGTTCCCCTTTGTGTTTTTAAGAAACATTAAGCACTGCTTTGGATAAATGAAGAGCAGAGTATGTTTGAAGATGCTTGGTATAGGACATCTGCCAACTCATGGACAGTCTGAGGACAGTGTGAGGTGACACCTGCCCCCAAGGCTTAGGGGGAGCCATGGATGGGCAGGTGGCTGCAGCCCTTGTTGTGGAATGCCCTTAGAGGAAGACTGTATGTAGCAGGAGGTTCTCAGTACAGAGAGCTGGACTTCTGTCCCTCCCATCTTGCTGAGAGATGCTTTGTTTGCACTTTATAACTCTGTGAGCAAGAGGCAGGACAAATTCAAATATGCAGTTGCTTTTTCTAAAGGTGAAGTAGGAAGAAACTCAGTGACTGCTTTCTTTCCAGCTGGCTTATTTACACAGGTGTAGCCTCTTCAAGACTTCCATGGCAGCTGTGTTGGCCCTCGCCTTGCAATATTTCTGCTAAATATACCAACTTTCAAGCAGCAGTGGCACCTCCCACCCCCAAGTACAATGGTGGCAGGAAAAAACAGTGTGTAGAGAGATGTGGAGCTTTCTTTAATAGTTCCTCATTGTATGCAAAGAAGTGCCAACCCTTTGTATACAATTCCATTATTTCTTGATTATATTTCCTGATGTCTTTGTTACAGCCCAGTTTTCTTTGCTGTTGTTGATATAGTAAACAAAAGTCAGTCAATTCATACCAGTTCTCTGATTTTACTGTAACTCACCCCATGATGGGGTGAAGCAGCACTATACTGAATAGGGTGCAGGCATATGCTCAGTGCCTCCTCCTGCAGAGAGAGATATGCTGTACTGACAGGATCATCCCTGTAAAGAGAGTTCTTCCCTTGAACTGGAAATTTGGTGCACAGGACATTTCCTGATGCCCAAACTTCTGGTGGATATCCTTAAGAAGTTTCCTCTACTAGCACTTCAATATTTATTTCTTAGTATCCTTATTTATGAAAAAAAAAAAAATATTCCAAAATCAAATCTGAGGTATCTGTGGCAGGTTAGGTGTCAAGAAGGCTTTTGAAGTCTAATTTGAGGCTTAAACTATTCTGGAATTAGGGTTGTTTGTCTGAGAAAGTAAGGCCAGAAAAATTACAGTTACTTATTACCCAAAGTGCATTACTTAACAAAAATTTTGTCCAGAAGTATATTCCTCCTCAGTGTGGTGTAACAATAAAACACTGCCCATAAAGATTAACTTCATTTTGTGGTTTAGGAACATTCTTCTCCAATTTAGTGTTCCCACTGAAGCCACTTCAAACTATGCACTGCTCGCTCACTCTGCGCCGTACCTCTCACTTCAGCCAGTCCCTCTGCTCCCTTGTGGAGGGCTGGAGAGGAGAACTGGGGACATAAAAGGTGAAGATCATGGGTTGAGAGAGGAGCAATTTACTGGAAACAGCAATGAGATAAGAAAATGAACAGCAACAGCAGCAATACTCATGTCAGAGTGTACAAGAAATGAAACATTATTACTCACTCTGCAGAAACCCCTGACAGTACTTGATAGCTCCCTCTGCCATGCTGCTCTGACCCAAAAGTCACCCTTTCCCCCCTTCCTGGAAAATGATTGAGGCAGCACAGAATAACCTCTGTGTCCTTGCCATGCCCTGTCTTGGCTACTGCAAAAATTAACCCTGTCCTGGCCAGAACCAGGACACTTAGTCACTACATATCCCAGTTTAGGAAAATATCCCTCCTGAAGACAGCACTGAAAGTAATATTTAACTATAGTACTTAAATCTCTCAGAGATCAATGAGAATTTCATGCATGCCTGAAACTTAACATGTACCTAAAATGATTCAGCAAATGAGGAACACTTTAATCCATCTGGTGAGCACAGCATTTCATTGTGATTATTCACAGAATTGACCCTGATGGTTATCTAGCTAGATGCAAGACTTCAGAGACATTAACTCCCATCTTTTGTCTCCTTCTCAAGAGAAACTCTCTTCAGAGACCAAAGCCGCCCCAGGTTCATAGTCTGTGGGATGGTTTGAGACTGTTCTGGCCATGTTATCTGGTTTCTCTAGGTCAGAGCTCAACTTTCACCCCAAGTCCATGTAATTTTTTGAGTCAGAAAAGGCCATAGGCTAAAGAAGCCATCTGAGTGTCCTGTGATTAGGAGCAAAGGATCAGCCAAGCTGTTGAGCTCTCTCAATCTTGAATTATCTTCTGTTTTCAAATGACCAGCTTAACACAGACTCCGAATATATCTAACTTTTCTGCTGTTTTATTTTTTTGCTGCCTTCCATGCTTTCATGAACATGATGCAGCTAAAATGATAAGAATTTTCATTTGTAATATTTTTGGTTTCTTTTCCATTTTGTGAGGGTTTCTGGAATTCCAATAGGCAGCCTCTATAAACACTTGTATACTGTATATGTTTTTACTATAAAATAGATCTTATCTTCCCTGCAGTTTTCCCAATAACATGATTGAAATCATTGGATGGAAGCCTTAGATGAAATAGGTCTCAATATTTGTATATTATCCAGGGTAATAACGAATGGCTCCCTGCTTGAATATACTTACAGACTCTCATACTTTTTTCAAAGCCAGATAATACATTTTCTTTATGTGTTTTCATTATAATTTTAATTACATATTTTTTCATAAGTGCAGGGATTTTTAAATTATATATTTCTTATACAGGAAAAAAAGAACTACATTTTACTTTCAGATGTTCTGATTATAAAAGAAAAACAGAAGAGTTTTCAGTTATCCTGGTATGAACTCATAGCAGTTTCTAACTCTGGAGTAATTCTGCATTTACATAAAGTGGAAGATCAAAAAAAAAACTGAAACCAAAAGTTGTAAGAAGAAGAAATTTCTTTGTATTGAAAGTCATGGAAACTGGGAAAGGTGGCACGCTCACACGCCCTCAGCCTATTTTCTCCCTACTTGGGCTAAGGAGCCACAGAAGAAATAAGTGAAATGGATCTATTGGGTAAATAACATCTAGGTTTTTGTAATCCTTTTATGTACTTACAGAGCAATGATTAAGTGAATGTGGCTTCTTAAAATTGTGCAGTGTTTTAACTCATCGTATTGATATTCCAGATATGCCGCTGTTTTGATAATTATGCATCTATTGTCAGAGACAGTCTTCTCTTGTATAAAAGCTGCAGGTGTTTAGCACTTATTAAAATCAGGCAATGCATCTGTGGTCAAAAAAGTGCATGCTCAGTCTTTTTACCTCTACATGATATTGAATAAAGTTTTTCAACAAACTTCAAAGATCCAGCCCAGTGCCCCTTCTTTTGACTTATTGAAAGAGAAAAGAATAGCTCTTGATTTCTTTTATATGCATATAGGTAGCTGTAGATAGGATTAGCTTAGTTCTGCTTGAAGATTTGCTGTCAGAAGTAGTGCCTTTCTCTGGCAGTTGCTTATGACAAGCTGGAAAATGGATAGCTTTTTACTTAAGGAAGACCCTCATTTTAACAAGGTAAGTATTCTACATGCTCTCTTGTTGTTTGAGGCAATAGCTGGGCATGTCTTTTGAAAATATTACTTTCCTTGCCGTCCCTCTTTGATTTATGAAGGGAGTGAATGGAAGTGAGTGAGAGGCTGAGATGCTCAGCACACAGCACCCTGGAGAGAGAGCACCGCTTCTCATTTGAAACGCAGAGCCCTTTCTGGTCAGCTCAGTTCATGGAAATTAAACATGTGCCTCATCTGTGCCAGTCCCAGGACAATGTGGGCTGCAGGGCTCACAAAGAGCCAAAGCATATTTTGTCTGTGCAATACTCACAATATAAAGCATGGAACTACCTTGGCTTTCAGATGCTGTGTCATCCATTACTGCAGACTTGCACTATTTATCATAGAGAACAGTCAAGCTTTGGGGTTATTTGCATCATACTTTAGGTGTTTCATACACTTTTTTAACCTCTAAGCTCTGCCAGCATGCCCAATTGGAATGGCATGTTCAAGGCCCAAGTGCAAATGCACATACCCCAGTGAAAACTTCTGCAAAGAGGGGGTGAAGTGTTTCAGCTGTACAAAGACTAGCTTTATCTCCCCAGCTGGACCTCTGAGTGAGTCAGGTCTGGATGCTGTGTTTTTCCTCTAGCTATGAGGATTTGTAAGCGTAGGCAGGCATTTTGATATATTACACTTATTTTTGCTGTTGTGTAACAGCCTATTATTTATCTAGAGTCAACACAATTCCTCAAAATTGCTGGTAATGTATATTATATTTTGTGTTTGCTCTCTCTTGTGATGGTACACTATACATTGGAAGTGTTGATAAATATTCTGTAAACAATATGTATCAATTACCTTGACAATAAAAGGCAACTAGCAATTTTCCATGAACTCTGATTTTGACATCAAATAAGGCACAGTATAAAGTGTTTTTACTAAAGAAAAAGTTTCAATTCTAGCAGGATTATTAGTGAGGTTTTTTTCCCCACTTCTGCTAAAGATTGTTGCTAATACCTTTGATCTGTTAATGTTCATCACAATGCTCCTCAGCTTAATCAGGTTAGTATAACACAACATTTTAACCATCAGAGAAAATCTTCAAAATTTGAGTTTAATGATTGGAAATGAAAATGACAACTCAGAGTGTCAGTGGTTTTTTGAATATTTTCATGCATGATTTTAAAAGACAGTCTTCTCAAAAAAGAAGATGCCTGGAATCTTAAGTTTATAGTTGTTTGAAGGTAAAAGTTTGCTTTGCATTTAACTGATTAGCAGCCTGGCTGTGATTAAAAAAGGATGTCTTTTGTAAGTTTGCAGAAAGGAAGTGATAGTATTGCTGCTTGAAAATAGCCTAAAGTCACATCTGTGTTCTTTGAGTGTGATTTTGAGCTTATTTTTTGCCATCATTTGTAGAGGGAAGCTCTCCCTTAGGAAGTGAAACCTAATGGAGTTTTATTTCAGTTCTTTAGTAAATAAAATCAGAGCTCCCAATAGTCTTTCCTTTCCTTTCCTTTCCTTTCCTTTCCTTTCCTTTCCTTTCCTTT
>JACBWW010000011.1:2908588-2952805 GCA_020086605.1 Lanius collurio | reverse complement strand
ATGTGCTGGAGTGATGAATTTGATAATCATCCCCTGATGATGCTGTCAAGGGTCACATTCTGAAGATATTAAATATAATCATGGACTTCAGTCAACCTTAAAAAGGGTACAGTGGGAGGGAGTGCCCAGCTTAGAAGACCAAATCCCTGTCTCTGCCTTTCTCTGGCTCACTACTGTAACTGGTAGGGATTTTCACAGTTAAGGGCTTTGGTGTATTTAGGCATCAACAAATAAGAAATATGAAGAATCCAAGTCTCCATAGGAGAGATGAATATGGACTTGCACTTACTTATTTTTGCTTGCCTGTTCTTAAAGTTTTAGAGATTCAAAAAATAAATTCCTACCTTTAAAAGATTGACCGCTCTGTTAAATAATTTTCAATAGTTATGGACGAGATTATTTTTTGTGGTTCCAAATGTGAATTAGTTGGATAAAGGACAAGAGCTGTTTCTTTGTTTTTATTATCTTTATTTCACAGAATAGTCATCCTCATGGCCTAGATCTGTCTTGAAACAAAAATACCTTCCTGGAATTAGCTGTGTTTTGAAAAACTTCCATAATATTGTGGAAATATTCAGATGGGTTAGTTGGCTCCTACTAAAATACCTGCATTCTGAGTACCTACATACTGCACCCAAACACCTAACTTTTCAAGTACACAGATCTGAGATTCTGAACTGTGCCAAAGTTACATGAAAGTGTACGGCCTGGAAATCCCCCATGATTTTTTATTTTGCAACAGCTACCTGGCGTCTGTGAAACTTTGCCATCTGTTTAAGACTTATGCTGTGTAGTCGATGGGGGTATTTTTGTTGCATCTCTAAAATCTTTGTCAAGGATATGACACTGAAATAGTCAAGGAACAGCTAAGTGAACAGTATTGGAATGTACAACATAGAAAACAGCCTGATCTCAGAGATGATTAAACGAACTATTCTACTTTTAAAAGAGTATTTTTCTCGTTGTTCTCATAAAAGAAAAGAAATCCTGGAAGCGCAATTCAAACTTTTTATAAGCGAAATTTATTGATCATAATTTCAAGACAGAATAATTGAAAAAACTCAGAGATGAATTGAAGAAAGGTGTCGCAGGGACTTGAAAGAGCTTTCTGGGGTAAGTCATTATGATTTCAATTTAAAAAGTTATCTGTTTCTATAGTAATCAGAATATTGTGGAGGTTTTTAGTAGGAGTTTGTATATGGAAGTGGTTGGAAAAGGATAAATAAACTTTTGAGAGACTAGAAATTAAATCATCCCAGCAAATCAAAGGGAAAATGCAGGATAATACCAAAAAAGATCCAATAACATGAAGGTACTTGCAAGATACAAAATTGCTTTGCCTGTCAAAATGTTTTTCAAGAATCTTGCCTCCATAATGGGACAAGACCACTAGGAAAAGAAGAATTTTCTATTCTCTCTGGAAAGTACCAATTCTGGCAGACATGGAGGCACTTTGTAGTGTCCATTCCAAGGGAGTTATTGCTGTTCTCTATGAACAAAGTGTTTTAACAGAGATAGTGCTCACAATTCTGTGAAGCCTGACTGATGCTGCATGAGTCCTTGCAGGGTTAAGTCTGATAGCATTGTCTGTTTGTCCTGCAGTGTGTGAGACAGACACGAGCAGGGATGACACCTAGGGCCATCCCTTTGCTTGAGACCTTCCCTAGCTCCAGCACTGTCCAGCTCTGCATGCATACATTAGGAAGATCAAGAACAAGTCAAGAGCAGTGAGCCTGCCCCTGTGAGGCCACATCTGGAGTACTCTGTCCAGTGCTGGGCTCCTCAGTACAAGAGAGACAATGGAGCTCCTGGAGCAGGTCCAGCAGAGGACCATAAAGATGAATAGGGGACTGGGGCATTTCTTTTCTGAGGAGAGGCTGAGGGAACTTGAACAATTCAGCCTCAAGAAGAGATGACTGAGAGGGGGCCTCACCAATGCCTGTAAGTATCAGAAGAGAGGGTGCTAAGAGGGTGGGTTCAGGTTCTTCTCAGTGGTGCCCAGCAACAGGACAAGAGGCAACAGGCAGAAACTGATGCACAGGAAGTTCCATCTGAACATGAGGAAGAACTTCTTTCCTGTGTAGGTGACCCAGCACTGGAACAGGCTTCCCAGAGAGGCTGGGGAGTCTCCCTCACTGGAGATATTCAAGAACTGTCTGCTCCATGTGCCCTGGGACAACCCTGCTTGAGCAGAGAGGCCGGATGGCAGGTCCCACTGTAGTCCTTTCCAACTTGCTTCATTCTATGACTTTGTGTATCTTCCACATTTGAAACAGTTTTTGGTTTACAAAACAAAACACTGAGGAATCAAAAGAGAGTTCCTTTGTGACAACAATTTCACTCTTGCATGTGTGAATCGAGTTAACAGAGATCAAACCTCAACAAGGTAATGCTTGGAAGCACTGTTCAGGTCTGATGCCTGAAAGCTGTTTTTTTTATATAGTAGCTTTGTGTGTAATTGATTAGCTGCCTGTCTTATGCAGAGATCTTGCAGAATTGGTTACTAAGTGATTGTGTAATGAAATATTTGGAAAGACGGTTCCTACTATGAGAAACTTAACTTGCAATAAAATTACTGTTTTGTGATATCAGTAAGAAGGCTCAATTTGTCAGTAAGAATCACAGCTGCTAGATTCCCTGTAATCCTCCGATTGCCAAGGGTGCATCCCTAGTAATGGAAGAAGGAAGGTTTGGGAGGGGGAAGCCTTTCATGTGTGCAAGAGAAAAAACTTTGAAACACTGCCCATGAAGATGAGGCTTGTATGCCTTATTCTAAAGAGTGTCTCTTAAATGCCTTCTTGGTCATATTTTCACTGTTCTAGGTTCACTTTTTTTGACATGCAGTTCCTCCTATCCTGCTTTGTCTATTCTTGTTTTTCTGCATCCATATCTAATCTAATTTGTGTTGAAAAAGACCTCAGGACATCTCTAGCCCAATCTCCTGATCAAAGCAGAGCCAGGCAGGTCAGGCCAGATTACTTTAAGACTGTTTTGGTCAGGACTTGAAAACCTCCAGGGATGGAGAATGAAATGCCTCTCTGCAAGCTTTGCTTTAATATCTGAGTGTTCTCACTGTGAAAAAGCTTTTCCTTATATACAGTCTGAGACTCTCTCATTTAAATTTGTGTCTAATGTGTCTTTTTCTTGCAGTAAACAATGCCATCAAGAGCCTGGATTCGTTTCCTGGATGACCTCCCTGTAGATACGGGGATACCTTCCTCACTGAACCCATGTCTTCCCCACTGTGGTGGTTTAACACCAGCAGGAAATTAAACTCCAAGTAAGCCACTCCCTATTCCCCTCCTTCTGGCATGGGAGGGACAAAAGTAGAGACTATGGGTTGAGATAAAAATTTACTGAAAACAAAAAACAATAGAATAAGGAATGCACAATAACAACAAAAATAATACCAAAGAGAGGTGTTTTACCCCCAAAAAAGTATTCACCACTGGCAACAAAAAATGAGATGGTGTATGGCTCCTGTAGGTCATGACCAGTGGCTTCCCCAGCCAAAGGAAATGTGGTGACCATTCCTATGTGCTGCCCATGTGGCAGTCGAGAACAAAGGTAAGATGGCAAGGGGGCTCACATGGATAGTGTTTCCCACCTCCCTAGCCCAAAACAATGAAAAATCAAAGACAAACAAGCCCACAAATCTGCTCATCCCATTGGATCCCATCATCACTCTGCTGGGCTCTGTCCTGCCCAGGAGCCTGAGTTGCTGTTTCTACTGCTCTGCTCTGCTGGAGGTCAGTCCTGCTGTTGCTGCTGCTTTCCATTCCGCTGCACAACTTTTTCCCCAGTTCAGCGGAGCTCAGCTGGGCTCTCTTCTGCTGGGCTCGACAGTTTTGGCCAGGTTGGTGTCACCCCCAGCTGCTCCTTTCCCCAGGGCTGTATGAACACAAGAGCTGACCATTCTTCCCTACAGTCAGTTCACGTTTTCACCGCTTTCCTTTCAGCACCCCATCCCGTAGCCCCAGCCTGGAGCTGTGTGGGCTTGGCCAGTACCCTGGTGTTATTCTATACCATCTCACATCATTGACAGGGCCAGGGAAAGAGACGCTGTTTTCAGAAGGAAAGGCTGTTCCTTTCCAGTTGAGGGGAAAGCATGGAGAGCAGAGGGTCTGTCCACCATTATTTTTCCTTGTCCTGAACTTGGTGAGCATTTTGCATGTAAATCACCTCTCTTTTGCTATTAGTATTTTTGCTGTTGCTGTTTGTTTTTTCATCTCATTGCTGTTTCCAGTAAATCATTCTTACATCCACCTGTGATATTTGACTTTTTTGCTTCCAGGAGGGGGGGATGAAGAGTGGGTGCTAGAACAGTTTCAATGGCAGCACTAACTTGGTAATACAATTCCTTAACTATGAAAACTTGTTTCTGGCCTTCAGGCTCCATACCATCCATTAACCATGGCACTCCAGGCCTGATCATTTAGACATTTTTTATCAATCCACTAGTTCACCCATACAGACTGCAAGATGCTAACTTGAATAAAAGATAGTATGGGAGAATATTGCATGAATTTAGTCTTGCTAAAGTCAGGGTAAATAAAATCCATTTTCTTTCCTCCTCCACAACTCCAGTGATTTTAACACAGAAGGCAACCAGGCTGGTCAGGTGTCATTTACACTTAGACAATCCATGCTGATTGTTTTGAGTCACCTCATTCATTGGCACAAAAATGTATGCCTGTAATGACAAAAGTGAACCTGGTCCTTTTGAGCCTCAGGTTGGCCTTCTGCAGTCAGTGAAATTGGATGGCATTTGTGTTCCTGTGAAGGGCAAGATACTGCATGTTTCAAGTCAGCAGGAGTTTTAGCAGCTATTTCAGTGGAAACAGCTCCTAGTCATAAACTAGAAATGGGTGTGTTTGTTAATAAAACTCGCTCTGAGTTAATCATAGCTTAAGACTCAGGACAGGATTTTTTGTTTTGTTGTTTTTTTAGACAGAACCCATAGGCCAAACAATAATAAAGAAGAATATCTTGCCCTGGGAGCTGGTTTCACCCAGCTACTCTTTGAATTTAAGTTCATATGAAGTGGAATGCATTATGAACTAACCATAAAGAACACTGCCTTTAGTGTGCAATAGTTAGGATGTAGCTGTGTCGTGTTACTCAGACTAGAGGGTTTTAACTCAGTAGGTAGGAGACAGCTTGTATGGATTAATTCTGCCTTGAGTACAGGGTCAAACCTGGACTGTCCTTCAAGATAACTTCAGCAGCAGTACTGAAAGAATTGTATACATTTAGCTTTTCTTTTTTGTTTTCTTGAAATTTGAAAGTCCTTAAATAATGAACCTGAGACTGCGCAGCCTAATGCAAGAGCAAAAAAGCAGTGTGACACATCAGCAAGATAAATACCTGCTTTGTCTTGTTGACTAATAAATTAATCCTTTCTTTTTGCTGTGTATTTTCTTTTTTCCCCTGTTGTTTATATTTCTCACATGCTATTTCAAATTAGATTTAACCTGTGTGCTAACACATTCCAAAAATGAGGTGCTCTTTTCCCCACATAACCAAGGAGTTTTGTGTAATCTTTAGTACACAGAAAAGAGTAAATGCACCTTACACTTGCTGGCATGTTGCACAACTGCTACAGCTTTAAATTGCTTGACCAAAAGGCTGCTCATTACCAGGAATAGAGCTTATGCTCCATATGACCATGCATGTCAGAGACATTTGATATGGATTTCTACCTTCCTTTCTACCTTCCTCACTAATCTGGTGATATTAGGAAATTTGACCTCTTTACTTACTCTGGCTCAGATTCACCTCATTTGACACACTCAGCTGCAAAGCTTGAGTTAGAAGCATGGTCACCTCAGAGTGTCTTGCAATCAGTATGAAGGGATAAGCACATGCCAGCAATGATTCAGCCCATCTCTCTTTATCTGTCTGTTGCTAATATATGGAGTTTGGGGTAGTTAGGTTCCTGTATTGGTGTCTCACTAAAGTAGACATATCTGTCCATGCTTTTATCCAATCTTGGGCAAACTTTGTCACAAAAAGAGTGTTACCAATTCTTTCATCCACTTTCAGAGCCTTAAAACATTTAGAATTTTTTTCCACTTCTTTCAGTATGTTATTGAAAGAAGTGCAATGGGGGGAGTTATATTTTGGTAGGCAAATGGTTAATCAAGCAATTTTTAATTTCCTACTATTTAAATTCATTCTTATGTGGAAGTCATTCAATACTCAAGAATCTCAAAAATGTGCAAAACTAAGAGCTATTGCACAGCTGTGATTGGCCAGAAGGTGACATTGGGAGCCCTCAAGGTACCACTTCAGTACACTAAATTCAGCATATCCCCTTGGCTTCCCATTGCTTTGCTTTGGTCTTCAGAACTGAGTGGAAACACAGATAACAACGGAGGAGAAGTGCACCAATGGACTTTCAGGTATAGTTTGTTCTGCAGACAGTCAGACTTATTCAGACATAGACCCTTTCTAAAGGTATACCATTTCTAGTTATATTGCCATGGCAATGCAGGAACCAATGACAGCCAGGAAAGTGTAAGATATTTGTTGCAAATGATTATTAAATACAGCTGGAGGGAAAAGCTTTAAGAGGGAGCCTGCACAAGAAGAGAGTTGTCTTGCAGCCTGCCCTGGGAAAGGGAAAAAGACATGACTTAAATGTGGAAGAGTTTTACTCAAGAAGGTTTTAGGTGGAATGCAAACCTCTCTTGAACTGGCAAATTTGTCTGTGGCATGTGCTCTCATATTTTCATGCTCGGTGTATCATAGAAGGGCAAAGCTGGTGTCAATTGTGGCCTCTGGGTGTTACTTGTTGTTTCCAGAGTAATTGCAGCCAGAGAAGATCTATTTAAATGTAGGAATAAGGGAAATGAAATGTAAAAGAATATCCAGGATTCAGCACATTATCACCCAGAATTCATGTCTCATATTGTGGTGAGGTACAGAAGGGCTGTTATTTTGAGGATAGTGATGGTACATACAATAAAGTCTAGTGGTGTTAGGCTGTTTATGATAAATCCCACAGGGAATCTGCAGAAAACATGAAGAGAATTCATAAGGTCACCTCTGTGCCTTCACTCTCAGATGCTGCATCTCTTTACTCAACTACTAATGGTGAATTTTCCCCAACCTAATGCAAACTATTTTTTCTCTAATTCAGTTCCCTTGCTTTTTCCTGTCCAGTCCTCCTAGTGCCTTGATGAGCTGGGCTTCTGAATTCAAGAGGAGTTCAAAAAGAAAGCAAGAACATGTTAAATGTCATATGTAGTATGCTTTTGTGGAACTGTTAAACGAAATGCAGTAAGTGGTCCTGTTTTTCCTCTATCTAGTTTAAATTGAAGCTATAATGTAAGTTGCAATAGTTTTGTATGGGATAACTTTTGTTGTCATGTAAAGACACAATAAAACTATTTTTATAGAACAAGATCTGGCACTGCCCCATACTTTGATAGAACACAAGGGAATCTAACATCATACATGCTGTTCCTCTGTTTGTTGCTTCATATCTCTGAATTACTAGGACAAAAAAAAAAAAAAAAGAAAAAAGAAAATTTAAGTCCCTGCAGAATCCCATCATCCTCTTTGCATAAGCCCCAGGAATTATCTGGATTTGTAAAAGTGTGAGTATACTTGATGAGCAGCCCTTTCAGCAGGAATATCTTCTTAACAGAATTTCTGTGTTATACCTTACTGGAAAAACACAAGACATGCTGCAAACAGATGTCCCCTTGTGAACATAGGATCGCTTTTCACAAAAATATTTGTGGTGGTAACATACAAGTAGCTACTACTGGGTATTATTTGTTTCTTATATCTGAACTCAAAGATAAACCCAAAAAATCTAAATTTTAGCAAATTCCATAGCACTACTTGAAAGCATAATATTTCTCATAAAGTGCACCAGTGGTGTCAGGCTGCATACCCGCAACATGACAAAGAAAGTCTCTTGGTTTAAAGTGAATGAGTTAGCTTAGCTTTAGTTGTGGTAATTTTTTCACTCAGCTAATCATCCTCCCTCTGGGCTAATTTTCGAATATTGCTCTTTATTTTCTCTTTACAGCTGTGCTTAGGAAAGGAAGAGACACTAAGACACAGTTGTATTTTCCTCATTTATTCCTTTAAATGAAGTTAAAGAAACTCTCAATGTTAAGGAGTGAAAAATCTCAGGAAATGTTTTCATTAAAACTCTGCTGGCAGCAACTGTGCCTCTGGCATTGAGGGTTGTCTGTGTGTTCCTCAGTTCTCAGTTGCTCTAATAAAATGTATAATTTCTTCCCGTTGAAGTGATTCAATGGGAGAAAACAACTTTTTTTTTTCTATATTTTGATGTTAAAGAAATTATTATTTTTAAATATAATAATTTCAAGGCCTTTTCCTAATATTTCCAATGGGGTATTTAGAAACTTTGAGAATACTAAGGCAAGGAAAGAGATGTTACAGAGATAAGATTTTACTTACACATTAGGTCTGTATTTGCCTTCTATGCTTTTGTGCCCTCAGAAGTATTTCTACATCTTTGATACCTCTGACTTGCAGGGCTGCACCTGTAATGGAAATTGCTGATTCTTTTTTTCCTAAGCATCTGGTTCTGAAAAGGGCACTCTGAAGTCCATCATGGAAGAGAGGGAAGAAACCATGTGACATTAGGTTGGACCACAAAGTTATAAGGTAGAATATAGATTAATATCTTATTTCTCCTGCTAGCTTTTCTGACAAGTGCATAAATTGATAAGCATTCAGTTGGCTTTCTTGTCAGTTTAGGTGCTTTTATATGTTCTCAAGAAACCTTACAGATAGCAGGAGGATTCTCCTTTATTTTTCTTATGCCTCTTTGTTTCAGTTCAATGAAAAGTCTGTCAACAAATAATGAGAGCCTTTATCTTCTTTTAAACCATTTCTTCAATACTTTGTCATATTGCATGCAATCCTATTCTAAAACTACAAGGTTTACTGCATTTTTTTTTTTGGCATGATCTATGAGTAATTCTTAGGCATAGAGACATTTTCTACACTAGATTTTCTGTTTGTGTAAAATGCTACTTAAGGTGGTTAATAACAGGTTTTTGTAGGTTTAATTCTTTGCATGTGCAAGAAACAATGGCAATTAATTCTGGACATTTCGAGAACACTCTATGGAGCAGTTGGCACATTTAGAATACACAATAATTGGCTGGATTTAGTCAGATCCATAAAGTACTATTGTGATAGATGACATTGAAAGGGAAACTGTAACTGCAGAGTTTCTGTATGCAGTTGGGTACTTGTTATGCCTCATATTTTGTAGTCAGCTACAGAGGAGAAATTCTGTAGTGAATACTGGCTTTCTATGGGTTTTTAGTCTTGAAAGTGTGTTTTGAGCAGCAACATCACCATTGGGCAGAAGGCTAAGTGGAAAGCTTTTATCCTGTACACAGAGACAAACATTTTATTCTCTTGTCTTATTTGCCAAAGAAACAGAGAAGATGTGAAGATTCAGGAAGACAACTGATAGTAGGAGGCAAGACCCAAGGAAAGCCTGTGAAGGCACAGCAGTTTGACACCCAGTTTTGAGTGATATATGTTGCTATCTTTAGTTTGGGAAAGCTTAAAGAAAACTAAAGACAGAATACAAAGAGTTTTCTAAATCTAAAAAGGGAGAGGTCTGAGAATGCTGTTTCTCTTTGCTGCTCATTCCTGATGCATTTCATGATCTGCAGAGTTTTTCAGAGAAATCCAGAAAAATACTTGTGTAACTATGCCCACATCTGCGCCCTAGACATGTTTGCATGCATACCAGTAGAACTCTTCAGTATTTCAGTGATCTCTTGAAAGGTCTGGTATAATACTCTGATGACAAACCCAATTCTTGTTTGTCAGATATGCATAGCTGTATAAAAACTTTGCTGATATATCTGAAGAATATTTGACGTGCTGACTGCTGTAATTTACAGCTAAGATGGAAGAGAGCTGACTTTGTCCTCAGGGGAGCAAAGTACTCTTACTCTTTTAACTTTCTTATATGCCTTTTGAAGCAAATGTTCACACTGAGCTTTGTGTACAGAAAATCATGGCAAGTTGTAGATACAGGTGACAATGATTTTTTCTTGCAAATGCAGTTATAAGTATTTCAAGAATGCTGGCAGTTGTTCTTGGAACTATTTATATTTCCTGATGCACAGATTCATGCCCTCTTACTGTTCTTCAAGTAAAATAGTTCATACTGTACACATTTTTATAAATTCAGGTTGAGAGCTAAAAAGTTCATATAGTAATTTGCCTGTAAAGATTATTTATGTATGGCAGTGCAGCATGTTGCCTCCTCCAGTTTTAAGGTGCATCATACTGAAGTGTACAATTGTTCTTGAGGGAATATTCCTGATATTGAAACTGCAACATAAAATTCCAGAGTGTCCCATGAAAGTACAGTAGCACAGTCATGTCAGGGTTCAAAAAGGGCTGGGAGATTACAGGTTATGGGAATCAGCTGAAGAAAAGTCTGCATAGATTTGCTTAAGTATGTACTTGTATTCTAAGTAGTTTACTGAAGGAAAGTATGTTTTCCTGGTTTTGAATCCTAAAGCTTCCTTAAGTTTCAGTCTATACCCTGAGTTTTTTCATATGACAGTGGTTCAAATGATGCTGAAGCATTTGTCCCTGCTCCTTTAGCATTTTCTGAATGAGGTCCACTAGTTTATTTTTCAAACAATAAAGACATTTTTTCTTCATGTTCTCTACTTTAGTTAAATTCACAGAGTCCCTTTGGTTTCTATCTCCCATCTGCTCTAATTTTTCCTTTGATTGTAAATTTTATTAAGTAAACATCCTACTAGTGTAAATTAATGAAGTTTTATTGACTTAGATGGGAAAATGATAGTTTATAACAGCTGATGATTTTGCATTATGTCTTAAATTAATATGTGAAAGAAAATTGGGATGCTGTTACTGGCTATGTCATATCCCAAGAATACCCTTAAAGTTATTTATTTTTCCCATGTGCGTTGTTGCATTGGGTTTTTTGTTTGTTGTTTCAGCCAGTATAATCTATGGATCTCTCTCTTTGATTTGCTTTATTTTCTGAATATGCAAATTCTTTTAGTCATGCTATTTTTCTCTGTAGTAAATTGTCTCTCTAGATGCCTGCTTCCCATCATAAAACAAGTAGGATTAATCAACCTCTGAAAAGGTGTAGAGTGTCTCTGTCATCTCTAAAGGAAGCATAAATGATTATTAATTTAGACTGGAAAGGGAAAACTGACAACCAAGTTCTGCCTGTAGTGACTATCTACCTTTACTGACTTTGTCAAATGATTCTTTTTTTGAGCATATATTGAGATTTCTAAACTCTTTAAAGGAACTGTGTGGTTTCAAATTTCAATGATACGGGGGAAATAAACAAAAGAAAAAGAAGGCATGCATTCTGAAAGTGTATTTACTGCCAGTTTATGAAAAGTACCACTTCTTTGGCTAATGTCTCTTTTTAGATGTTTCAGAATATCTTTTGCACTACCAGAGCTGTATCTAAACAACGTGTCCACAGTATTCCATTTGGTTAAGCTGTAGTCCCTTCCTTTCTTTTGAAATAGGATATTAAAGGGAATTATTTCAGTTGTGGCTTGATATCTAATTCTTCAGACTTGACAGTTGTGTATTTTCAGTTTCTGTTTGATAGTCTGTAATGGGGCTGTCCTTTTCTGGGTTTGCTCACTAACCTAGGCAGCAAGATTATTTGTAATAATAGGTAGGACAGTCTCAAAGTAATCGAATCTGGAAAGGTCAGGGGCAGAGAATAGTTGCCATGTATGAGACATTTTCAAACAAGAAATGGAAGGCATCAAGTAGCAGTCCTGAAAATAGGAACATAATCAAAAATGCAGATGGAAAAAAATAAAGGAAAGTAGGTCAGGGATGATTCTCCTGATGCAGCCAGAGAACAACTGATGCATGTACTAAAGGCTCTGTCATTTCCATGAAGAGCTTTATCCTACAAAGCCAGCAAAAAATAGAGTTGAAAGTGGAAGAAGGATTGAGTGGTTTGGAGCCTGTTTGTATTTCACAGAGATAAACAAGGGAAGTCAAGAGTCTGAAACTGCAACAAGAAGAAATCTTCAGAGTATTTCTTGTTGGACACCATTTGTTCCCCTCTTGTTAATCAATCACTTTCCAGTATATAGGATGACAAAATTGTAGCTCTGTTGGTGTTTGTCCACAATTAGCTGGTCTGGTTCTCTGTAAAATGAGTCTTATTAGAATTATGTCATTCATATGGTGTGGTAGTGCTGCTGCAGATTTTGAAAATCTTTTCCTCATAGCTGCTGGTGGCTTCTGTATTTAGCTAGGACAGACAGGGATGACTCATGGGTGTTAATTTGGGCTTAAGGCTATGTTTTTAAACCTTGTTCTCCAGTTTGTAAGCACTCAGAATCTGTGCCAGAATCCAGACCTGCTGCTATTTAGAGATTATTTGTATTCATAGCCTACTGTTTCAAAGGACAGCATTAGTCAGGGCATTGTGTTGAGTGAACATACATCAGTTTGACAGAAAGTGTCCTAATCTGCACATTCATCACTTGAACAGTTTCAGAGTTTCTAATTTCAGTTTCTCTCCATGTGCATTCAGATGCCATTACTTGTTTGTCTTGTCTCTGATAGATGTTTGCATAAAGTTTTTATACTTTTTCTTTGCGTAGTGGAAATCAAGCTCCCCCTGTTTATGTTTGCAGTTGCTTTGAGCTACTTTAATAATGCAAAATGGCAACAATTTTTTCTGGGACAGATCTTGGGCCTCCAGAGCTGCCTTTGCATAGGGAAATATGCTGGAAGCGTGGTGTTTGCCCAGTAGGAGAAATGAACTGCAGGTGGTCAAAGATATCAAAAAACTCACAGAAAATACTGCAGAGCTCCAAAGGTTTCTGAGTCTAAAAATATGTAGATAATGTCTGTACATATGCACTCTTTTTGGATAATTTATGTTCAGCCGTAAACATCTATTATTTCTGAATACATCACTCAGTATGGATAATACCCATTGCCACTATTCTGTTACAGCAGTCATCTAAACTTAATAGAGCTTTTTTTCCTTATTATGCTTTCGTTTATTGTCTATATTTAGGCAGCAGCGCATTTTGATCACCTAAGAAACAATTTTCAGTCTGAAATTCATGTGTTCTGTCTTTTCTTCTCTACTTCCCCATCTGGTTTCCCATCAATACCCTTTGTTTCTTCCTGAACTCATTATTTTAACGTTTAACTAATTGTCAGTCCAGATCATTTGATAAGTAGGGTTAAAATTGTTCCAAATCGATCAACACTATAGCTCTGATTAGCACTTTAAAGTTCAATCATTGATTCTAACCTGTGTCTCTTCAATTACAGTCGCTGTCAATTCAGGCTGCCAGTGAAGTTTGTATCTGTTGTAGAGAGGGCTGTGTTGGCTTTGAAAGTCCTTTTATATGGGCATCTTTTCTATCCAGGCTAATTTTTTTTTTTCTCTCTATGTCATGAAGTTGAATTATTATAGGAATCCTATTTTGTTCCTGGACAAAATATGAAGCCTATCATCTCAGTCAGCACAGAATTATTGGACCTAGCTCACTTGGGGAGAAGAAAGTATGTTTCTTATAAATTAATTTTAATCATTAGAGCCTCTGAAAGCTACTGGAGACCCTGCTTATGCCATTTCTGCTCACTGTAAGCTCCCTCCTTTTGTCACAAGCCAGTTCTATGTTTTCTACAAAGGATTTCTCTTGAATGTCCAGTGAAGAACAGCACTTCTTTTGACTGCTATGAATAGTGTTTTTCAATGAATAGCAGCAGCTGCTCAGAGAATTTGTCTGCTTAAATTTAAGGTTGATAACAGTCTTTAAATTCTTTTCTTCCCCTTCTGTGTTCCAGTTAGCAATGGAGCTTACAATGGATGTGCGTGCTTGTGTACATAAATCAAAAATGTTTGTATATTGCTAGAGAGGACAGCTTTTATACTTTTGACTCAGTATGATAATGCTGAAAAGTAACCTAAAGTTAATAATCAGACTTATTTTTATGAACAAGGGACAAATTTGGTAATCTCTGACTGATTAATGTATTTCTATTTTAAACAATAAAATGGAAGGTAGAAAATATTCACTGGATTGTTCTTCTCGTCATTCTTAAATGTCCAGTCCTGAAGTCTTGATCTAATATTCATAGGTCTCTGAGTTCAAATTGCAGTACAAGTAAGTGCTAGAATAAACTATGGAAACAATTTTAATTTATCAACAAAAAGCAATTAATTGATTGATTACTCTTGTTAAGACTAATTCTTAAGGCAATAAAGTGGAAGTGTTTTAATCCTGATCTCAAATACGTGTAAAGTAAAGCTATATATAAAATTAAAATGCATAAAACTCCAAACATAATGAACCACTGGTAAAAATAAATAGGAAAAAGGAAAATCATTAGTGTGGTTTTCAAAAAATTGCTTATATACAGGATACGAAAATTATATAGGTCTAATTTCTCATTAGTGTTCTATTTTTTGTGTAACTAATGCTGTTCCTCTGAAAATTATTGTCATGGGATTGGTCTGAGAATAGTAAACACTAAAGTTTTTCCTTGTGTTTCCCAATAATAGTAATTGAAGTAATAAAGAAATACTTTACAAATGAAGCAGTGCTTTATGATGCAAAGATGACCTGCTCCACATTTCTTCCCCTTCCCTTCACAGCAATATTGAGAGAGGAAATATTTCATTTCCTGTTGAATACAAAAGGGAAGTGAAAGGTGTCATGGAAGCAATGGAGATATATTATGAACAGTAGAAAACTTACAAAAGCAAATAGCTCCTGCACACACGGAGTTAGGTATGAATCTTCTATCTCAGACACTTCTTCCCAGCCTCATTAAATTTTCTCTATTTTCAAATACAGGAAAGGTAATTAAACTGACTTGTTATTTTTCTCACACTGTATGTTCAACTCCACGGTTCTTTTGGCTGAAATAATATTAACAGCAACAACAACAACAAAAAAAAAAAAAAAAAAAAAAAAAAAGAAGAGAGAGAGAAACCATAGTGTAAAAGAGTTCTTTGTTTCCCTTCTATGTCTTGACATCCTCTGAGCTGCATCCTGCTCCCTGCAAAGCCACATAATCTTCAGGAAAGCATATGGGGTCGGAAGGCGAAGTGCTGGCTTTTCCTATGAAAGCTGAGACGTTTATCATCAGAGAATGGAGCACAGTGCAAATTCTGAGCTTGAAACAGGGATCAAACAACAATCCTCTGCACAGTCCTTTCAAATATTTTTTGGTCTAGGTGCCAGAGGGCAGCTTGGAAATGAGATTTGTTGCCAATACAGCTGCATAGCCCCATCTCTTTTGTTTTAAAATTCAGTTTGTGCTTTGTTCAACACAAGATGAAGACACCTTTTAAGCTTGAAGGCTTTGTTTATTATTGCATCATCAAGGCTGACTTCTTAAACCAGCAGTTCAAAACAGTGATATAAAAGAGGGTATTTTTTTTTGTCATTTTTTAAAATAGAAATTATGTCCCCATTGTGCATCTTCTTCTTGAAAATGACAGCTCTTATTCTTTGAATACAAAAGGTACAAAACCAAAACAAAATCAAACATTTACTGCCTGTCTCAAATGCATTCAAAGCAAGCAAAAATGCACAGTATCAATCAGTGTGTCATTAGTGGTATCTTTTGAAACACAATGGGGACAACTAATGAAATTCCAGTAGAAACACAGATGAATTTCTTCTGAGTTTTGGGGATGGGCAGGTGGGAGGATATGTCTGAAGACTAGCTGTGATTTAAAGCTTGTGTGGAGGAATCAGACTGATGCAACAAAGGGAACCTTGTGACTGGTGTCTACTACAGGAGGCATCACACTCACAGGCTCTTGTCCTGTTGGGGGACTTCAACCACCCTGATATCTACTCGAAAAGTAGCATGGAGAGCTGTAGGCAATCCAGGATACTCCTGATATATGTCATGAGTAAGTTCCTAAGTATCAATAAGTTCCCCAGGGGATCAATAGAAACTTTGCTGAGAAGGACTTGGGGTGCTGGTGGGTGAGGGGCTAGACATGAGCCAGCAAAGTGCATTTACAGGCCAGAAGGCCAGTCATGTCCTGGGATGCATCAAAAGCAGTGTGGCCTAGCCTGATTGCCTAAATATACACATGCACCGCTTCTCAGGAGGGCTTTACAGCCTCCACTGGACCACTGTGCTGCCCTCACCCACACCAGCACATCTACAGCTTCAGAAGTGCTATACATGGGCAGGCTGCAGTCCCACCTTGGGCAGCCTGGTGGACAGATTCTCTCTTGCAGACAGGGCAGTTGGGACTCAACCTGTATGAGTTTGATGCGCAAACACTCCATAAAGCAACAGGTCAAAATCAGACTGGTAGGCTGCCATTATAAATCGTCAGTACGATTGCCCTCCTGCATCTACTGCCTTCTGTAACAGTTCTTCTTAAAAAAGAGGGAAAACAAAACAAAAACTTCAGAAATGCAGGTATTTGAAATCTAGACATTAAGAAAAACCACCACAAAACCAGAGAGAATTTACTATGTCAAGAAAGATTGAAAATCCCAGGAGTACGCAGTTAGAGAGGAGACATGGATGTCTCCATTGGTGATCAAATCAGGAATAATGAATGATATATAGAACATAAATCAGGTGTTCTGACTAATCATCTCTCAGGATGATGTTTTATGCCATTATTACCTCTGAAATAGTTTCAGGCTTGCATGTCTCTTGGAATCATGTAATATGACAAATATCTTTTCCAATTTGTAGATATCAACAGTTTTTGTATATTTTTTTCCCTGTCTGAAGATACCACCTGCTTCAATTTCACAGCAATAAACACTTCAGCTAAACCAGCTTTGAACTCAGACATAGCACAGGTCTGACTGTTCAAAACAACCTTCTAAATAATCTCAGGTTTATGTTCCTGAACTGATATTTTGTTATTCAATCGAGTCTTTGCTTGTAGACTGATGCCTTACATACAGATGTTCCAGTGCATTAAGAAGCAAAAAGAAAGGCTCAATTTGTATTTTTACAGGAACTTTTCTTTCTTTCAATTAAGTAGTTAAAGGACATCAGCAAAATGCAACCATTATACATGCATCACCTCATTGCAAGTTTCTCTAATTTTTATTTTTCTTGGTTTATGTCTACCTTGCAGCTGATGGCTTGAAGATTCATACCATTGCTTTCTGGAGTTTCTGTAAACTTGATTATGAGTTTTGAAATTTTGAAAGCAAAGGAGAATCGAACCTCGACATCAAAAGGGAGGGAGGATTCATTTACATGCAAATAAGCATTTTGGACAGCACCTTAATCTTTCATAAAATAGGATTTGCCAGCCTGAAAGTCAGTAATGCACAACTTCTGTGCTTTCTTGTTGGCAATTATGATAATTATTAACATAGACTTTATGGGGTGTGAGACAGATTGTTGCTCTGGAGAGTTTATTCTGTGCAGGAGCTAATGCCACTGTTGTTTTTTCAGAATTTTGAAGGGCAGTTTGGACTTCGGAGTCAGTTTAACTCTGATGAATTAACAAAATCTTTAAATCTAAAAGAATGTTGGTGAAGCAGTAGGATTTTTTCAGAACATTTTCACATATTGTGTTTCTGAATAAGTGAGTTACATAGGAAACAACATGTGCTTCAACAACTATCAGCAACTTCCCAAGGGCACATAAAGAAAATTCCACCTTTATCACTTAAAAGTTGACACCTGAATATGGCTCATGTTTTCAACATACCCCTTTACCTTTCAACTGGATGGTTTGACATCTCCATCAAGCTAGATCTGACTTCAGTACTTTGAAAATTTTCAGTAACTATTATTCCTTTTATCCCACCAATGTTTTGTTTTCAGTGAGTGCCAGTCCATGCACAACTGAACAGATTCATATTGCTAGGATTTTCTTTTGTATCCTCAGGTGGAATAGTACTGCTGCAGATTTCTGAATTTACATGGAATTTTTTTGGGGGGCTTTATTATATTCTCCGTCCTTCACGTGCAGGTCTGATTGTAGCTGTCTCCAGCTTGAAAAGAGAGTTTGAGAAGCTTTTTTTGCAATTCTTTTATTTCTTGTGGGACGGAGTGAGCATTTTGTAATGGCTGCCTAAGTGTTTCTTTTCAACAACTTTATGAGTTGGTGATTGATTTAAGGCAGACAGCCCCTGAAGGCTGTCATGTAGCACACACAGAGGTTATGGGGAAGTACTAGATTTTCAAAGCTTACTGCAACTGAAAGCAGCAGAAATACTTCTTAAGCTACTGTCCTGAATTGTTCCTAATCCCTTCAGTGGCCAGGTTGTCTTGAAGTGCCTTATTACAGGTGTAACATCAGGTACCATTGGCCTAGAAATTAGTACTGAGCACTGAATTGTTAGCAGCTACTATAGCTGAATGGTTCTCCCATATGGGATTAAAGGGGAGTTATTAAAATAGTCACTTGTGCCTTGTGATTTGTATAACAGAGGTTATGAAAAATACTGCATCAAAAGTTATATAATGTAATACAAAGTTCTCTATGCAAAGTCAAAAAAGCTGAAAAAAATGCTCACAGCATAAGAAGGACTTGGTACTGCTGGAGGAAATTCAGAGTAGGGCCGTGAATTTGACCAGAGCACTGGAGCACCTCGACTATGGAAGCAGCTTGGGAAGGTGGGGCCTGTTCAGCCTGCAGAAGAGAAGGCTGCATGGAGACCTCATAGCAATGTTCCAGTATTTGAGGGGAGCTTACAGGGGAGCTGGAGAGGGACTCTTCATCATGAAGAGTAGTGATAAGACAAGGAATAATGGGTACAAATTAAAAGAGGTGACATTTAGATTGGAAAAAGAAGAAATTCCTTCCTGTGAGGGTGGTAAGACACTGGAGCAAGTTATTCAGGGAGGTTGTAGATGCATAGTTCAAAACCAAACTGGATAAGGCCTTGGGCAACCTGGTCTAGTGGGATGTGTCCCTGTCCATGGCAGAGAATTTGGAACTAAATGATCTTTAAGGTCCCTTCCAACCTATTAAAGGTCTGTGATTCTACAAAATTATTCAAGCCTTTATTTTTACATGCAAGAAGCTATTCAGCAAATAGTTGAAAAAGGCTTTTTCTAGCCAATTTAAGTGTTTTTTTATCCATACAAGATACTTAGTCATTTTATAGGTTATCTTTTATAAGATTTTCATGAAAGGCAGTGCAGTGAAAAAAACGTGCTTTTCCACAAGACAACATTAATTGAAATCACTACATCTCCCAGTAGGTGATGTCTGCAAGTACTCAGACTAGTTGTTGCACTTCATTAGTTGCTGTTTCAAAAATGTGTCATAAAAGTGAACTGGAAAGCTCAAATAAAATTATTATTAATTCTAGGTATTTGTTCTTGAAGACACTATTGATCAATCTTTCAGGTTAAATGCTAGAGATTTTTTTTTAAACTTTTAAGTGAAAGATCTTTTCCTTCTGTCATCTTTAAAAATTTTATTGCATTTTTATCTCACTAAAAATATGCCAGGATATACTATTTTGTGGTAGCACAAATTGCAAAGGTTATGGTTTGTTTTTTTTTTTACTGAGATGTGACAGTGATGTTTGACAATAATCTCCTTGAATGAGAAAGTGCCAGTAATATTTTTCAGTAAAGAAAAGGGATTGCAGAGGGATGAGTGGGTGTAAAAGATGACATATATTTTTGTACTAATCCTGTTGTAAATAGTAGGAGAGGACACACAGCTCTACAATAAACTAGTTTGAAATCAGATTTGAGAGTACTGAATAAAAGAAATCTGGACACCTACATATTTGAAGACAGGAAATATATATATTTACTATAGGAAATACAGTGCATGAGGATGATTGTTGTCCCACATTTTTCCAGCTTAACATAAGGTACAGAATGAGGAATGATGGAGGTGGTGACGACTGCTCTCTCTTAAATATTTGTCTGTAAATATCTGGAAAAGGAGGGACCTGAAAATCATCCAGTTGCACCCTCCCTGCTCTTGGCAGGGACAGCTTCCACCAGACCAGGCTGCACAAAGCCCCATGCAGTCTGGCCTTGAACACTTCCAGGGATTGATATGTTAAAATCCATGTGAAATCTACAGCAGCAGTTTTTTCAGGATAGTGGTGATATTCAGTTGTGTGTTTAACTTACATAGAGGATCAGTCACACCATAAATATCTCAGGCTTATTTTACAAAACTTTTGAATAGGGTGAGGTTGAGATGGCTAAGTCTGATTCCTACCTGTATGAATTGTAGGACTCTACTGGAAGAGGTGACTCTGAATTCAAATTATTAAATGTATCTATCTCTTCAGCCTCCAATATGTGTTCCTGAAGTCATGTGCAATGGAGTGATAACATTGATGCTGGAGATAAGGGAAAGCATGTTCTTATCCAACCAGTTCAAAGGATGCACAAAGTTTTCTTGTGGTTGCATGACCAGATTAATGATATGTCCAGGAACTCGTTCACCTACCTCATGTCTATGAATGAGTTCTTTGTTTACCAAACTTGTTTATTAAGCAATAGATAGTAAAGAGGGGTGTTCAGAAGAGGTAACATGGTAGTTTAAACTTTAGTGAACTGTAAACAAAGACAACCGATAGCACTGCATCCTACTGTCCTGCTGTCTGGGTCTAATTGTTCAGTATTTCTCCATTTTTTGTAAAAGAAGAAAAAAAGACAATAAGTATATCTTCTTCCCCTGCAGATAAAGTTAGCCTTTCCATATACACTTGTAGATTTCTATCTAAATATATAAGCTTTTTATTTCTATTAAAAAGAATATTTATTAAAAGGTCTTGCATGCATATACATGATTTATTACTGTCTGATAAATATGTAGAACTGGATGGATTAATCAATGATGGTGGTATAAAAAGTCCCAGTTTTATTTGTGACCAAAATTTCTGACTGATTTTGCTGCTAGGCAAGGCCATGCATGATCTTCCTGTCTTCTCCTGGATTTCACTTTATCATGATTTGCTACGATTTTCAGTCAGTGTTTCCTTTTGTAAAAAAGTTCTCATGTAGCATGTATAAATCCAAGTACATTTTTTAACCTGACAGGTATTTATCATCCAAAGGGAGTTCTATTCATGGGTATCAGAAAGAATAGCACTTTTTGGTGTAAATTTTTTCCATACTACTATGCCCTCCTACAGCAGCACAGATTGAAGAAGGCTGTGTTGGAGACACTGCAGAGCATTCTGGAATCAGGGCTGCAGGTGTAATCAGAGTAAACAGTAGGTTGTGACAGTCCTGCAGTTCCTCTAATGGATGACAGTACATAGCTACAGCACAAAAATCTTTCTGATTCCCAACCAAATAAACATATTACCATCTATCTCTGGGGTTCAATTGCAACTTCAGGGCAATGAAGTTTCTAAGAGGTTGCTGACAGGAACAAACTGTTAAACAATCAAGATATATCAAAGGCATTTTCCTGCTTGTTTTCTTTGTTCCCTATCTAGAGGAACAAATCTGACATCTGGCAATAGCAAGTCAGCAGTATTTCTAGATTTGTTGCTTCCTTTTTTTCTGTATTATTCATATATTGATGTTCTTAAAAGTCAGTACTGCAATATTCCGTTGAAAAGAGAGTGGGGGCAGTTGCAAATATTCTTGTGTCTTTTCTTAGGTTTCTGTGGATAGATATATTCAGTGAAGACTGTTTCTGTAATTGAACTGGGGGAGACTTTTATTGTTTTCAAAGATCTGTTTATAGAACTTAGAGAAGTATCTGGTTATTAGCTTCTCTGTCCTTTTGAGAAGCTATGAACACACCCTGTAATTCTTTTGCATGATAGCCTAGGAGCATACTGAATAGCTGCAAAGAAAAATTCCAAGGTGAGTTCTGTTAGTGTGGATATTATATTTTGTCAGTAGTACAGCTGACTATGGGAGAAGTTAACCACAAAAGCTAGCATCCTGGAGCAGGTGAGATGGAATATTGCAGCTTAGACCAGAATTTGCATATGTGTCATTAGTTTATGTTGAAATGACAGAAAATCATCCTCTCCAGAAAAATAAATTCAGTGTTAGGGTGGTCAGGCACTGGAATAGGTTTCCCAGGGAGGTGAAAAACATCCCAGTGTTTAAGAGAAATCTGGATCTGGTGCAGGATGATGTGATTTAGTGGTTTAGGGGTTACAGTGCTGGTGCTGGATTGGCAACTGGACTTGATGATCTTAAAAGTCTCTTCCAACCTTGACTATTCTTTTATTATGTTCTATGATTCTGAGAGACCACATGTTCTACTCTGATGCCTGGATCCAGTATCTGGCATCATTAACAGCCTGAGTGAATCCTGTTGCAAGTATAATAGAGTGATATCCAGCCCTAGGACTCACAGTGGGGCTGGAACACTGATTTCCTGCTGAATATTCAGCACAACTATCAGCCTTGACAGAGACTGTCAATCAACAGAAATACTTCGTGTTTCATCCTCTCTGTGTGGTTCAACCTTAGGCTCAGCAGGAGACTTACATTTGTTTTTTTATACTCTACCTGTCCTAATCAGAAATCTTTCCCAATTAATGGAAGGTGATAGGGTGAAGCCAACATCCCAAGACCAAGTGTCACCAGTGTGTGCTTTGGATGGGAAAGGGAACAAAGTAACTGCAAGGAAGAGACCTTGGTAGGGTACTAGCCTTTCCCAGCCAGAGACATGCAAAGGAAAGCCCTTCAGAAGTGCACAAAGTGCACGGGTAAATGAAGGTCCTTGCACTTCTTTGGGAGCAGAGAAACCCTTCCGTCAGCTAAGACCATTGAAATGATGTGCTCATTTCAATACAAGAGGATTTTAAGCACTTTAAATAATCATCCACATACCTGTGCTTTTGAATACCCTGTGTGAGTCAGCAGTGAGTGGCCAGTTCAATTGTTCTTCATGTAGGGTATCCCAAAGGCTGTTCTAGTTGGGTGTTTAGACTGCAAAAGCTGTGATAGAAATTAAAATGGTGAGGGATGGATAAAATGCCAAGAATGGAAGCTCTCATAAAAAAAAAAATAAAAAACCGAAGCACACTTGTGTTTATATTGGTAAGGAGAAATAAAATTGTCTGAAATGAAAGTTTGTTTGGCAAGAGGAAGTTATGAGGCTCATTACCTACAGATCATTAAAGATTCGTCATTTAGGTCTTAAGTTCAGGTCACTCAATATTTCAAAAAGACAGAATACAACAGGGAAACAAAGCCTTGTAATATTCATTAGATGTGTATAATTAAAAGAGCAAAGTGAATGAAACTATTATGGTTCACATTACAGCAGAAAAGGACTAATGGCCAACATCAGAGATTAGCCTGAAGGAGTCTAAACTGTTATAATTTACAGTTTACATAAAATCTTCCCTCAAGGCCTAATCCATTGTTTATTTAGAAACCTTTTATTCTAGCAGTGCAGAGAAGAATAATTCTGGACATGGAGCATCTTTGTTGCCTCCAAGTTTCTCATAATCGTGCCTGTGGCACAAAAGGCAGAACAGAAATTTGAATTGTTGTAAATATCCTGCTTCCTGCATCCTATGTTAGGGAGTTAAGCTTGTGTCAGTTCTGAAGGCTTACTATCCTGCCTGGCTCATCCATAAAGGTACAGTATTGCTAATTATCACTCTCAGAGAGGATGAAACAATAAAAGTTGAATAAAAGCTTAAATTAGTTTACAATAGAAAGTAAAATTATCAATACTAAGAAAACAGAATTGGAGTGTGGAAGAAGGGATCCCTGGATCATTTGATGGATTCAAGGCCTTGCTATTCTTCCTTTACTTTCTTTAAATAACAAACATCTGAAAGTTCTTATTGGAATGAAATGAACTTGAGTGAAATATGAAGGACTCATTAATAAATATTCTAGTTTATATAAATATCTATTCAACATAAAACACAATCCCAACTAAATATAATATAAAATCACTAGACCAGAATTTAGACAAGAATAAAAGTCAACAACTATGTGAAAAGTGTAAGCAACACAGAAAGAAGACATAAATCAAGAAAAGAATTTTAGCAAAATACTGAATACTATAAAAATAAGAATGTATTAGATGTTGACTAAAATTAGACCTATAGAAACACATAGACAAGACTATTTTTTAGGTAAGAAAACCCCAGAATTCACTGAAGAAAGAAATTAAAACATCAGAGGAGAGAATTAGAAAAGAGGATGGAAGGAATGATAAAGCATACTATTACATAGATGCTTTTCCAAGTGTATTTACTTGAGAGATCAGGAGAAATATGCCATCTGACACTACTTGTGTATACAGTACTGTGAATGATTTTGTGACCAGTGAGGTGGAAACATTTATTAATTTAGCACAAATGAAAACTATCAAGGCTCCAGAACTAAGACTGTATTTCTTGTAAGGTTCTATGAGTGAGGACATGGAAAAAAAATACACAGGGTGGTGAAAGGCAGCACAGAACAGTTGTTAGGCTACAGTGGGTTGGGAGAAAAAAATTACAGGGGAAAAAGGCCAAATATTGTGGAATGAGTTTATTGTCCTTCTGCAGGTGTTAATAAGGTAGATCTGTAATCAAACATCATAGTGGAGTTATGTTTAAGATGTCTAGTGGATTTGATAAGGGTTCTGAACTCGTGGTTTGCATGTGAGAGTACGGCTCTAATCTGGTAGCTATAGCAAAGCCTGAGGACCAATAAAAATAAATACATTTGCAGAGGGCAAGAAAGGAAGAGAAATAGATTTAGTCAATACCTTGGCTTCATTCCATCACAAATTAAAAATCAAATTTCCATGTGGTTTGGTAAGTTTAATAGATAGGTCAGAGCAGGAGTGAAGAGAACAGAAAGACTTGTTCTTCTGCTGAAAATCATAGAGAAAGAAAATAAAGGAAAAAAGCTGCATCAATTTACTTGAGTGAGCTGAGCTGGCTCACCCAGCGTCTCATGCATTGATCTTGGAAAATGTTTTCTCTTGCTGTCTGTGTACAAAACACCTCCTTGTGAGGGAAGGTCTACTTGTGCCCTACATTGTTCCTGTTCATCAAGTTGATGGAAAACTGCAACTGCCCTCCACCAAACTAGATTTTAAATCCTAAATATGCAAAGTATTACCCCTTTATAGGCTTTACATTAGCTGCTCATTATTCTGTGGCAGATTATACAATAGAACAGGATAGGATGTGATCTGTTTTTATTTCTATTAATTAATAAACAAACACCCATGTTTCTCATGTTACTTGATATCTCCAGATGACCCTTTCAAAACTCCATAGTCTTCTTCCAACTTTCAGGATTGTAGCAAGTATGTATGTTCTAACTGGAGTTTCAGGACCAAATAGCTCAGATGTACCACTTTCTCTCATCCTTTGACCACTTAAAGTTTTTATTTTCATGTACATATTTTCTTGCCAGGTTGAAGTTGACACCTTGTGTTTTGTGACTACACACCCACACTGGTAAAACAGAATGATCTGGTTTACAAAGGAGTTTGTTCAGCTCTGTCCCAAGGTAATATGTCTGCATATATTTGTGTTAATTTATTTTAATTTTTACACGTGAGGAGTGTAATTAAGAAAATACAACACTATCCTATACAAGCAATTGAGACCAGTCAGTCATATTCCCATTTTCCTCTCTTACTTCTATATGTTTCCATATTCATTCTGCTGAGTAAATGTATTGTTGAGACAATGTGTTGGAAACTTTCAGGTTTTCATCCAATTTTTTAACATATTAGCCTGGGATTGATACTGGAGCAAGAAAGAATGTAGTCTAAATATCACATCCCAGACTGAATTTGCAGGTCAAACAGCTTCACAGAATCACATTTTTATTCAAATTAGATCATCAGATTTTTTTTTCATTACTTGAGAGATAATGCACAGTTATGCTGTTTATGTGGGCATTTACAGGCAAACTTTAACATACTCCATAGCAAAAGTGAGAAGGAAAAAATGTTAAAGGGGACCTAAGCCTCTAAATTGCTTAATTTGCTATTCAAGTCCCTTTTTTTATGTGAGGCCTGATGTCCTGCCCTTTATTTGTCTTGTATCCTGGGAGTCAAAGATGATTTGAGGAAATGAGATATTGCAAATATTCATACAGTATCTTTCTTTTGGGGACTATGACATTTTTTTATGGATTGGCAAGGACTGCAGTAATACATATTGCAGCTCAGATGAGGTCTCTGTAAGTTCATATAAAAATGGTAAATATTTTCCAGGCCCAGTGTCTGAGATTGTCAGAATTTAACAAATGTTTCCTTGAGCAGGAGGCCAAGTGGGATGTTGAACTGTGCCAACAACCTAAATGTGTACAGCTCTAAACCTCTAAACACAATGGTCATGTATTTTCTCCTGAGGCAAAGCAGCATTATTTTATAGGTGTATGTCTTTTATTATTATAAACTTTGATTTATGAATTTCAATAGTAAGCAAAGCAGTGCTTTCAAGTGAATTGATCTTGAAATAAGCAAATACGTTGTCATTTAACCATATGCTTAATGGTATGCTACTTATAATTGTAATGATTGTTTGCCAAGCATAGTTTCAAATAAAGAAAGAAATGCACAGATGGTTTTCTTATTTAAGTGCATTAAAATGCATACAGAATGTTTAGAAATGCAAATCCTTTAAATCAACTACTTGACAAAATCAGGCTTTGTTCCAAGTTGTTGTAACAGAGTCTCTTGCATATAAATAAAAGATTGTGTTACAGAAAGAGAGAGAATAAGTCATCTGTAGAGCAGCAGTCAAGAACTGAGTCTGAAAAGGGTGAAAACACAGGAGTTTTATAGTACTGAGCAGTTAGAAGAGTTGGAGAAGTAAATTGTCTGCAGTTATTTCTGTGGGTGATTGTACAGTAGGAGCAAGATTATGTTGATGCATTTGCCCCATTATAGTGACTTAGAGGAAATGTACTCCTTTTAATATCTCAGTGTCAGAAGCCAGCATTGCATTATTTTGATTTATAGCATTATTAGTACAGTTTATACTTCAATGCCCCCTCTTAATCCTCCCATTCATAGTGTTCTACCAGTTTCTCTTAGCTTTCAACAGTGTCTTCAAAAAGACAGGTTTAAACCAATGCTAACTGTGGTTTATGACTATCAAAACATTTGAACCCAGGGGTATATGGATAGCTGGTCCTGTGATGGAAATCTTGGCACTTAATGTGCTGGAGTTATGATTTTTCTCTGAAATTCAGAAAGGCACCATAATTGTATCAAAGTCTCAGTAACCATGAATGGCAGAAGAAAGAGTTATTTAAGGAAGCCTATAAGGAAATACTCAGTAGAAGTTCAAGAAAATAAGTGGGAGAGTTGTTTGGATCTCTTCTTTCCTATGATTGTAGAAGTTTAAATTCATCTAGGAAAACTAATGAGCAAGTAAGGAAATATTGGTAGAGTCAAAGGAAAAAGAAGATGTGGGGGTACGGTTTGGTGTTTCAGGTAAATGAGACACTTGACACAAAGTGTCTGCAGTCATGATGTGAAAGGATGAATTATTTGTTAGCTCAGTTGCCTGGCTGTATAAGGTTGTGTTTTAGAAAATTTTGGTTTAATTTTCCTTTTTTTTTTCTTTTAATGCTTCAGTAACTAGAATATTGAAGACAGTTATTCAGAAAACACTAATACACCTCTCAAGTGTCTCAGGAAGACTAATGAATATTCTTTGCTGGTATTGCAAACTCAAAGAAGTGGAACAGTATCAGAAATACGTGCAGTGAGGAAAGACGTGTTTCTCATGTTACTGGATGTCTCCAGATGACCCTTTCAAAACTCCATAGTCTTCCTCCAGCTTTCAGGACTGTGGCAGGTATGTATGTTCTAACTGCAGTTTCAGGACCAAAAAGCTCAGATGTACCACTTTCTCTCATCCTTTGACCACTTAAAGTTTTTATTTTCATGTACATATTTTCTTGCCAGGTTGAAGCTGACACTTTGTGTTTTGTGACTACACACCCTCTTACATCAAAGATTATTTTGTAATATAAAGAAGATGGAACAGATGAGATCTCTCTAACCTCAGCCGCCGGTCTTCCAGTTGGATAATTTTGATCCTTGTGATTCTTGTGTTTGTGCTGGATTTGGCTGGGGTAGAGTTAATTTTCTTTATGTTGGCTGGGATGATGCTATGTTTTGGATTTTTACTGAACACAGGGTTTATAATAAAGAGATGTTTTTGTTATTGCTGAGCAGGGTTTACACAAAGCCAAGGCTTTTCTGCTCTTGTACTGCCCCACTGGTGAGGGGGCTGGGAGTGGAGGGGATTGGGAGGAGACACAGCCAGGATAGGTGACCCAAACTGACCAAAGGGATATTCCAGATCATATGTCATCATGCTCAGTGGGGGGAAGTGTTGCGGTGGCCCCACCTGGGCCCCCCCGCCCCTCTGGGCCAGATCCCTGTCATGTGACTGAGCCAAGTCTATCTTAGGTTCAAGCCGCCCGGGCTCTGATCTGGTTGGTTGTTTGTCCCGTCTCCGCCCCTGGTATTCCCTTTCCCCCTGTCTCTGATAAAGCCAGCAGGGGGGAAAGCCCAGCCCTCTTACCTCGCTGACTGCTGCCCAGGTCGGGTGCTCTGTTCCCCTCCAGGACAGAGGGAATAAATGACTTAACATCAAGGAGGTATGAGCTGTATTTCTGTTCTCAACTTCTGCTCTGGGGACAGCTGCCATTAACACTGGCTTAGGTGGGGCTGCTCAGTCGAAGGAATATTAGGCTGTTGTGAATGGTCTAGAATATTCCGAGGCTTAAGAAGCAAGCTTGCCACAGAATTAAGCAGTGGGCAGCTGATAACCCCCCACAGGGAAGAAGGAGGAAACAGGAGGACATTTGGAGTGATCTTTTTTGTCTTCCTAACCGTGCATTACATGTGCTGTTCTTCTGGACATGGCTGAACACTGCTTGCCCGTGGAAAGCAGTGAATTAATTCCTTGGTTTGCTTTGCTTGTGTGTGTGGGTTTTGCTTTCCCTATTAAATTGTTACTTATCTGTTATCTGTTAGCTCACTGTCATTATCTCAACCCACGGGTTCTCAAACTTTTCCCTTTCTGATTCTCTCCCCAGTCCCCAGGTAGGCGAGCGAGTGGGCAGCTGAGTGGGCCTCGGTTGCTGTCTGGGGTTAAACCACAGAAGTGTTTTAGCTTGTGACTATAGTAATATTTGGTGTCACCATCCAGTGCCTCTGTAAGCCTGTCCTGGTACGTGACAAATTTGGAGGAACATCCAAAATGAACATCCTCTGATAGAAGGCAGGTTACAGCCCCCCCTCCCCCACCATGTTTGCAAAGAATTTTCCTCAGAAGAAAGTGAAAAAAACCTATTTATTTAACAAGTAAATTGTATCTAGGCACAGGAAAAAATGAATAATGCTAAATAATAAAACCTCTCACTGTGGAGAGAACCTGGTAAAGTTCCAAGTCCTTGTGAGTGTGGCTCTCTCCTCTCTGGAGCTGGGGTTCAGCCTCTGGGCCGCAGTGTAGGGCCTCCCAATGATGTTCTGGTGTTGCTGAACAGTACAGAGGAGAAGAAATAGAAGCCAAATTTCCAAGGGAAAAAAAAAGATTCTTGCCTCAGGTCACAGACTAGCTGAGAAACAAAGGAGTTAACTCTCCTTCTCTCTCCTGAGACAGGAGCTGAGAACTGGGAAAAGCGGGAAGATACTTTCTCCACTCCGCAGCAGCAGAAACACAAGGGACTGTATATCTGTGTCCTTCAACACAAAACCACTTGGTTTTTTTCTCCCTTTCTCTCGGCCCCAGCTTAAAGACATGGAAAGGCACAGGATTCTTGTCTGGCATAGGGGTAGACAATAGGGAATGCAGGATCATACATTCACCCCAAGACAAAGCCTTATAGCTAATAGTCTTTGCCTAAATGTATGGGACCAAGAGAATAAAAAAACATGCTTGACATCTCTGTTGGTGACTCCTTAATGGGACTTGCTTATATAGTCAGTAAAATTAAAAACTCACTTTTTGACAGGATAATTGTTGTATCGCTGCTGTCTGTATTTACTACTAAAGGAAGAGACAAGCAATGTTGCACAAAGCTAGTATATTACAATGGTGTTTAACAAAAATGAGTAGGTTTTTGCAGCTTTCTCCTGATTCATACAGTCTTCAGAGGATCAAATTTCCTTTATATCCTTCAAAGATCTGAGTTATGGTATGGAATGCCTAATTGTATAATGAACACTGATTTTTGTAAATCAGGTGTGGGCTAAATAGGCTCTGGGAGACTGAAGACAAGTACAGTCACTTGGGTATATATTCCAGTTTTTTTGTATCTAGTGATAATAAATTAATTTTGGTACAAATTAAAGTGACATTTATTTTTGACTGGTTGTATTTTTCAACGTCTTTGATGTTAAGGAGTAAGTTTCAGAGAAATAGAAACAGATCAAAATCTCAGCAGAATAAGACTTTGTTAAAAAAAAATGCACATGCCAGAGGTGCACAAACTTATTTCCTTTCCCATTGTGGGCACATCTGTTCCTTCTGGGACCAATTTTTTTTGTTTATAGTAATATATGCACATATATTTACAGGCACGCTTGAATTTGAGCTTAGAAGCAGACTTCACAGGGTTTAACTTTTTATTCCTTCATGTTTGGGGCACATCTGATAAGCAGAGACAATATCTCTGTGAGGTGAGTGATCAAGGACACACAACAAGTACCTAATTTTGAATAAAATATTCCTCAAATCACAACTGGAAAACCAGCTCTACTAGGCTGTACCAAAGGATCATGTCCCTCTGTACTCTAACAGTGGTCATGAGCATCTCACTGAGTAAAAATAAGATTAGGCAGGAATGCTTCATTTGATAGTCCTCTAGATTGCTTACCTCCTAGTTACCTGTAGCTATAGAGTAGGTAGGTATTAATAATTTGTTTCTGTGAACCTCAGCCTGCATGTTCTTTCTCTAACATCCTTGTTGCATGAAGCATTTAATCTTTCTGTTGGATTCAAACCTGGCTGCTGGCTTCCTCTCAGTTCTTGTGCTTGAAGAGGGCACAAGAAGTTGGCCCATTCTATGCTATGGTTCCTGCCTCTTCTGACTGCCCAAAACTCTCTTGTTACTTGCCCAACTTAATAAGACTCTACTTATTTCTTCCTTATCCAGCAACCACTCTGTATCTTGCAGCCCATCTCTGAACCTTCTGTTTTTAACCTCAGATGTGAGTAGATGTATAAAGCAGCACAAAGATACACTCTGTCCTCATGTCATAATAGGACCAGCCTTTTAAAGATGCAGGGTTTCATCACTAGCACAGAACCCTCTCTCACATTTCTTATACCTTGATTATTTCTGAGTGACAGTGCTCTTATTCCACGAAGTTTTCTGCATGCTTTTTCATTCTCAGCTTTCCTTTTCTGCTTTTTCTTATTTCCTAGATTTTTAACAATGCTGTAAAAATGTGTGTTTTGATCCTCTTAGAATCCCATTTAAATGGGACTCTGTCATTTCTTATAGGACTGTTATCTTTTAAGAGTTATACAATTTGTATGGTGTTCTGTGTAAAAGACACACTCTTTTATACATCTCAGCTTCCCCCCAGTCTTCAGTTTAAAAGTTCACTTATAAACCTCGTGTCTTTAAAGGCCACCAGTCTGGTTCACTTAGAGTTCAAATTAAATACATCCTTCCTCTTTGGCCTTCTTTTACTCCAGAAACATTCAGTCTGAATCATTGGTGGGGAATTAAACCCTAGTATTAGTCTCTTAATATTTGGTTTTAACCAAAAGCAGGAAAAAGGTTTAAAATATAACAATACAGAAATTTGATATTACTTTTTAAAAGGTTGTTACTGGTTTTTTTAGATATTTTGAGTAATATTTCAAACTTAAATGAGAAAATTAATGTATCTTTTATCTAACTAGTTCTAAACATCTGTAGCAATTTTTCAGTGAGATCAAAGCTGAAACTAATTGCAAACTCAATTATCTCAAGAAATATTTAAGAACATTAGGCTGAAAAAGTTTCACTGCTGTATTTATATATATGATAGTCTTGTTCTCATTAATCATCCAAATAATATATTAGATAAAAGTTCTGCCTTTTGAAGAAATATAGGTTTTGACTATAAGAAGAAATATTTTAATTGTATTCAGTTCTGGCAATAGTGAAATAGAATTTCAGTGAGAAGACACTGAATACCCTTTTTTATGGGACAAGCCTATCTTGCATCAATGCTTGTGGAAGGTCACCCAATTTGACAATGTGCTGGAGCTTGCAGAAACTGTCACCCAAATGTCATGCTTGCCCTTTTAAAGCTAACAGTTTTTTCCTTGTTTAATGAAGTTGCAAAGCTATATTGACAGAAATTAATGGTTAGTTTTTTGACTTAAAAAAAAAAAAAAACCCAAACAAAAATCCCCCCAAAACAAAAAAACTGAAACTGAACCAGGTCACAACATTTCTTTCTGCTTTACAGTATGGTTATTTGGATTATTTTTGTTGTCTAATCAAATTAGTACCAGGAAACTAGTTTTTTTGAGGCTATAGTGGACAGAGAAAAAAAAACAATCTACTTCATGACTTAGATTAGGAATTGAATATTGTCTGATTTTCCCACTCAAGGCTACTGCCCTAGTGTCCAGAATGAAATTGAATTATAGTTCATGTAAGATGAATAAAGCCAATAACACTACATTCACAGAATCTTTTTCTGATTGAGCTTTATGAGATTTTCTCAAGTCTTGTTTGCCCTTTGATCTGTATCTTCATTAATAACAGCAGTATTTGGACCAAAAAAAAGACTGGATATGAAGAGTGTTTGAAGTTAGGAAATATGATTTGGTATGTAGAATGAGCATTTCTCAGTAGGGAAATCAATTGGTGGGTGGTAATAAACAAGGAAACCAATAAAATGGATTTATTTTCTATTTTCAAAGGACAATTGTAATTAAAATAAATAATCTTTGATTTTATTATTGAATTACAATAAAAAAATCTTTACTTCTATTAGATGATTATTAATATCTTGTTATTTTACTACATTCTAATTTCTCTAGCACTTTTCTGTTGTTAGAAACATCTTTCCCTCACTATGCTCTAGAGGGTATTTTGGGCATCTACAGGATTGTCCTCAGGTAAACAATGCATGCTCTGCCCCTTCTTTTTTTTTTAAAGAATTAATATAAAATCATCTAAGTGTATAAATGAAAGTAACAGCATATGTAAATGTTCATTACATCACATGGTGGTACTCAGAGAAACCAATAAAAATGTGACATTACAATATACACTACAACTAAATTCTGAAAAAAAATTGGACTCTGAACTGATATATAATAAAAGTGTACATAATTTCTATCCAATTTGGGTAGTTCTTATGACTCCAACTTTTTATCCTCTTCCTGACAAGTCTAGCAAGCAACTTTCTTGGTCTTTTATTTTTTCAGAATGGTGAAATCTGAAATTTAGAACTGCAGCATGGCCCTACTCTTCAGTACTACAAAGTAGTAGATAGTTTGTCTGTGAATGCAAAATGTGATGTATTTTATTTCTGATTCTAATTTATTATCATTTGATATCAAGTGTTCTCTGACAGAATCAAACTTCATTTCCCATTTTGTTGTTGAGGTAGACAACTGGTAGAATCAATCCTCAAAAATCTGTGTAGTTTATATATATTACATTGCTTTTTACATGAGTGATCCTAAGAGCATAATTTTAATACTCTTTAAAATGACTGTTTGGAATAAAAATTGAAAATTATTGTAGTTTTGATTAAATACTTTTTCTTTCTCTCCTCAGAAAAACAGGCACATTTGCCACTAGCCAAACAATTCACTCATTTCTTTTCAGATTTCCTCTTGGCTTTGTTACACAGTAAGTATATGACAGAATACTATATAGCTCAGCTATAATATAATTTTATTTCTAAATCCACTTGCCATTGCTTCTCAGGAGTAATATTTGAAAAGGGATATAATTTTACAAAAGAAATGAAGATGTTATTAAGAGTAGATAACACCACTTTCCCAGAGCTCCACTGCTTGCTGAAATCATAAAAATAATAACTATATTTTCTCTTAAAGTATTCTGTTCTATGAGCTGTGTATAAAAATACAGTGTTGGTTACTTCAGGCCCATGAGATCTAAAATACTTATAGCGTTTGCATAAATGATGACATAGTAAGAATCATAAAAGATTGCTATTTTAAAAAGAGGAACAACATAGATGTGGTTGCTATTACTTGTTCTGCTGTTTTGGTGAGAAACTGTATTTTTAGATTAAAGAAATTTGACTTTTCACCATAGTAAGTTGAAAATGGGATCTGGGCTTTAAAAAAAATATTCACATGCCATGTCAAATTACTAAATTTAAAGCATTGCTCTGGAGTTAAATTCACCCATTGATGACTAGAGTATTTTCTGAGTGGGTAGTGACCTGTGAGTTTACAATGAGATGTCATATTACTTGAGTTCTGGAAGTAAAGTCAGTAATCAAGGTCCTGTTTTATTTACAGTGGCTTGAGACTTTTTCTTTATGTAACATGAACAGATGTTTCTCCTTTTTCCAGATGAAAGAACCACACATCTTCTGAAAAGAATTGAAGGGACTGGAAGGCAGGAGACAAAAAATGTATATCAGAAATTGAGATGCACAAGACTTTTAATTCACTAAGAGAATTATTAGACAGGATGTCTGTTGCTGCCCCTGGCAAAAAGATTTCCATCAATGGAAATCTTCTAAAAGACCCTGCCTCTGTGGCTTGGAAATGCTCAAGGCACTGCCCACTCGGCCTGTGAATTCTATACAGTGCAAGGCAGCTCAGGATCTGTTAACAGGAAAACCCTGTTAGTGTCAACTGGCTTAAATAATTAATAGGTTAATAGATTTACCAGATCACAGATCTATTTAGAGTTAAAATGTACTGTCATGGGTGGACTCCTATAATGACATTGATCAGCACAAAATCAGTGTCTCTGTGTCCTGCTCCCCTATGAGGGTCACAAGTGTGGCTAAAGGACAGCCCCTCATGAGAACCTAAGAACAAACACACATCTCAGATGCTTCATGGGCTCACTGTTTGTCTGTCCTTATAGAACAGTTTTAAAATTCTAAAACCTTAAAATGTGTTTTAAATAGCCACCCCTACTCAAAAAAGTATGGTTCTCTTACACTGCTTCAACTCAGTTTATATCATAAATAATATTCACACAACCTTCTTCCAAAAAGAACAGTCTTTACATCAATAGAAGTGATTTTTCCCTGGGCTGTATTTCTACTGAATGTACAAGTCACCTCTGAAAGAAGCAGATATCCATGATATTTTTTGCTCATTTCTGAGAAAACTGCATGTCAGCTGCCCCTGGATGATGGACAGCCATGTAGATAAAGCACTAGAGAAACTCTAGCAAAGACAAAATTGCAAGAAACTGACAATTAAGATAATTTGCTTTGGCTTTTATGCTGCATTGCTCATCTGTATTTTTCAAAGGCAGGTGATCCATACCTGTGTTTAACAGCAGAGAAGTGGAATCAGCATAAAGAAACAGCTTGCATGAAAATCACAGAAGGTTGATATGGACTGGCAGATCTATGGAATGGCCCTAGTGACAAGATCCTTATCCATCATAGATGGTGTCCCCATGGCCACTTGAGAAGTCTGGCACAGATTTGTGTCTTGAAACAGAGAGAACCTCTTGTTTCCTCAACTGATAATCTATTTTTGAACTGAAGAAGGGCATTGCCAATAGTTCTTTATTTGAAAGATGTTGTTATATGATATGGGCATGTTTCTTTAGTAGCGATGTGCGAAGAGATTATTGAAATATACAGAGAAAAGTTTGTACAAAAGGCAAAAGTTTGCACAAAAGTAATTACTGACAATAGGCATAATGAGGATGATACTGAATCACAAAATCACTGTTCCTAATAATGAGCTGCCAGTGCCACACAGTTAAAAACTTCAGTTTTGGTCTGATTAAAAATGAAAGTGAGGAAGTAAAAGAAGTCCAGTCTACTAGGAAAGGAAGCAAAATGTGTAGGTAACCAAACAAATATTTACAGAAAAAAATATTACTTAGTTGTGCCAAGGTGAGAGTCCCCTTCCCTGGTAATGCAATGTTTTTTAAGAAACAAATGGCAGAAGCAAGCCAAAGCTGAATTAGTTTAATATGTAATTGATTCTTAGAGCAATAGCCAAATGTATTAAGCAGCAAACTTGGGGGGAAAAAGGATGTGGAAAGAGAAAATTCCACTGGGCCTTATATTTTACCTGATTACTTCCTTTAAGTCATTAAAGTCTCTGTCATTATTACCAGAATGACTCCTTGCAATGCAAATGAGTTGAAGACATAAATGTTTTCAGCTTTCCTAAGCAGGATACAGGTCTGGTCTCCCCAGAATTTCTTCCCTTGTAATTATTATGTGTCCATGCTTGGCATGTCTCTTACACTAACAATTGATTTACAATCCTACTTCAAATCATTTGTCTTCACCCTGGCAGCAGTGAGTAATGACAGCAGGCAAGAGACCCAGATACAGGATGCTATTTTGCACACCTGAAAAGTATTTCCTTTTTCTGCAGTTCTGTGATTTCCAGGATAGCGAAACCACTCTGTTATGACTGATTCGTGATATTTTTGATGTTAAATCTTTGACATTTTGTTGTTCTAGCAATGCCATCTATTCTCAAATGCCTAATGAATGTTCATTAAAGTTATATTTCACTGTAATTCTATTTTCCAGCACACTCTTTATCTCAATAACTCTTCATCTTGTTTCTGAGCAATGGAGGTCCTGTCACATTGCTGAAGAAAGCACCAATGATAAATTATGGGAATGCCATTCAGCAAGAATTTGCATTTTTCACCTCTCATTAACTAAAAAGAAAAGCCTCATAGAGAGATTTGAGTGTTGCTGCAACTGCTATGTGTGACATCTGTCAAAATATGATAAATTGACAGTTTTACCCTAACTCTTAACTCTTTGGACTGAAAAATGTGAGGAAGGCCTTGTTTTTTTATGAATTACCATCACATTCATGAGGTTAAATAACCATAATCTCTTCCATTGAGGTTTAAGCTAAGGGCAGTGTCAGAAGCCACTACTTAGCATTTTAGCTCAAGAAGTTACTGCTTTTCTGATAAATCTCCTTGATGTTGCACTGGACTGAAATGAATTTTTCTCTATGATAAACAGCATAGCCACTCAATGTATAGTGGGAAATTCCTGGGCATCTGTTCTCTGCTGTGCTCTGCCCTACAAAGCTTTGCTGACTCCAAATTCTACTGATTTCTCAGGTCTTTCTCAGAATGCATTAGTGAGGAAAATATATCCCTTATGCTTGCAATTTTTCCCATCCGTGTCAACATTTTGAATTCTTTCCTAAACTGGAGAAAACTGTATTTGATGAATACTTAAATATTTTCAGGTGGAATCTTTGTTCACCCATGAGATGTTCAGTCCTTACAAATGTGTGAATTGCCTGTTTCCCAAATATTTGTTGAAAGTGTTTAGGAGAAGAAGTGTAGATAAATATCACAGACATTTGAAACTGCATGGGGAGTTGTAGGCAGGGAAAATGAAAGAGATTATATTCTTGATTGAGATGCTGGAGGCCTTTTTTAAGTCATTATGCTTATCATTCTTCTATTTAGTGTAATCTGTGTTTTCTGTCTTGAATCTTTACAGATAAATTAATTAAAATACTGTATCTATCTGTGTATCTGGAATAGATACACATTAAAGTGCAGTAAATTTGCATTTGCCATATAATAGCCCAGGAACTCAATATAAATGAAATAGTCCTTCTGTTTTTTCATTTTGACAACCGAAGTAATTTGCAATGTAGCTGCAGTAATTATAAATTTGGAATTTTAATTTTTTTTTTTTTTTCCTTTAAAACATTTTTTTTACTGTTTAAAATAAGTTAATTCTGTAAAATTATGCTATACGGAATATTCTGCAAAGTGAAAAGGAGTTAGTAAATTCATGTTAATGTTTAGATACCCTGTGTTAAGCTGATAATCAATACCCTGTTTTAATCATAAGGTATCTAAAATTGCAAACAGTAAATCTCTGGCTAGTCTGGGCTTCAAAGGGACAGAGACCTCATCCAACAACATACAGTATTCAGAATGTAAAAAAGTAATCCTCTACCCTAACTCAGTCTGTGGTGAAAATATCCTCTGGGGATCTTAGAGTCAGTGGAGACACATGATTGATAGTAGAGTAGCAAATTATGTTGGTATTTTACTTTTTCTTAAGGGCTTTTAATAAAATATATGTAAAATACTTTAGGGAGCCTGATACACAAATGAGTTACATATTCACTGCCAGCTAAAGTAGGAAATGTGCTGTTCATTGAGTCATCAGGCCAATTTCTCTAAACATATTGGAATTCCTGCACTGAAAAAGAATGACATGAATTCATGAAGTGCCTCCTCCCTTTACTTGCTAGGCCATTCAAGAATCACACTGCTTCAGATACTCCTTGCTATGTTTTTAGATTTTAATTTATATCATATATTCACATCAAAAAGATGTTACTTTTGCAATGCATAAAACTATTTTATACATTTTCTTAGAACTAAGTGTCCTGAATGTATCAGCTCTGCCAATCCTCCCTCATTTTGCTGTATACAAATAGGTTATAGCACTAACAAATTCTGCCTTTACAGTGGTTATAGCTGCTGGTGACTGTTATGGGTTGGCCAGAAACGCACCAGAGTCTCTAAACTAACATCATATTTCTGAAGTGCCCCCAGCTCTCTTCAAGATACCAAGATAATCTGCATCATAAATGTTTCTACTATCCTGATAGAATTGCTTCTTTAACAAATCTTTCATAATATCTCATAAATTTACAGACTGTAATAGTAAACTTCAGAGAAAAATTGTGAAAAGCTTGTAAAAATAAGTCACCCTGCTATTAACTTTCTTATCACCCAGTTACTATTTCTGCAGTGTTCTTTTACCAGGCCAGTAGTGAGTACCATCCCTTCTGGAAAAAGGTTATCTGTTTAATAGCAGCTTCTTACCTTTATTTTCTATGAAAACCTTTGTGGTTTTTTACAGTATTTCAGGGACAGAAAATAAAAGATTATTTCTGAAATATCTTTACCTACCTCTTCCTATGCTGGAGTGAACTTCTGAAAGTGAACTGAAAATGGTGTTCAAATTCAGGCTCTATACCTGTTGATTTCTCTGTAATGTCCTTCTATCTTCAATGTCCAATTAGTTTAGAATAAAACTACACTTCTGTTCATAATTCCTGCAATCTTGTGATTTAAGCCAATGCTAATTTTGCAGCAGCAGAAATCTGAACAGCAAGATAATGGAAGATCCAAGGATCCTACCTTTACAATGTACAACCAGATCCTGAACTGGTAAAATATTTGCTAAACTGACTGGTAAGCAGCATAAATTGTAACCCTGAGCACCTGTTTGGTGAAATACAACCTAAGATATTTCTAGATCTGCACTCAAGATTTGAAACCCACCTTGAGAGAACATGCAGTTTTAAAGAAGAATTAACTGTGCCTCTTGCATTAATATAATTTGCTTACCTAATTATCAAGTGTGTTCTAATGTTTTACAGATTTTACTGTAACAACATGTACTTGGAAGGAGTGGATGCTTAATAAGTTTTTCTTGTCCCACATACCCTGAGAAGGTAAGAAATGCCTCACTTCATGAAAGAGATGCTGCCTTCAGTGCCCGTGCACTTCACTAGCACCCAGGCCTGTTATAGTTTACATGCCTAATTCTGCAATTCCTTTTAGAGTTTGGTTCTTCTGTTATCTGGTTGTGGATCCATATATTTCCCTCATCCTCCTTTGAAAGAGCAGCTGACAGGTGCCTCCTCAGTCTCCCGTGGCATAAAGTTCCAGAAGGTCACTTCCTGTTGTATAAAGTACTTATTTTTATTAGTATTGAATTTCCCCTACTGGTTTAATGTTATTTTCTCTTTTTCTGCACAATTTTATGGAAAAATATTGTGCATTTGCTTTATGATGGATTTTTATATTTGTGATAGGGATGGTAATTTTCAAAAGTTTTCTCCCTTTTTTCCTGTAGTTTGAGTGCTTCAGGTCTATAATGACTTGTATATTTATTTTGTATTTCAAAAATACCGGTGGCAATACTTTCCCTTCTTCCGATTATTTTTTTCAGTTCTGTTTTGGTTGTGCAAACAAAGAGCTTTATATCTGGCCTGAAACAAAGCCTCTGTGCCTGAAGGCATTCTGATGCTGAATGAAGCAGAAGGCTCCCTCCATGCCTCTCCCTCTGTACTTCTGCCTCAGCCCATTTACCTGGCCTGTCTTACACTTCAGCTGCTTTGTGAAGTTTTATTCCCATAATCTTGAAATTTCATCAACCAAATTATTTTTTCAGAAAGCTACCTTGGGGCAGTTTCAAAAGCTTTAGTTGAGATTTATGGTTTCTCCACTGTCTGCAAAAGAAGTAAATAGCTTGGCTTGACATGAATTCTTTTTTATTGTGTTAGTTATCACATATTTATTGCTTATTTTTCCAAATGGTCACAAATTGCTTCAAATTTTTCTCAGATTTATCAAATTAGATAATTTTTATTCAATCAAATTGACACCCACATGGTTTTAGTTAATTACCCCAGAATTATAGGTGAGAAAAAATTCTTATAATTGTCTCAAAAATAGTCTGTTTTTTTTTTTCCTACTGGTTTCAACACATCCACATAAAGAAAAGTTTAAGCACATGCAGAAATGTAGATTTAATACTGCTTTTCTGGTTGAAATATGGTACCATCCTTCAGCAGAATTCGTTTTAGATGTACTGCAGTGTCAGTGGATTTGGGTAGCTCAGACTGCAGTTGAGTGTTATCACAGAGACAAGGACAGAAAGAAAAGACATCAAATTCAATGATAGCAATCAGCAGAGTCCCACTTTTTTCCTCTCCTCAAGAGCAAGGAGGTGCCTACTCAGAAGCATCCCTGTGCCCCTGTTCTCAGTTGCCACTCCACTGCACATCTGCTGGTTTGGCAATAACTTTCCCATAAATGATGTAAGACTGGAATGAGGCAGTGCTTAAGGAGATGCCTGTCCTGTGCTTCAAACAGAGCAAGGAAATCACTATCTGAGTACCAGACTGACACTGTTCTCCCTACTTAAATAGTTTGTTTTCCATATCAAGGGGAATGGGTCCAAACAAACAACCGAATAAAAAACGGGAGTGAAAAATGATCTCACAAATGCTAAACTGAAATATCTTAAGATGGAAAGTTCCATCCTATAAAGTGGAAATATATGCATGAAATTTTTATATCACTTTTGTTTCAGTTCTCAAAATAAAGCAAATCAGTGCATTTGATGAGAGTCTCAAAGCAAAAAGAATAAGGGAAAAGTGGAAAAATTCATGCTGATCATCATTTATAAGTGTTATATAAAAGACTATAATGTTACTGAGATTTTCTTCTAGTCTTGAGACTGTTGCAGTGAGACTAAAGAAAGAAATCAAGACTCAGATGCCATGATTCTCTTCGATCTTTTATATTTGTTCAGTTACAAGTAATTTTCAGAAAATGTTTTGAAAACAGCAATGGTCATGCTTCAAATATTCAAATCTATTCAAATAAAAACCTGGGCTTTTTTTAATACTGATGTAATATTTTTTATGCCATATTTTTGTAGAAAAATTAACTATGAGTTAAAGCGATAAAAACCTACTGAAGACAAACCACCAGGTTATCATAAGAAACTGCAAACATCTCAGAACTTCAAGAAGAAAATGGAAATAATTTTTAATAGAAATCAACTGAGATCAAGCTGTGAATGCTTAAATACACAGCAGTTTACTTGTGGTCCTCTGAAAAGTACTGTCTGGAGCTCAGTGTGGAAAAGTGGACAGAAGTGCTGTCTTCTCAGAAATTTTGTCTTGTTTTGAGTGTATGTTTGGGAGGAGGGACACATCTTTGTGGACAGGCCAAAAAAAGATTTTTCTAGCAATATATGTGGTTTCACAGTGGTTATTTGTGCTTCTCAGATAAAGATCCATTATTGTTGCCAGCTTATGTAAAAGAATACAAAGTATTTTGAAAAATACCAGTAAAAGTACCTTGTTATTTCTCTAAGGAAGTCTTGTGTTTGCTTTTAAATAAGAACTTGTCTGAACTATCTGAAAATGAACATCATTGCCAAAAATATTTCTAAAAAATTGAAGGTTAGTTTTCAAGTATATCTATCTTTCTCTGACATTTCTCCTTTCGTATTGCTAAAGGCTGTATTACATTGGAATTTATCCAGTGCACTATGTCTTCTAGATTTGCCCACCAGCTTCACTAGTATTCTCAAAACTCTTTCTGATATCAGTCGTGCCATGATTTCAGTGCAGAGCAACTGTGTAGCCATAGAGGTTTCTCCCCTGGTGACTTTAACTGGCACAAGTTATATTATGGCATGATTTTTATTTCTGTGAAGATCAAATGTGGTTCTGCTGGAATAACTTCTTCTCTCATATATTCAGTTTGTAATTTTTGATTCCATACCTTCTAGACTGTCTAAGTAAAACTCTGGTTGGTACTGTAAGTGATGGCATCTTTCTCCACAGAACTATAGAAAAACTGTAATACAACTTGTTCAAAACAGGGACAGCTGTGAGATCAGACCAAGTTGCTCAGGGTTTTACTCTCTCTTCCCTCATTGACATAATTATTTTATTAGATCTCAGTAATTTTATTATTTTCATTTTCCAGGCAATCTTAATTTAATTTTTGGCATCAAAATTTGAATAATCCATATAATTAAATGTAATACTCCAATTGTTCCAAAGACTTTTAGCTAGAAGGCTGTTTTCTGATGGAGCTTGCGTTGCTCTGTTCACTTGTTGCTTAGTGACGTAAGTTATTTCTAAGTGTGAGTAATTCTAACACTTGGATTGCTTTTTCTGTGCATAACAGGAAAACAGGAAGGCACCATAGCAAAGTAATTGCAATTTGAAGTGCATGTGACTGTTCAAAAGCACAAAATGAAACATATAAATCAAATATAGATGCATGAATGGGCACAAAAATGTTCTGTCTTACAGTATTACACTGAAGAAATTCTCATCTCTTTTTCACTATAAAAAGTTGTGCATGTTTAATAAAAGATAATTCCAAGCATGAATTAAATTGGTTTATTGTGTTCCCCCACAAATTATAGATGGAAGAGGTATGGTTCTCAACAAGAAGGAGAAAAGGGAAAGAAAATTGGCTTTCTAACCCAGTTGTTGAGTCACTTGCTACTGACAAGGATCATATTTTTTATACAAATGAATGTTTAGCCTACAACAATATAGGAGTCCAGTGCACGAGTTCAAGAGAAAACCACTAGTAGGGTGTGTCTTCCTGATCAGATGGCTTTGATTTCATGACAGTAGTGGAAACAAAGACATGTTTTCAAATATTTCAGAGAACGTGCCATCCACTCTGTTCTATCCCTTGTAGTTCTGACAGCTTGGAAAAACAAATAGGTTGTCTTCTTTTGTGTTTGAATTTTTTTTCCTTCCACTCTGAGATGGACTCCTCTACACAGAAAAGACTTTAATTCCAAGCTATGTTGTAAACCTCCTGAAATGGGTCTTAGTGATGCAAGTGCTGAGCCATGTTTGCAGCTTGCCAGAATGGCACATCTGTTGCTATAAAATCTGTACTATGAGGTGGCAAAAGAAAACCAATAGATAATATGATTCTTTTTTAATGGTAAATATAGCACAAAGCAAAGACAGGGCATTTGCAAATTAAGCCTGACATGATCTAATCCTGTTTGTGCAGTGTTTAATTTTTAGGTGTCTGAGACACACAAGTTAGGGAGCCCTCTACTAATACAAATTACAGTAACTGAAGGAGACGTTAGCTCCTGCCCCTTTTAAATTGTGTTTTTTTTCTATTTATGCAGGCCCTCCCTGGATCCCTAAAAATGCATTATAATTATTGTTTAGTGACATTGCAGTGAGTAAACCTGCTAGAACTGAAATACGTTTATTCGATGTCTCTCCTTAAATGGCGCCTCTTGATAGCTCATTTCGAAATGGGAACTGACACCTCATCTCTTTGTGTCCCATAATCAAATTCTCTTCTTCTTTCATAGGCTGCTGTTCAGAAGGAAATTGCATTTTGCTGTAGTTTTGATGTTTTGTGAATCTGTGTTACAGGTAAAGGGGTGGTTGGAGGTGCAGAGTCTCAGTTGTGCCCTCATAAAAAGGCAATGTCAATTTTGTTCATATCAAATTGAACTGAGTAGCAGTCCATGAGGGCAAATAGAACTGAAGCTTAGCTGATTTTAATTTTAGTTGCTCA
>JACBWW010000011.1:2855398-2898632 GCA_020086605.1 Lanius collurio | reverse complement strand
CTTTCAATGTTTCACTTTTGTTAAGATTTCTGTTTTGATTTGTTTTTCCAGGAGCTGTACTCAGAATTGTAGGATTTAGGGTGGGGTGAGGCAGATGATGCTGTACAGGATGAGTAGTACTGCAGCGAAACCAGTTTGAAAAGCAAGTTTGTCAATGTCATGGCTTACAAAATTATTTGTGAAGGTATACAGTTCATAAGATAGAGCAATTAATCTCTTCACTGGCTTGAGAAAATGAGGCAAAGCAACTTCCAGAAGACAATTTCCATTTCACTGAAATCTAGAATGGCACAGCTTCACCATTCATTGGGAAAAAACATCATGGCATAGTCTATGAAAGCTCTGGTAGCCAGATGAAGACAGTGCTTTACATTGGGCAATTAAGCAAAATAATAGTTGACAATTTAAGTCAAGGCTACATAAATTTGCAAGTAATCAGTGGATTGTATGGAACTGTAGAATCACAAAAATTACCTCTATTTATTCAGTGATTTGGACTATGGCAATCTCTTTATTAACTGTATGGCACATCTGTGTGCACAGTTGATTGAAGTTATACTTACATTTCCATTCATGTTGAGAATGATACTTGCCATGAGCATCACAGGTCTCAGAAGGCTGCATGTCAGCTGGTTTTGAACCATCCTTCAATATAAACAAGTCTCTTTCTCACAGTTTGATGTGATAATTCTGTGACAGTTCAAGGAAGAAATAGCAGCTAACAACCCAGAGAAATACAAAGCTGATGTACATCAGTATATGTTACTTGCCTGTACTTGTGAGCCAAATTTTAGAAGGCTATGTGTGCAGCTTCTGGATTTATCTGCATACACTGTTGTTTCATGCTTAATCATAAAAAAAGAAAAGAAAAGTAGAATTTGGGTGAAAAGCACATTTGATTTGTACTCAGCCTTGGGGAAGGAAGCGTTCAAAAATAAAAGAGCAAGTCTTCTGCAAATACAAATTTGTACACGGGATTGTAATTTCAAAAGTTGCCAACGAGAGTAATCAAGCCCTTCAGATGAAAGTCGATTTTAATAATAGGCCATAGTTTAAATGATTCTTAATGCACTCATCTCCTAAATGGGAAGATAATCTTTTTTTGGAGGCACTTGTGGATTATTTTTGGAGCTACTTTTTCTGAGTTCCTAATTCTTTTGCACAGCTATGTAAAATTCTGCCATATATATATGCTGAGAAACAAAACAGTCTGAAAAGGACATCCCAGATGAGAACTTTGAAAAATAGGAGATAAAAAAGCAAAGCTCTGCTGTAGTTCTTTGCATCCTTGTTTTTTATTTTCCAAAGCTTTGCTTATCAGTGGTTAGTTATTTTTCTATGTATATTTATCTTTCAAAATAAATTCTCTGTCTCTCTGCAGTCTTCATAAGCAGCATATAAACTGAATCCAAGTTGATGTCAAATTGAAGTTAGCAGTACTTTAAGCCTCTTGTAACTATTTCCATTTTGAATGTTATCACTCACATCCAGGTCAGCTAGACTTCCAAAGTCCCTGGTGGAGGTACTCTCCATTTTAGTTGCATTTTCTAGTACATGGTGGTGAAAATAGGAAATGACTTGTTGGCTTGGCATCATGCAGAGCTAGTCTATCTCAGATGAGGCATGAGTTAGGCTCAGTGTGATGCATTCAAACCACAGGGATTCCAAAAGCAAGTATTCATCCCAGAAAACAGTTCAAAGTAGACTAGGTGGCATTGAATTGGTGATCACCACCAGTAACAGGCTTGGGAGGGTGAGTATATCGTCTCAAATTGCCAGCTAATATGGTGTACTACAGTTTGGTGGGGTTTTTTAGCCAAGAAACACACAAGATATGTAACCCTCTTAGTGTGCTGTTTGATTGCTAACGTCAGTTGAGGAAAAAAAATTATTTTTTTCTTTTTTCATACGAGGAAACCAGAAGTTTGAGTGGGAAACAAAATGAAAACCATCCAAGAGTCATTATTTTATGTGGAGGTGCCTTCCCCTGAAATCCCCAGGGGAGGGACCCGGCAGGGTACGGGTCTGTCCCTGTCCCTGCTCCCATGTCATATATGCCCCATATCTGTTCCTCACTGGGTGGTGTGTGTGCCTGGGGCACCGGAGGAGAGAGCAGGGTCCCAGGAGAGGCTGCTTGGGAACTCCATCCAGGCGGCTGGAGGAATAAAATCATCTCTGAACATCTACAAAAATACCGCTTCATCTTTCCTTCGGAGTCCATCTCTGTCTTATATATTGTTGTAAGGATTCCCCGCACTACAACAATTTTAGAAGTCTCTGCTGGAAGTTAAAATTGAAAATATATTGCTGGTTAATTGCAACGTCATTAGCACTTTGAAGTTGCAACAAAAGGTTTGAATGAATAAAAGATTATGGTTAAAGCTCTTGATGTGGCATAAAGCAACATAGGTCTACTGGGTAAGACCCCCTGAAATATCAATGAGTAGCCATAACTCTTCATACAAACAGAAAAGTTACCTGGAGATGCTTTGGGCAGAACAATGTACAGTTAAACACTTTCTGGGCTAGATACTCTATAGAACCCTGTTTATCCAGATGTTAGTTAAGGACAAAATAGCTAAAAAAGAGGAGAAAGGTGAACCATTTCACATCAGTCAAATATTTCTTCTGTTCACTGAGATATGTTTTAGGTAACAGCTCAATTGCTTCTCCAGACAGCAGGAATCTATAAAGCAAAAGACAGTCAAACTAGGTAGTGAAACTCCAGTAACCCCAGTTCCTTGCCTCTAAGGGTGAATTCAGACTATATCTTCAGTTAAAGTGATTTGACATAGTTCTGCTGCATAATTCTGTTTAAATCTTATGGTGCATTGTTTGCAATTAACATTTTTCATAATTATAAACTTTGCCTGTAAACAGTATAAGTTTCCATAGCACCTGACAAGCCTGTCCTTGAAAAAAATTAATTCAAGAGAAGTCAAAGCCCTATGATACATATTATAGCCTGAGGAAATGCTACTGGGATGCAAACTATTGGATGACAGCCTTCTACTTTCCAACTACAGGCAAGGCACAAGTTTAAAGCTTATTGCTCTAGGCTTGGGACTCAAAGCCTATCCAAAGAATTTATTGAAGTTACAGAATGTAATTTAGAAACCTTTGAAATATCTAAGACAGGGACCAAAAGCTGATTTTAGATAGAGACCACGTAATAAACACATGGCTAAAATGATTGTGTATTAGATACATGCCAGCTCTTCTGCTTTTAACTAAAAGTGAAACACACAGTTAGAACGGTCAGGAGAATTTAATGACAAAATATTAGAGTTTTATAAGTTCCATCACTCCAAGAACAATTTGGGATGACATGTTAAACTTACCACTGGATTGTTTCAAAAATAATTGCTTTCATTTTGGTAACCTCTTACTAGAATTTCAGTAGCAGTCAAATATGAAACCTGGCATTTGATCATACAACAGTCAGTTATCAATCACATAAAACTCAAATGCAAACCTTCAACTTCAGAGTTGTCTATAAGAAGCAAATAACAACTGACATTGACTTCTGATCCTCCGTGTATTCTTTAGGTTTCATTAATTTTAATTATGTTTATCTTGCTCTATGAGCAGTTTCCATAAATGCTGAGCAATGAATATAACAAATTATTAATGTCACCATCATAATTCAAAGGCAGCTGGAAATGTGCATACATTTGTTATTTTAATTTTCATGCTCTATTGTCAAAATGTAGATTATGCTAAGTATTCTTTTGGGAATTATTAATTAGTCCAAATTCCATCAGTAATAATGAAGCTAAAAGTCTCTAATTGTATGAGTACTTCGGGATGATTACATTATACTAAAAATGCAATGGATCATGGAGAGTGATAGGGGGGACTGCTGGTTAAGAGCAAAACACTAAACAACAGAATACCTGGATTCTAATCATGTGTCTAGATGTGTAGTTAGTGTATCATCTTTTGTAAGGTTAATGTTTGGTTTTTTTACCTTTTTCTGTCAAATAAGTAAATATTCAGTTTTGAAGGGTAACAAGGTGCTTTAATATTATTTTTCTATCAACAGCCCTTTTATTCATGTAGAAGACAAATTTGACAAAGTTTGCATGAAAACAGGAATGTCTGAGACCATTTTTACAGTATTATTTGAGGTGTGTCATAAAAAGAAGTTAATAGTAGAGAATATTCATGTTAGGCAGAAGTGTGATGGGTAAAAGGCATTAGTCTTGAACTTCACAGTCTCAGTTTTGTACACTGACATATTCAGTAGCTGTACAAAGTCATGGCCACCGTGTTCTTACACAGACTTCCAACTTCCAAATGAAGCTCACACTCTGAGCAATTTGCTCAGCTTTCCAAACAAGTCAAAGAAGGATTTTACCCCCAGAGTTTACATCTGGAAATTCAGTTACAAGTCTGAGAAAGGTTGTATGCCAGTCCCCCAGGTTAGCTGTGCTTTCTACCCCTGCTGATTAAGATTTTCATTTCAGAAAATGAAAAAACTCAAGAAGCTATTTGCATCCAAAGGAGATGGTGTAACATCTTCCTCAAATGAGGATACCAGACAAAGATAGGATAGGACTTTAGTAATTCTTGAAACTTTAGATGCTTTTGCACAAGAACAAATAATATGTCCCTGGTTTTGTTGTTTGGGGGTGGATGGGGGTGGGTGAGTTTGCTTATGAGTTTGTGTTTTGGGGTATTTGGGGTTTTTGTTTCATTTTTTAACAAGAGAAAATATCAAGAGCTATGTAATATTGTGCACAATGTCCATAACTGAGATGTAGTCATAGTAACTGCTGTAGTGAATTCCCCTCACTACTTCTACCTTCTCTTTCTACTGAACCCTGAGAAATCAGATCAGTTCTTCATCTTGCCTCATATTGGATTTGGTGGAGGTATACGGGGTATTCAATTTGAACAACTGGCCATATACATTTTGTTCTTAGCCCTTATTTATATTTTCTAAGACAATGAGAAAACTGTGTATGTATACTTTGAGTACGTGTTCATTATATATTGAGACACAGTTTGTTATACATAGGCCTGACCTGCTTTTGATTTAAATGTTAACTTGACTAGGAAGCAAAATAGGAAGAGAGGTTTATTTTCCAGAACCTATATGCAACCTGAAAAGAGGAGGGCATTGCTAAAAAAAGCAACCTCTGTTTCACTGTGTAGATCTATTTCATGTTGACACCCTTAATCCTTTGGCATAATGCCAGATTTAACTCTGTAAGTTTATATATTTTCCTCTCTTTATTCTATTTACAATTTGGTTGTTTGTTTACCCTTTTTGTTGTGGTACCCACTGGATTTCAAGATGAGATTGCTTTTTGTCCACAGAGACGGTCTCCACAGATTGATCCCAACACAAGAATATTCTGTGAAGCTTCTGAACAATTGAAACCTCAAAGTTTTGAAGGTGGGGTATGAATGAATGCACATCCTCACCGCGGCTGTTGCTGCAGCTGTAACAGTGGCATATAAAGAAAAGATTTTTCCCATTAGGGTTTCAGTAAGGAAAGGCCACAGTCTCCACTTTGAATTGACACTGAAAAGTCTGTCTATTGAGAGATGCAGTACAATATTCATTTGCTAGTTGATAATAAGTTGTGCCAAGATTTGAATTTGAATGGATGCTTGGCTCTCTGTAAATACAGAGAAACAAAGCAACTTTTCCAAATGAAATGCAACAGGTATAGAAATCACTATGTGAATTGTTCTTAAAAAAAAAGAATAATTAAGAAAGCATTAAAGAAGAGATAAAAAAGACCTACAAATGAGCAGGGTGTTTTGCTAAATATTCTTGCTCATTAATACAGTTGTGCTTTTCTTTTAAAGGGAATTTTGCTATTTCAGGGTGACTTTGTTTTCCCTACTTTGAAATATGACTTTTTGGCAATGTCATTTTTTTCTTTTACATGTAAAAACATATATGAAGAATTAACAATGTGCTAATGAAATATTTTCAGACAGCTCTACATGTCCAATCACAATCCTAGTTGGCAAGCTGAGCTACCTAAATCCTTCTAGCTTGCTGCAGCAGGTCAGAGAAGGGTGATCCCAGTGATGTTACAGGGAATTTGTGCAGGAATCAGGTAAAGAAAGTTCACATTGATTTTTTATTATTTTAAAGTTGATTTTGGATTGAATCTTTCATACATTTCTGTGGCAAGAGAAAGTTTTACATGTTGTTACTGTAATTATTTCCCACCTTCTGAGTAGTCCAATACAAGTATTTGCCCACTCTTTGATTCAGTTTGTATCTTCTTTTAGATTCTTCTTTGGAAAAGAATGAGATTTGAAATGACTGCCTGTTTTGCCTAAGTATATCTCTCATGAGATCTCATAATCTGTTGTGGAATGCCTTATGATTTTTAAATTACTGCTAGAGTCATAGAACCATAAAATGGCCTACTGTCAAGGTTTGATGCTGGCCAAATGCTCAGCGCCCATGAAAGCCTCTCGCTCACTCCCCTCCACAACTAGACAGAGGAAAGAAAATTTAAGGAAGGGTTCATGAACTGAGATAAGGACAGTCTCAACTCAAAGAAATTCAGTGAATTTATTGCTAACAAACTCAGAGCAGCATAATGAGACGTAAAAGAAGTCCTTAAAAACACCTTTTTTTTTCCCCCAGCCACTCCCTCCTTCCCACAGAGAGCACAGGGAGAGAGGAAGTGGGGGTTTTGTCAGTCTTTAATCCCAATTACAGAAATAATATTTTTTATCACATATTTTCCTGAAAAGCTAAAAATATTGGGGAATTATGGTGTGTTCTTTAATGTCGATGAAAATTGCTTGAAAAAGTTCTGTCTGATGAGCTGAGATAGTGAGAGTCATAAAATGATTCAGCTCAGGTTGGAAGGACCTTAAAAGATCTAGTCCAACTTTTTGTGGGAAAGGGAGCCAAGATGAGCTTGTCTGGCACCCTGTCCAATTGTATCTTGAATGCCTCCTGGTTGGGGGCTCCACCATGTCCCTGGGGAATGTTGTTCCAGTGGGTGATTGTTTTCAGAATTTTTCTTTCTTAACACAATATGAAACCTCTCCTCATGCAACTTGTACCTATTTCCCGTTGTCTGCTCCCTGTGACTGACTCCCCGTGAAGGAAGAGGGCCCTCCTGTGCCCCTGGTAGCTGCCTTTTAAGTACTGAAATGCTGCAATGAGTTTTCTTAGGGTTTTTTATGCCTACTTACTGCTCAATGCATCTTGGTTTATCAATAAAAATGTCAGAGCTATAAAGCCAAACTTTTATGCTTTGTTAATAATCCCAGTAAGGAGTCATTACATGTGTAACTTTGGTCCTGTAGAAATTGGGAGGTAGTTTACTCTTGGCACTGATGTGCAGTCAGCTGGGCCTACAGCTCTAAGCCAAGGTGCTTGGTGTGCAGCAGCTTCTCTTCACCAGTGCATCGCTGAGCATTGTCTCTAGCTACAATTTTTGGAATGTTTGTCTCCAAACAAGTTCCCATTTCAGATGAGCCCTTCTTTGCACAGCTACCAGTATGAAAGTGAAATGCTTTCCTGTCTCTACATTATTTGGCTTAAGTTCATTTGAAAAGTCTTTTGTTAAGCTTTTCTCAATTGCAAGTTTCCTCATAAAGCCTCAGAGGGTCTGAGTTTTGCTTGACACAGGATTTTGTAACTTGGAATCTGTGCAGGATATTATGACCCACTTAAATCTGTAGCTTCATTCGAAAAATATCCTGAAGTGTGTATGAGTTCCACCAGGGAATTAGAGGAACACCTTCAGAAGAAAGATCTGCACAGTGCCTCAGTCTGGAAGTCAGACTATGAACAGGCTGGGCATTAAAGCCTTCTTATATACTATCCAGGTTAGTCCAGATTATAGAGGACATCAAATGCAGTTTAAGGAAAAAAATGATCAGGACAGTTTAGTTGGAAGTTTGTCTTTAGGAAGACTCTCAGTAAAATATATAGAAAATACTTCTACTTGATAAGTGAATTTATATTGGAAGCTCCATAAACATTTTTAGTCAGAACTAGGCTTCAATATATTGCCATAAGCTCACCTAGAGTATTCACATTTGTACAACTTGATTGAAATATTCTAATTCTGCATGCTTAGCAGTATGTCTTATATTAGGTAATGTAAATTAAGTTTTAAAAGTCTTTCTATTTGCAGGTGATTCAACTTGCTTCCATAGTCATAATTGCATTAATTTTGAATGTTTCTATTTATCTGTCTATCTACCTATTTATCTAATCAATTGAGCTTTTTTTAATTTTGAATAACTTCTCTGAATAAATACAGACAAATCCTCATCTGTGGTTGAGGCAATTTTTAAGGGCATAAGTGTTTCTTCCGTTATGAATTCACCATTAATATCAGAGCAGTTTATTCTAAACACACAAGAGACACACACATACTTCTTAATAGGGAGTTAATTCACTACTGTAGTGCACTGTGAAAGTATTTAAATTAGTCTATTATGTTATATGTTACTATACTAAAATTTCCAAATTCTATAAAAATTTTAATTCTTTAATTGTTTTTCCTATGGAAATTAAAAATAAAATCATATTTTCATAAGCTTGTTTTGAAAAGCTGCTTCCAAATACGTGGATTACTCTAAATTCAGAGACACTGTCCTTATTGAAAATTCAATGATACAGCTCCTATTAACATAAGTACAACTTGCTATAGGCATAATCTGTCTCTTCCCAGAAAAGCCCAACAATACTCTGATGTCTCAGGGTTCTGAGCAAAAAAAAGGACATTTTTAGATGAAAACCTGCTGATATATTTTTGTCTTCCATTGCTCAAGTCAATATACTTACATTTTAAAAAATACTGAATTACAAAAATTATAAATATTGAAAGAACATGGTTTTACTACACAAGATTTGCAATGACGTACTTGTAGATGCAGAATTAATTTCTGCCCTTGATTGATGACCTCACAACAATCATTCATAGTTGTGCTATGCTCTGTCACTCACAAGTTACACACAAGGTCATCAGTAGTGACTAGAAATGAATAATTTATTTACAATCACTTTATTCAGTATCCTTTATCCACATGCATCTCCTTGAAAACAGGTTTCCTAATGAGGGCAAGACCTTAAGGAAGACGTAACATTCATAAACAATGAAGTAGATATTTACACAACTGCTTTTTAGGAATATTTATGGAATCTAGTTTTTAATACTTATTTAATGTCATGTTCAGTCCAATATGGAGAGTTCTGCCTCAGTAGAAAGTTGTACACTGAATTAACAAGATTTGAACTGAGTTTAGTATCCAGATTTTGACACTTGGTTGCTCTGCTGAATGGCGGATGTATAGGACTAGAAGTAGCTAAGGAATCAATTTATATTTCTATTATTGGGTCAAAAAATAGCAGGGAAACTCTTTCACAAAGATACTGTCTGCCCAATAAAAAACCCAAACCAAACCAAAACAAAAAAAAAACAACAAGGCAAACCTTCATGATTTTACTCTTGTCCACATGGGCAAAAAACACAGGCTCCTCAAGAAGCAAATGTCCTTGCTGACTGCACACTCAGGCCAGGGATTCTTCAAGAATGGCACAGGACAGAAGGAGTTACTTATAAGGGAGGCCAGATTTAGATTGTATAAGATTCAAAACTTTGCTCATCACATACTTATTAGTATTTTTTTTTGACTTCATCTCTGACCTTCTCTATTCCCAAGGGCTGCATTATAACAACATTTCCCTTCTTTCAGTATAATTTACATTTAGTGAGCTGACACAGCACCAATATTTCTTCCATAATACTGTTGCAAAAAATTCATCTGAAGAGCTCAGTGACTAACAGCCTTTCAGCAGCTTCATCATACACCATCTCAAAATGGTGTCTCTAGCCTAACAGCAAATATCATTAGTGGACATAAAAGACAAAAGAACCATCTGTAATCTCTGCCTACCTGCTATTAATGAATATTATTTATATGCAGAATAATTCCAGATTTCAGTTTGTTTTGAGTGAGGCTCTGGGGAAGGGGGGAGTGTAGAGAGGAAGGGGAGGATTGGCATATACCTATTTCTAAGCAATATAATCAGTATGAAAAATGTCATCTTATTTCCCTTCAGAAAGTTTGTCACTATCTTAAAAAGAATTTGTACAGAGCCAACACACTTTTTAAAATTCATAAGGTCTTAACTTACCTAGCTATGCCATTAACTGACAGGCTGCTTTTATCTGTCTCCATTTCTAATCTCACTCTCACATGAAAATGGGTTATTTTTGAATGTGGTAGATAGAAAAACGATGTCAATTTGATTTCTCTACCCTTTGTTTATCTTATTCTTTGTCAATCACCTTATCCATGTTACATATCTGAAGCCCCTCGATCCTCTCCTTTTGTTCCTCTTATCGTTTCTGTTGTATATACACACAGGTCTCGCCCACACACCCACCAGCACACACGTGTAAAGCCTTGACATGCAGCACTGAAAGGCCCCTTAGATTACCACATGCAGATAAACAGATGTGACACTAAATATGTCATCACTCCTCTATTCAAATAGTTCTTTAGCTCCAATGCAAAGATAAAATAAATGTTGTCTTTTTATTTTCTCCAATCTCATTATATGTGCAAGGGGCTTGATGTATGAAATCTTTTCATTTCTTAGTCATAGAAACTCCTTTTTTAGTCCATAATGAGATGCTTTGTTGTTGTTGTTTTAAAACTGCTTTTCTGTACTCATTTGAAAGGTATAAAGTTAGAAAATATTCAGAAGTTGAAAATAGTGTTAATTTGCCCCTCTTTATCTTATATAAGCACATTACAGGAAGGAACTTTTTCTCAGCCACGGCCTAAATCAATACCGGCAAAGTCAGCCTTCCTAAATGTAAGCCTTCCCCAGAGCTTAGTGACTTTGAATTGGGTATTAAAGTCCTGGTTTCTTCACCTAATTAAAGTCAGTGTGAACTTTGGCATTGACTTTATCAGAAACGCATCTAAAAAAAAAAAAATTTAGTTGATTCTATTTCTGTACACCTCTCCCTCTTTATTAGAAGATGTGAGTAGCACTGGTGGGTATCCTGAAAGGACTGTGAGTTGATGCAAACAAACACGGGGAAGACTGTCCTTCAAAAGTATCCTCACACCACTGTAGACCAAACTGTAAAACAATGGGGTGAATTAAGTTTTATACATTTTTACCCCTAGGTAAAATGAGCAAGGGTTTGTTTCTAAAGGGTTTGCTCAATTCTGGAATATTCTGTTTTATTCCATTTCTGTTACAGGGGAAGTCTTGCTTCTTTCTCTGACATTGTCACCAGACTCATTCCCTGCTGGCCAGCTTTTTCTATAATTTACCTCTGCTCAGATGTTTTGTTGCCTAGGCAACATATTCCATTTTATTTTACTTTTGTTCTAAAACAATCACAAGTCCCTCTTTAGTACATGTCTGTGTCCCCGGAGGTGGACTGAGGTTGTTTGTTTGTTTAAAGAGGCCAGGAGTCAGCTCTTGATCTGACATGAAACTAATGCTTTTCTAAAATGAGCCAACCAAACCCATCTAAATACTTCTAATGATTAAATGTTGGATTATTAGGACACAAACATATTACTAAAAGAAAATAGTTCTCATAAAAGAGAACCTAAATGAAGCTGTGAACATAAATCTCAATGAACTGCTCCAGCACTGGTCCCTTCCATGGGGTGCAATCCTTCAGGAACAAGCTACTCCAGCATGGGTCTCCTGCAGGGTCACAAGCTTTGCCAGAAAACTTGCTCCAGCATGAGCTCCTCTCTCCGTGGGTCCACAGATCCTTCCAGGAGTCTGCTCCAGCATGGGCTTCCCAGAGGAGCACAGCCTCCTTTGAGCATGCATCTACTATGGTTCTCCAGGGACTGCAGGAGGATCTCTGTTCCCCTGTGGACCTCCTTAGGCTGCTGGGATGCAGCTGCCTTCCCATGGCCTGCACCACCCTCTCCTGCACTGCAGGAAAACCTCAGCTCCAGGGCTCTTGTTACCAAAACTTTGCCACACAAAGCCAATACAGTCCATAGAAAAAAAGTCCCCTTTCTACTTCAGCAGTTGTGCACAGGGTAGGCATCATGTGTTCATGACTGTGTCCTCTAAAACCTGTGCAGTGGACACATGCCTGCTACTTGTATTTCCATTGCTGTATTCTGAATTCTGAGGACTTCAGAATGTAATCTGCATTCCCTATAGCTGAAATGGATATCCTTGAGCTGCTAGACAAGAATTACAGTTCATTTGCTCTTCCATGTACGAGGCAGTGTAATGAAATGGTGAGATAATGGCTAAAAAAATTCTAGCCTAAGCACAGATACTCTTCTTATTGTACATTGTTTTAGGATTCAGTAAGAAAATGTAGAAAAATGTCTCTTTGTAAGAGGTTTATTTCCCACTTTTTCTGTTTACTCCGAAATGAAAAGTGAAACAAATATTTTCAATAGCAAATAGAATAAACTTGAGAAGCTGTTTTCCTAATCTGGATGAATGTTTGAGAGATAAAAGTAAAGTCTTATCCAGAAGAGAGGGAAAGAGAAGCAAAAGAAACTACAAAAACACAATTAAAATACAGCAGAAACTAAAATAATAATGAAATGAATGTACCATTAAGTCGAAAATCTATTCATGACATTTTATGTATAATTAATTTACTTAGAGGTCTTAAAAAATTAAAAGAGGAAAAAAAAAAGAAAACAAAACTGAATGAAAGTCATTTTTGGCCCTCCAAGTTCATATTACTACTATTCCAAAGAGGCAATTTCACAACAGGAAATTTTCCTGAAAAAAAATTAAAAATGAGAAATGTAATGTAACCTGCCTTTTTCTTTCAATATAATGTTTTTTTGTTGGAGGTGTTGGAAAAATTTGCTTCCAAATCCTACATTACATGTGGTAGAAGGAACATCTCATGTATCTGCTCCCAAACTCCATCTTCTGTTCCTTCTTTGTACCCCAGCTACACAAAACACAACTACATCTAAGATTTTGGGAAAAAAGCTCAAAGATTTGATAGAAATATCATTAAGGGTTTGGATACCCCTCTGTAAAGCAGGTGAGCACTTTTTCTCTTTGCTCCTTTTTTTCTTTTTCTGTCACACACTCAAAGATGAGATCTTTATTTTACTCTTTGTCTTACACTGTGGCTGCATCATTCGTTGAAGATTTAGCTACAGTGATACCAATGTTACAGAACATTTTAAAAGTTTTTTTATATTTAAAACGTTGTTCCTGTCTTAGACTCTGTATCCAGAGCCTGCATCTTGTCATTGCATTTGGATAATTATTTGGCCATATTGGACACTTAAACAAAATGTTCCAATCTTCCTTTATTGAATGTAAATACGTAGTGTTACAAATTCATTGGTCACCAACAATTCAGCAATAATGAATTAATATGCCTGCACAAACAAGAACAGTGTAACTGAAGTCACATGCTTTTTGTCTGTCTCTGAAGATTTACTTTAACTATTGAGGAAACAGCCAAAACCACTCTTTTAGAATAATGAAAAATACTGTGACATATTGTATGGTATTGCTCTTATCCTTTAAATAAGCCTCTTTTATTACATATTGCACATCACATATTTTATAAGAACATAGTAATTCCATATTAATTGGAGTATAATCTGTGATTTGCAAAGCCAGTTCTCTTGGTAACAGAAAGCCTTTGGATTTTTATATGAGAATAGTAAAAAATTAGTATTACTTTATGAGGCTAATAAAGCAAAGCAGAAATATTGTACTGCTGTATTTTAAATTCCTTTTTCTTGTCTCAGTGTATGTATTGCAAGTGGTAGTTGTATGACTTAGGTAGGAGCTAGGTTTAAAAGGTGAAATTTTGACATGAATTGTGATTAGGTTGACTTTAGGGCCCTCTGATTCTTACTGCCCAGATTGAAGTACCATGGAGGAGCTTGATTTTCAGACATGCTTGGTGCATCATGAAATCAAAATCTCTTATCACAGATTGACTGCCTGATAGCAAGGCACACAAAGTGTCCTTTGATTTTGAAACTGTTGGCCACTACTTCAACTTCCCCAGTTTCCAAGATCCAGAGATCTTCCTTCAGACTTATTACCAGGAATTGTTGCAGTTCAGCTAAACTCCTTGTCAGATGTCTATAGGAAATTTATGCTATTTCTGTAACATATACCTACAGAGATATTACCAGCCTATTTCAGCTGGCTAGAGTGCATGTTATTTTTTGTCAGAAAATTACGCTGAGTTTCTGTCAAAAGCATTAAAAGGATTTTTGACTCTTTGGCCCCACAGCCTTGTTATTCCCTGCTCTGGCATGCCGTGGAGCAGGGAGGGCAGCATGCTGTTCTGGCTGCAGGAAGCAGAGGACACCTGTCTCCAGCCTTAGCTGTTCCCTGCAGTGGGGGCAAAGCCACAGAGTGGAGGGCATTATTCCCTCCAGAGAGCAGGAAAGAGAGAGGTAGTCATCGCCTCCCTCGCCCTTGGGCATGTTAAATGTCAGTGTGGACCTCTGTAATACACACTGGACCTGTTCCCACCTGAGCCCTTTGGGCACTTCTGTCAGCAGCAGTGGAAAAAAAGGTGTTATTTACTGACATTTCTGGAGGTACTCATGGCAGGTGGTGCCAGGCCTGCCAGTGCTGCACGGTGAAGTGCTGTGGTGAGCGGTGCACGGCTCAGCCCAGAATGGTTGTTTGGAGGAATTAGTCTGTCAGCATGGTTCAGCTCTTACAAATTGCTAATGGATTTTGTGCATGTGTGAGCTCGAGCTCCAGTCCTGCTGGTTTCATGTGAATGTTCTTCTGGAAAACTATGTTGTTATAACTAATAACTCTATGTCATGTACAATTGGGAGGAAAATTCATTTCTGATTTCTGTCAGGTTTGTTTTCCTTTTATTCCAGGTGGCACAAGGTCCCAGATCCTCATTTTTCAAGTCCCTTTTGTTCTTCAGTTCTTTCCTTGCATGTAAAGGCAATATTTAATTCATGTTTTTCAGCCATTCATCTTTATACTAGAATCATAGAACCATAGAATTTTTCGAGTTGGAAGCGATCATAAAGATTACCTAGTTCCAGCTTAAAAATTGGACAGGGACAACTTCCACCAGACCAGGCTGCTAAAAGCCCCATCCAACCTGGCCTTGAACACTGCCAGGAACAGAGCATCCATGACTTCTCTGGGCAACGTTTTCCAGTTCCTCACCACCCTCAGAGTAAAAAAATTATTCCCAATATATATCTAGTCAAAACTTACCCCTTTTCAGTTTAAAGTCAAGCTAGGTAGACCAAAGGTACACAGAATCCTGCACCCTATAATAGCAGAGAGAAGAGGATGCTTAGGGAAGGGTACGAAATCAGGACACCTCTGGATCCCTCCCAATTGCCTTCTCAACTTTCAGCTTATGTTCCAAACAGTGAAGGCAGATGATGGCTGGAAGAAAAATTAATTGCCATTTTTTCACAGGCAATGACAAGATGAGAAATAAATGGATGGAAAATTTCACCCAGGCATCAAAATCAATAACTGAATTAATTTGGCCTTTCCCAATAAGCAGTTAAGATGTCAATGTCAGACAATATCTGATGTTCATGTAAAAAATTATTTTCTTATGCATAAAGTCACTCATACCATTAGACTTGGACTAGATTCAGGATTGAAACCTATATTCTGACTTGGAGCTGTAGCATTTACTTAAAGACAAAGAATTTATTATAGAGTCAATTCCTAAAGTGAGAACTCCTCAATGCTTGTGTAATTCCCAGGTGCAGGGCTATGACAGGCAAAGCTGGCCTCATCCTTAGAACTTAAATTAGTGTAACAGGAGCTTTCAACATGCAAAAGAAGGACAGTGAAACCTTGGGCTGCTATGCATGGAATTTTCTGGGCAATCCAAATGGTGATTAGAAAAGCTTTATACATAGGATTTTATGAAAAATAGCAATGCTTTTATAGGCATTAAATTATTAATATCTATATTATTTATGGTAATATTTTTATCCTAATTAACCTATTTACTATTAATGAGGATGTACTCTATGACATGAAAGTCTAATTAATTTTATACTTAAAAAGCCATTCAATTTTTATGCTGCAGCATCAGGACATGGACATTATACTGTCACAAAACCAGATAGACACAGTGGGAATACTATTTGAGCAGTCCACAATACAGGAAAAGGATCTCTCCTTTTCACATCTTCAATCCTCAGCTGATGGCAGGCCCAACACCACGAGCACAATTTCGTAAATTTGTGCCAGTCAGATGCCTTCTAAATTCGAAGTGAAAATTCTAAAAGTCTGATGTTTGGTTTTTTTTCATTCTTTTACCTCTCTGCCCTTTATCTAACTTCTCCTCTCAGGGAAACTGCAACCTGCAAAAGCAATAGACATATTTTCTTAATAACAATGTCTCACATTAGAGCTCCTGTCCCAAGTCATTCAGTAGAATCTTGGGCTAGAGTCAAGAATGATTTTTTTTTTCTTTCTATAGGAACCCATAGAGATGTGCATGGGGATTTTTACTGAAAGATAGATTGCTTGAGCTGCACCTTGATTTGGCTCAGAGCTACACACCTTACAGTGCAAAGGAGCACTGCTATTTTTTTTTTTCCCAGTTTCTGTCTGTTTGGTTGGTTTTGGTTGTTTTTTTAAAAAGATAAACCTGCCTGGCTGCATAATAAGTCCAGTGTTAGGAGTAAGAGAGTCATGTATTTCTAACCTAGCACAATAAGGAAGCACTGACAATGTTGTTTTGGGGGATCAAGGCCCGAGGTCCTGTCAGTCTGATGCCCATTCTTCACAATGTCTTTGAAAGTACTAAATATTTTGCTTAGTAGGCGTCCTCTTTCTTCTTGTCCTGTAGGAAAGTTTTCCACCACATCAATTTACTTTCAAAGTAACAGCAATGTCCAGTGAAATTTCCATGAATTGCTTCAAACATTTGAAAAAATGTGTGATCTACCTCCCTCCTCTGATGTTTCCCAAGACTGGTCGTTGCTCCAAAGGCCACAGAAGAGATGTCTTACACATCAAGCTTTTGGAAAGTGATGTCATTCTGAAAATTTTTCATTTGTTTTTTCCCAAAAATTAAGGTTTGGGGTTTTTTTGAAATTTAAATTTAAATTTTTTAAAGCCCAGCTCAGGCAAGCTCTGTTCAAGATCAGTGAGGCTGCATAAATGCTTTTCTTGTTGCTTAGGTCAGTCAAAAAGGAGGGGAGGATTTTGTTTTGGTTTTGTATAAAACTACTTATTCTTGGTAGGCAATGCTACAGAGGTAATTTATTCATATCTGTCATAAAATATGCCTGTAATAACTTTGAGAATATTAATTTTTCCACCTCTAATGCTAAATGAAAAACACATTTAAGGCTCTCAATTTAGTGTCTCATCTCTAATACAGTTTTTCTACATCTATTTCAGTACCAACATTATAAGTAATCTTTTTTAAGAGTATACACCCAGTCTCATGTATACTTACAGTAATATATGAGTTGACTAGTGAATGCTAAAGCAGTTCAAAGGTATTTTTTTAAACAAGTGTAGGGATTCAGCTGCAATAATACTTATCTGCATTTTATACAAAGAACTCATATACACACAGAAATTTATGCTCCATGTCTATGACTTGCATTATATACTGAGAGCTGAAAGAGCTTAAGATAAAAGGCTGTCAGAAATTACTACTTTAAAAGCACTAAAATGTGGTGGGTTTGTTGAGGTTTTTTAATAACTATTTTGACAATTTCCTCTTCTTTTAAACAAACCCTGAGGAAAAATATGGGGGCTTGTCTGGAATTCTGTTATTGGTGAAAAATATTTTCTGTCTTACACTGAAGGTTGTGCATACATTTTTGTTGCACAGTGATTTTCTGTGTATGTCCTACAGGCTTATCCTTGCTAATTTAGAAAAAAAGATGAAATGGATTTACCTGGACAAGGTACACATGGCATGTGTTGAACCAAACCAAAGCACACTGCTTGAGTGAGAATGTCACAGTAGCACAACAAGGAAGATATGGTCTCAGATATACCTGCATGCTGAAAATAAGTACCTTTTTATCTTCTCCCTTGCCATTCCCCCCTTTTAAATGTTTTATTACTGTGATGCTTAAACAGGACTTTGAGAAACTTACACTGTTCCAGGCCTTTCCTATTCCATATAGTCTCCTCAGGGATCACAGGCTCTCTGTGAACATTGGCTGGTTTTCTTGCCAAAGTTACTCCTGCAGGAAGGGCTTCAGCAATGTCCCCTGCAAACACTCAGCTTCATATCTGCCCATCGATGTGTTGAGAGGAGATTAGGCAAGCTCCAAAGGGTTACCTAGGATTTTTGGATGTGGTACTCCTAGTGAAATTTCCACAAAGCACTTGGACCTCCTCTGTTCTCTATAATCTAAAGCAGTATTTCTAAATGATAATCACCTTTCTTGGCTCCAAAAGTCTGTGGCCTAGTTTTACAGAGTGTGGGCAGGCAAGTGCATTTATAGCTATTTGTTGATGTGTGTAACACTGCCCTGAGCTACCTGGCAGCTGACAGAAGGACACAGCAATTTTTTGCCTCTCAAGCTACGACTCTTGTGTAGCAATTGCTTTCTTATGTTTGCAAAACACAGGGAATTAATTGAATGAAAAGCTTGATCAAAATAATTTAACAAAGGAACCACTGGCTTTTTCCTTATCTGTGAAAGAATTCACATTATTTTAACAGCATAAAGAATTATCCTCGGTAAACTTTGACTGTCAAGGCTTTGTATCCTTAGAAAGTAATTTAGTTCATGCTCTCTCCTCTTCTGAGAGATAAATGCTGAGGGAAAACATGTTTTTTTCCTTATTTAATTTTGCTGGATTTGGTCATATAGCAGTTGCAGTTACAGATCCTAATTTTATACCCTGCATGTGTTAAGAGGTGTAAATTTACAAATTATATCCACTTGGAACATTTCTGTAGCCAAAATATTTATATGGGGCATGCTGCTGATGCCCCAAGATGTTATGACCCAAATATTGAGAGGTGTCTCTGCCTGAATTAAGGTGCAAAGGAGACCATATGAAGACACCATGAAGTCAATAATATAGATGCTATTTAACAGTAAATGTAAGGTACAGAGATAGGAGACAAAGGAGGGCGGGGGAGAGAGTTAGAGACAGACAGATTAAGTAGAAAGATGTCACCACTTGTAGGTGCAGATGGCATCCCATTGGTCCTTCTGCTGCTCTTCTTGGTGGTGGGGGTCTTAGAGTCATTCTTCTGGAGTTACCACCTTTATACATTCCAAATTTGGGGTATCCACAGGGTGGTCACAGATGTTCCCATAACTTGGAGTGGCATGTGTATAAGCAGTTGCTTCATTTCCCACAGTTCGCCACAGTGGGAATTTTTGTCAGGATGCATCAACTAGGATGTGCTAACAAAATCTCAGCTCCACTTGGTCTGGAATTAACACCTTCCTGTTGCCAATTCCTCTCTTCTTCACTTATCTCAAGTTCCTGCTCTTCTGTGGCTTTGACAGTGTTTGAAGCAACTCTGATGTTTAAATCTCCTACACAAGCTCAAAAATCAGCACAGATGGGCCAAGATGGCTAAATAAATCATTTCATATCCTCTTTCTGTGGATGAGGTTAGTTCTTGAACTGGTGTATGTGCATGGGAGTCAGACTGGAGAAGGGAAGATCCCTTCCTTGTGCTGCTGGCATACCTGTGGTTTGGACCTCGGTCACAGCAGTGTCTGTGAGGAGAGGCAAGACACGTCTCACTGTTTCTAAGGGGCAGAAGGGAAGCACAGAGTTTTCCAAGCTGTCTGTGTCAGGTTTATTAGATATCTAACTTTGATGTTATTAGTTACCTACACAGCAAGTGATGGGAACGTGTGTCTCTCAGAGATAGGTGGCTACATGCAGGCAGTATGTGCCCTGCTCAGAGACCTGTTCTGGGTTGTGGGGGCTCCTGGGGTTGCTCCAGAAGCAATGCAAACTTTGGCTGCTACCAAGTGACTTTATGGTGAAGCACTTGATTTTTTTCTGCTGAGAAATCCCTCTTATTCCCTAAAGCACTTGAAGCACAGCCAGCCAAAGCAATTTCCCATTAAATAAAGCGTGTGCAACAACAATTTTAAAAAGTAGCTTAGTGCAAGCTTTTCTTTTAGACCTTCTGCACTTCTATTCCAAGGTCTTTTCTTGTTAATTTAATTACTTTACCATTAAGGAGTGAGGAGGGAGAGGGTCAGTCTCAAAGCACCACATTTTCTAACAAGTTATAGCTGCAACTGTCTTTTTCTACCATACACCAAAAATTACACCATCTTGGGATAATAAAAAGCCATTTCCAGAATAAATTATAGAAATTATTTTTCTTCTGTTGCAAGTGAAACAAAGTGAAATTACAACCCCTAGTGGGCCTGCATGTTAGTGTTTATTTGAGAACCAGCAGAACTAGATCTTTTACCCTGCTTTTTCATCCTACACTCATTCCCTCATTTTACCCTGGGCTTTACTCCCAGGTCTTGGATTTCCTTCCCCACAGGGAAGAGTGAAGGTCAGCCCAGGAAGGATGGGGAGAAAGTTGTACCTGTTCTTGCTTTGCCACTGTTTAGTCACCAGTTCTGGGTGCTGAGAAAGGTTCTGGGTGCTCAATGACATTATTTTCCACCAAAAATCTGATCTCCAGGGTTTGCGGGATATGCATCTTCATCTTTCCAAGACTGTTCACTCTTTTTGGGAACCCTTCTTTTTCATACCTGCTCTTTTTTCCAGAATTCAAGCCCCTGATTTCCCAGTCTAAATAGTCCATGCGCAGAAGCAGAATGCGTGACCAGCCCCATAGTTGGTGGCTCTTGCCTCTTTTGAATTGGCAGACTGATTCTCTTCCATCCACATGTGCATTCACCCACATACCTGAAATAATCTGTTAGCTGTCAGCATTACCAACTTAAAGTTTTTTCACCTTAAAACACCTCCTAATGACAATGATCTTACCATGTTTTTATTTTATACTGCTGTTCAGTTCAGGGTCTATTTCCTTGTAAAGGCCAAGACCAATCATAGATGCTTGTTGACAATAACTTGGGAAGTCAAAGAAAATAAGAAATCCAATTTCAGTGTGCTTTTTTCCTTCCTCCTTTGCCACTTTCATGTAAGAACCTGTCAGACTGATCTGTCTTCCTTTAACAGCACCTGATAAAGAATTTAAAATTTACACCGTTGTCTTTGAATATTTTACAGATTACTCCAAAGCTAGTGGTTTGAGTAATGAAATTCATCACGCTACCTGTGAAAACAGAAGTTGATTTAAGGATAAGAACTTTTAGTCTGCTGCAAAAAAATTTCCCCATGCCTGGAAGTGCTGCTGGAAGTATCCAAGGTCAGATTGGATGGGGTATTTATCAACCTGCTCTAGTGCAGGGTGGCCTTGCCTATGGCAGGGGTCTTGGAACTTCATAATCTCTAATGTCCTTTCCAACATAAACCATTCTGGTATTCTATGATTCTATGAACTTCAGGGCTTTAGTTGCTAGAAGAAGGCCATTTTTTCCAGGTTAAGTATGGGTACTCAGTACAAATATGAGAATGATTTTGTTAAAGAGAAGAGGTTTCTCAGGTGATCATGGGTGATTTACAGTAGTGACAGGAGTCCCTCCTCAACTACCAGTAACAACAGATTTTCTGCTCTCTATTCTAAGTGCATTTCATGCATTCAGTACATTTTATGCATTCATTACTTTTATGCATTCAGGAAAACACCCTGTTTCATCCACAGATTGCTCTGCTTCTGCAGACCTGACATTTCAAGGCACAAGGGTGAAAAAAACCTTGGAATAAATTTAAAAGATATCCTAAAAGGTTGTTAGGATAAATAAATGTTTCTTTTAGTCAATATTTGTGTCCTAACCATTCTAACTATGTAAGTTCAACCAATATAGATTCTAACAGTTTTGATCAGCTCCTTGTAACTGCAGAGTAATGGTCGTCCTCCTCCTGCTAAGTTAAACTGCCAAAAGAAAACATGAACTGAATGTGGTATTATTGTGTCTGCAATTCCACCAACAGGTATGTGAAGGTCCTGCAGTACTATTCAAAAAACATGGCTTTGAATGGAAAATGCAAAAGTTCAGGTAATTTTAGGGGGATATAGAGTTTTGAGATTTTTATTGATCTAGCTATGTGGGAAGCATGCAGCTTGAGATATTGATATAAGAAGAAACAAAGTCATTACTATTAAACTATATTTTCCATAAAGTGTATGCTCTTAATATCTGACAAAGTATTTCTTATTCAGTATGTATACATTAAGTACACATAATAATTACACATAAAAATTTAAATGTATGCATAGTTGTTTAGTTCTGGATAGGGATAAAACTCCATGTTCATTCACTTACTGGTCTTTCTTCTGAGATCTTTTGAGGTGTGGTGGCATGGTTTATGTGGCCAGCTGTCTAGTCGGAAGGGATTGCCATGTTTAACTAAATTAAATTTACTTGCTGACAGATGGCTATGGATTTTGTTCACAGTCAGCAGTACATGAATTATTTAAAGGTAAGAACCTCTATATTGTACTACGGCTCTCTTTAGTATAAGTTTGCTGCTGTCTATAGCCATCTTTATTGGCAACATAATGGAAGAAAATGTGGGAGTAAAGGCCAGACCACATAGTCTAAAGGCACTACTTGGTGAAATATATGAAAATAATATCTACTTTAATATGACTAAGCCCTATTGGTACACCAGGGAATGGAGTAAATGTTTCTGACGGAACACATAAAATACTACCACAGATAGCTAATGAGGAATTTCTTATTTATGAGGAAAATAATCCAAATGCAAGGTAGGTCTAGGGAAATTAATTTGCTTATGTTACCTGGAATTGATTAGAAGATGTTTTTAGAAGTATAAACTTAACAACTAGTCAAGGCCCCATCGTTACTTTCCTATTTTTCTTACAGTAAGGCCTGCTGAAAAACAAAAGCTGTCTGCCCTGGTTTCTATATTTTTGGAAAAAAAGCAATGAGACCTCTTTCAGAAAAGTAACTCTCTGTAAGTGGGCATTCTAAAGAGGACTCCACATCAGGAGCAGAGTGTAGAAGGCTTGACCTGTAATAACAGGGTCATTCCTCCCAGAAAGACCTAATATGCCTTCATCATTTATCAGCAATAACTATCAGAAGGTCACTCACTTCTCCATGAAAACAAACATACCAAGGAGGAGGTAATAAATTCATCTCTCCTGCCCACATCTAAAAAACCCAATGCCGTTGTCACGATGTAGGATGCTGAGCTTCAGGTCCTATGTCTAAAGTCATGAAGATAAAAAGGAAAAGGAAATCAGTTGAAAATTCATACATTTCCTGTACCATCTCTTATAGGAATGTTTTTGTTGTTTCAGTTTATGTGTGAGAATAATGTGTGGATATTTTGGGGAGAAAATCGTACCATTAACACTTTTCCAAAGGTAGGTTTAGCCTTTGCCTTTATCTCCAGTTCTATGTAAGAAGCAGTGTTGTATAAAGGAGGAAACTGTGAGATATCCAGCAATTATTGCTGTCACCGTGTTTGTTGAGACAAAACCAATACACAAGGTGGGATAACAGAAGGAATAGGATTTTCTCATTGTTGTCCCACCTTGTCTGCACATTAGCATGAATAACTGTAGGGATCTTTAAGAAACATTCAAGTCATAATTCATAAAGAAATGGGATAAATCTTTGTAGGTTTATATGTGAAATAAATTTTAAAATTCAATACTCAGAGAGTTTTTGTAAGAAGCCATACTTTTTTAGTCTACCTAATGATTTAACTTTTCAGTTAATTTTCAAAAACTGTAATTTTTAACTTACAACAGTGATATTATGACCTATGTTGATCACAGTTATGAGACCACATGCAAATCCAAATTCCATATCAACATATGGATCTCTTTAATCCATAGATAGAAATGACAAACCCAATAGAATCAAAATATATGTAACTCACAATGGATAAAGTTGATTTCCCAAAATATGATACTTTGATATCAGTTCATAATCATTCGGTGTTTATCATATGGGATCTCAAATGTTGAATCCTGGAATATAACTTTCTCATTTGATGTTTGATTTTCTCTTTCTTGATTACTTGTTCTTTTAGTCTCCTTCTTTTAGAACTACTAACACTGTCGTAGCCTGTGTGTTTCACTCAAGCACTTCAGAGCTATGGGCTGATCTTTCAGGGTGTTAGTCATCAAGGTTTGGGTCATGCAGGTGCAATCCGTGTGTGGACAGGTCTGAGATGGGGAAATAGCAGTCATAAAGTGACACATGCACTGCACGCTAATGAAGATCCTGAATTTGCTAATCAAGAAGATAAACAAATTGTCCCAAGTTTTCATGATCTTCAATGCTTACTGAAAGGGTGCCCCACAGATAGATTGTACAGTGGTTGGGGTTTTTTTTCCATTTGGACAGGGTTGACCTTCCTGTGATTTTGGGCAATACACGGTGTTCAGTCACCAGTGTTGGTGTCCCATAGTATTATTGCTCAATTATATGGAATATTAACTTACAATTACAAAATAAATTTTAGAACAGGAAGATCTTGATATTTGGACAGAAATCTAATCAATACTTCACTGTTTTAAGCACAGTACAAACTATGAAAGGTACAAAAAACTATTCTTCAGAGAACAAGACAATAGACATAGAGCAAGACAATACTGATTTTTTTTCCCCATTATGTAAATTGCTTCAGCTGTAAGTTTTATCCAAGCATGGTTCAAAGGGAATGGACTTTGGCAACACACAGATGCAGTTTTCCTTTCATAGTCAAGCTAACAAGCTACCAAATATGAATGGTATCAAATCATCTTTGTCACATTGTAAATCCCAGTACAAATTCTTTAGACACAGAAAGAGAAGTGTTTTTATCTGATACAATTTCCACATTTTTCCACAAGTAATGAAAAGAAACTGCTAAATCTGCTATTACTTAGAGCTAGCTTCTAGGGGAAATTCCAAATGACAAAGCAGACCAAAATAGTTATTACTTTTACGTTAAAGTAACATCAAAATACATAATAAGTACTGACAATAGTAAATGTGATATTTATGGCCACTAAATTCTAATATTAATGTAATGAATAAATATGCCATATAGTCTTATACCACCATATTCTGATAAATCTTGTTTAAATTATAAACGAGCTCTTGAATTAGGGAAAAATAAATTACTTATGACCCAAGTGTGGTTTCTTTCCTCTTCAAATTCGTTCTTGTTGATTTCAAAACTTGTGGGAGGGAGAAGGATCTTCGGCACTGTGACATTTGAATGAATCTGTAAATGGTCTGTATTTTCAGGTAGCATGCAGATGTGGGGTCTGCTTGAAAGATTTGAGGTTTCTTATTGGCACAAGCAGCTCACACAGGTCCACATCTACCACAGGAGCTTGATTCGAATAGGACTTCTCAAATATATTCCAATGTTTTATCCCATTATATTCTGATCTAAGTATTCTAAGTACATTCTAAACCAATACCAAATATTTGTAAAGTAAAAATCAGTTTTGAGTTTCTCAGTTATTAAAAACAAACAATATAAGTAGAGAAAGCTTTGTTTTCTTGGCTTTTACCTGCTATACATTTTTTTTATTTTGTGGCCTGGTGAATGAGATATTGTTGGGGCAGTTCCTCTCTAGGGAAAATTCTAAAGAACCATAAATTTAAAGACACTTTCTATATTTAATCTGCTGTACATTTTCAGACATGAAGCATTTCTTAGCCAGACCTTAGGAATCTGCAATAAATTTCCTATGAAATAATATTGATATTTACATCAAATTTATATAAGCACTTATTTAACATAAAAACAGAGTCATAACTTTATTAAAACTCAGTCTTACAGATGGATTACAATGAAGTAATTCTAGCAAGCTATGAGAATAATCTATCTTAACAAAAACATTGTGTCTTTTATTCCAGTAAAAAAGAGCAGTATAATCTTTTTAAGTTATGGAATACTTTCCACAGGGTGTTAGACCCACCATCCAGAAAAACCTGTATTTAAGAAACTTGATGGGAAAAATTTCGGTGTGCTGGACAAATTCACAAAATTTAATAAATTTTTGAACATATCTGGATGAGATTGAGGGGAAAAAATCTTCTGCTTCCTTCACATGAAATCTAACCCTAGAAGTTTCCACATGAAAACACCATTCCAGTTTAAGGGACACTATATATCATTATCACTAGCTTGTTACTTCATGACTTATCCTGCAGTTCCTTACATCTGTTTTTTTTTTTCCCAAATTAATAAATTCAAAGATGCCATAGATATAACAAAATTTATATGATCTTCTGGAGAGATCTTCCATGTTTCATTCTAGTGAGTTAGAAATTTGTTTTGATAATAATTCTGCAGTTACCATTCACTTGTGTTTTCTCCTGGCAGTGCATTGTAGCAGAAAAAAATTGGATGTGGTTCATTTTACAGTACTGTTCTCATTATACCTTTAAAAATCTTTCCCTCATATTTCTAGAAGATAGACAGATGAGAATAAAGTGCGAATCTTTCATAAAGACATTTGGGAACACCATACTGAAATCCTGGTACTTACTGAAAAAATTACAGTTTTTCTTGTTTTACTCTCATTTTTAAGAAGTTATAACATATTAAGCAGTCTTCACTTCAGTTGCATATCCTGGTGCTTAGACACCTTTGTTTGAATCCCACAGTAGGAAGATTGCCTGTATTCATTTATTATAGCCAACAATATAAATGAATAATTAAAAATCCATGCTAAATTAACAAGAATCTTATAAACTCTGATGATTCTGTGGCAGAAAGATTCTCTCCAGCTAATCACATCACCTCTCCCTCCAAGAGCCACTGATTATGTTCATTCCAGAAGTTGGTAGGTATTAATGAGCAGAATTTGTTGTAGTAGTCTACTGATGATTAAAAAAATGTACACAGAAAGAATATCATCATCAAAATGAAACAGTAAAAAACCAAGTAATAATTCTGTATCTGAGTGACAGCCCACTTAGACTTATTTCAGTTATCCAACAAAAAGTTCACCAGGCAAAACACGCATGGGCCACCAGCAGTAGATTAACTAACCTTCTCAGCTTACCTTTCTGCTGAAGAGCTACCCCAGGAGGTTAAACCTGAGATGGAAGCAAATATGGATGTGAAGATGTCAAACAAGATTCAGACAGCACTTTCTGAACTGTCAGCAACCTTATCCAATGATGATTTCTGTATGTATGTGCACTTCCCTAGAGATGAGATGTGTACGTGTGCCAAAGCTATTTACTTAAGCTATTTCCTTGCTATTTTTTTTAAGCAAAGAAGTGAAGTGAATTATTTACATTTTTTTCCTTCTGATATTGGAAAAATAAGACTGTGTAAATCCCTCACTGCATTCAGCTGAGTTCCAATACTTTTGATGGAATTTAATTATAATAACATCCTAATTGAAGGTAAATTAAACAAGAGTATGACTAAGTGCTGTCACACTAAATGAAAATTTAAATTACACCAGTAACAGACAGGTCTGTCCTAGGGTTATGAATTAAAGAGTGTGACATTTTGGTTTCAGGTTAATCAATGAATGCTTCACAAATATTCTGAAGCCTTCCTTGATGTATTATAGGCTAAATTAAATCTGAAGTTCTGACAGACACTGAGCAGGAGAGCAAAGTAAGTTCACTTTGGAGTGGAAAAAATATGAGGCATGGAATGAGGAGTTTTTTGTCCAGGAGATGTGAGGTCCTGCCAGCTTGTGAGGCCCTCCTCCTGTCCTTCCCCCAGTACATACGGTGTTGCACTTGGCTGGTATCTAACCAGCTGGTATCTGCTCATCTGAGTTTTTGAAGTATCAAAGGAAACAATTTTTTGACAGGAAGACAACATGTCTGACAGATCAGTGAAGCTTTCCTTCATTTCTCCTAGGCCTTGTTTTTGACACGCTGCTTACCACAGAATATGCTGCTATACTTTCCCAAGGGAGTGCAGCCAGTGTCTCAGCCAGCAGAGGGAATGGCTGAGGGAATGGCTGAGGGAATGTCAGCTGCTATGCACAGTGTGATTGCCTCAAGAGCTTGTATGAATGCAAGGAAGGACTGTGCTGAAATTTTTGCCTCCCTCCCCTCTGTTTTGGCTCAAAACGCAACAAGAAATATATTATTTTATCACAATGACATATCTATCACAATCTTATCTTGCAACAGTTTTAAATCCCATCTCCCTGTGGATCCCTTTGCTTCCTGACACGCAGCCTGCTCTGGCCCCCACACTGACCCAGAAAGAGCTCAGCCAGTTTTACTGACTCATGCTCTCCTCATGATCACAGACTTGGCTATTTCTTCACTGCCATCCACCCCCTCTAAAACAAAACCCCTGATATGAATTTGTTCCACTCCAACTCACCCATCATTTCAATCTCTTCCCTCCTTTCTGCTTCTTCAGATGTGTAGAAAACAAGCCTCTGAACAAAAACAAGCCCTTCATCAATAAAGCTTGTCAGCTGTGGGCTCTGTGACTGCATTTTCCTGCTCTTTAGCGGCAGATCTTAATATCTCTAAGAAAATGAGTGCACAACTCACAGCCTGTACTTTTCATCCATCCATAAATGCACAGCTGGCATCCTTATGGGATTTTCTATTATGCATATTCAGCCTAGCATTTTTAAAACTTCAGATGGTTTGTATCATTTCTCCTTTTGGGGGAAAATTTATTTTAGAAGCCAGAGGGCCGTTCCCTTAGTCCTCTGGATTTATCTAAGGTTAGTTTTGGGATTTGAATGAAAAGCCTTTCCATTTTTATTCACTCCTATCTTCTTTGATGGCCAAAATCTATGAGGTTGCTAGTAAAGAAAGTCTTAGATTGGCATTAAGAAGCATGGAGCCTTTCTCTAGATAGGCAAGGGTTGTTGAAAACACAGGCACCAGCTTAATGCTATGTCCCAGCTACCATTTTCTTGACGAGGAAAATTGCTTGTCGAGTGTTAGAATTAAGAATGCTACTAATTCAACCAGAAGGACACACCTACATGAAATGGGAGCAGGTGTATCAGTTTGTTTTAGTTTTAATTGCTTTTGTTTACTCATTTAGACAGCAGTGTCAAAATTGTGTCTTTTGGAGATACTTGCATATTTAATTCTTGTGATTAAATTTTGCTCTTTTGCCTTCCTGAACTCTTTAAAAATTCCGTTTGGCATCATAATTTCTCATTTCTGGTGATCTTTTCTAGAGCAGGTCAGAAATGGTCATCAATGCAACTTGATATGAAACATTTCTTTTTCCTTTAGACAGATAATTCTGTCTAATTGAGGGCTGTCCTCAATTTCATTAATGACTACCAAGAGAAAGGGATTGTCAATAATCTGTCTGTTTTAGGTTACAATGTAAGATGTAACCTAAAGTATGTATTCTGTCACCATCTGTTGAAACCCGGTGTGGCAGTGTTCTTTATCTCTTCCATGACACATCCCTGATGACTCCCTCCAGGGTATATCTTCTGTTAATGGGACATCCAGCCTCATGCATGACTCATAAAATTACATTGTCCTGCTGTGAGAGGCTCTGCCTAGGGGCAGGAGCCAAGCGTTCCTACCTGGATATAACCTGTGGTTTGGAACACCACAGCCAGCCTTTCCTACTGGATTCCCAGAGGACAAGGGCTACATAACCACCACTGGACCTTCAGAGGAAGACCAGACCCTTCTACAGGATCGCTGCTTCAACAGAACCACATCTATCACTGCAAGAGGACTGCAGCCACCATTTAATCAGACTATCACCACCCTAACAGGGTGTCAGGCAGTATCCTGACTCTGTCAGCGGATTTTTTATTGCATTTATTTTTAATTTTCCTATTAAATTTTGGTTCTGATTTCAAGTCTCTCACTGGTTTGTTTTCAAACTAGTACACTCCAACTATGCAACTAGTACACTTATAACAATGATGTGTTACATCAGAACAGTTTCTAGCATTCATGAATCCTTATTTCCTAATTCTGTGTTGCTGCTACACAGTTTAATGTCAGTGGAGTTCAATAGCCCATCCAAAAACTAATAATCAATACAAATATTGCAGCTTAGAAGAAGTCATTAGCCCTTTTCTTTTTCATATAATGGGATAGATAGCAATGAAATGCTTTTAAGCAGCTGTTTCTTTTCCCTCTCCTGTCCAAATGGAACCACAATCACTTTAAAAGCTTTTGTGTCTGAAAAAAGTGATTCATTTTATTACTTTGAAAATTCTGGATGCTCACAGATTGACCTGAATTCTGGGAAGATTTTTATGGAGTGTAGTAAAATTAGAGCGTAACTCTCTTGTCTTTGCACCTGCTGAGAGAAGGAGCACCCGATGCCCTTTGGGTCAGGCTTGAAGGACATGGCTAAATGTAAAAATTAGATAACACGGCCATTCTTTGCAATGTCTGACTCAAGTAGAAGAATCCAAGTTATCTCCTAGGCTGCATATAACAGGAGACTTTGATGTCTCTGGTGTGATTGCCAAAAAGCAACATATTCAGTGGAGCATCACCTGGTCAGCTCACTTGGTGTATAGTAGTATATAGAGGTATATGGTATGAGATAGCATAAAAGCCCAAGGCTGCGGTATGGGTTTTGTTTGGTTTTTTTTTTTTTTTTTTTTTTGTGTTTTTTTTTTTGTTTTTTTTTTGTTTTTTTTTTTTTTTTTTTTTTGTTTTGTTTTTTGGTTTTTGGGTTTTTTTTTTGTGGCTTGAATTGATCCTACTGGAGTAGGAAGGATAGCCACTTGAAGTAGGAATCTTATCTGCATTTCTTAGTCTGCAAGTTGCAGCACTGAATCAGGAAACAGTAAAATTGATTCACTCTTCTTCCACAAGAAGATATTATGAACAAATAAGGTCATGAGAAAACCTGAAGAAACTGTATGTTTTGGTAAGAGGATTTCTCTGTCTCAGCAAAGCCATGTCCTCTGTTGCACCATTCTCCTAGTTCAGTTTTCAGTTCTTTTTCACATCTTGGAAGAGTGCTTTTGGATGAAAAGTGCCGCAAAATGTAATATAACCTTCACTTGTATTATTATTTCTCTCTGCTGGGCTGAAGCAGGTACCAGTTTGCCTCTTTGTAGATAGAGAAAAGAACTGATGTTGGTTCCCTTGGGAAGACTGAAACAAGTCTCAATCTTCCTTAATGAGTAGCCTTAAGGACAGGGGGGAATATTTTACTCCAGTATTTTTAAAAGGAAGTGCAGCCTGCAACTGTGTTTTTGCCCAATTTTGATTTTGTATGTGCTTATATGTTCATATGATATGGAATGAGCTACATGAGAAACAGAGGCAGACAGTCATTTGGGTTCTTGATCCTGGTTCAGTAGGTGATAAATTGGCAGGGTAGTTTTGACTGTCATGTCTCAGACAGAATTATTTTATTGCAAATAATGAGGATAAAACTGATAGGCATTTATCATTTTCTAGGCATTATGTATTGGGCCTTGCTGAGATGGAGTTCATTCTCCCACAGCAGCCCTCACAGTGCTGTGCTTGGCACTTGCAGCTATGAAGGTGTTGATGAACAACAGTTTTTTGGGTACTGCTGAGCATGGCTGGCACAGCTTTACTGCTGTCTCTCAACATTCCCCTCCCATCAAGGGGATGGGTGAGATCCTGGGAGAGGACACAAGGCCATCTGATCCAAATTAACCAAAGGGATATTTCATACCCTATGATGTCAGCTTAGATGTAAAAGCTAAGGAAATGAGGAACATTTTTTTATTTACAATGTTTGCCTTCTAGAGCAACTTCTACATGTGTTGAAGCCCTGCTTCCCAGGAAGAGGTGGACATCAACCACTGATGGGGAGTAGAGAGTAAAATGATTTTTTTCTCTTTGCTTGGGCACCCACAAACTTTTGCTTTTGCTTTAGTAAACTGCCTTATCTCAACCTGTGAGATGTTTTCCACCTTATTTTCTCTCCTCTATCCAGCTGGGAGTGATAGACCTGCTTGGTGGGCACCTGGCATCCAGCTGAGGTCAACCTACCACAGTGGAGTTTCTTTTTTGTGGCTTGATTTGTCACTTAAGACCTTCTGCATCACACTGCTGCTCAGAGATCTGTAAAGAAGTACTGCAAATTTGTTGTGAGTGCTCTTGATGACTTCTTATTTTAATATTTGCTAATCACACAATTTTGAGATTCGAGTCAGCAAAAAAGTAATCTGTTATATTGTGTATGGTGATATTAAATGTTAAAGGTAGTTAAAACACTGGGCCAAATTATTTTTATATTCTGTTTTAATTGTATTTTTCTTTTTGGTAATTTCTGGGATCACAAAGCAGCTATTTACACTCAGTTACAAAATGATAATGCTAGACACACTAAAGCTGACTATGATGCCAAAGTTAGGTTAGTTGATAACCCCCTGTTAGAGCTTATGGAAGTTCAGGAGTCTGAATCAACAAGCATATTGTTTCCTGAAAATATATTGTTTCCTGTAGATTGCCAAGTCTGATGACAAGTGAATAAAATGAAAAAACACTATCATTATGGCTCAGATGTAGCTTTATAGGGACAAGGTTTTACTGAGGTATTGGCATGACTAAGCCAGTTTGGTGGTCCAAGAGCGTACAGGCACTTTATAAATGTGCATTTATAAAAGCTTGGTCATGTGATCACTAATTTCTCAGGACTGCTGCAAGAATTGGAGAATAAATGTCATTTACTACTAGGATTTATCTAAGCTTGGTGAATGCCTTTTAGATATTTGCAAATAAATACATCTGCGTTCAAGAAACCGGGTGTCTGCTCTTCTCCATTAACATGTGCTTAATAGAAACAAATTTCCAACAACCTGCTGATGGGTGTCATAAAACTGTTTTCACAGTATGATTTAGACTTTTCATCAATCTACACTGTGTGATGGCATTTGCACATTTTACATGTGCTAAATGACAACTATGTGAATAATACAACCTGTGCTCTATATAGCTTAAAGTTCTTGTTGCTCAGTAGTTATTAATTCCATTTCATTTTGAGCTCTTTGGACAGACTGGAGGGAAATTCTGTAACCATTTTTGGGAATAGATTTCCCAGATTTAAGGGACTGGCTGTTTTAGCAATTCTCTTCTCTGTTCCAGGAAACACAATTGAAAGGTTTTTTTCAGTGATGTGTGGAATGTTTGGTTATGGAATGTTTTCACAACTAAAACAATGCATCATCCAGCCCAGTTCTTTATAAATGCTTCCTGTTTTCCTTTTCTTCTGGGAGCAGAATGAAGCATCTGTCAGCTAAGAGGTAACATCTGTAGGGAACTGCAAGGGAAAGAGTAGGTGGATGAAGGACTGGACAGCAGAGTGAAGAAAAAACTGGGAAGTTCAAACATGGAAGCATTACAAGTGGTAGGGGACAGTTTGTTCTCAAAGTGGAAGGGTAGCTTATATATATTCTTAGTTTGATTTTATATCCATTTTATCTGGAACCTGAAAGAATCTTAAGAGATAAGAATGTGAGCAGAACGATAAATAGGGATGCATCTCAGTGCTATGAGGTTTATCCCAGCCGACAGAAATCATCTCTCTAATCACAGAGACAATTGCTACATGGAAAACTACTTCAACTGAGCAACTAATTTTGTATGATAAGAGTGACAGTCTGTGTCCAATTAAAAGCCCTTTCAGCCTGCTCCCTTATAACATTCTGTCTCTACATTATTGACTTTTAATCACTTTGAATAAAAGAGTGTAATACCAATAATTTAACAAAGCGACTTGTAAAAGCTTATCCAGGCATATAAAGGGTTCTGAGACACTGAAAGACTAACAACATTTTTTTCCTGCAGATTAAATTCCTGACATAGACAAGGTGGCTTCTTTTCAGGCTTTTTTGGGATGAGTGTGCAGTCACTTTCAGAAAATTTTGAGGTGAGATAATCATCACAAAATAATCTTTATTGTTATCATATACCACTTTGGCCATCAATTTTTTTTTAAAGGAAACTGGTGATCCCAGAGATTCTAGGCACTGGTATTTCCAAAAAGACTATGGGATCATCTGCCCTGATGTGGAAAAAAGTGCTGAGATACACAGCTGCATGAAGATTAAGGGGAACTATTTTTAGCCACGAGGGGCTGAGATTTTGGAAGCCAGTTGGTGGCTAACATGCCTTACCAATCAGGATTCAGAGTGTGGGGAATGATCAATACATATATGATTGTAGCAGCCATAGTTAAGCCTTTCCTCAAAGTGCCAGGATTCTACTGGCCAGTAAACTGACTTCTTGTTGTTGTTAAATAGATGGTAACACACCTTTGGGCAGACCTCGCCTTAGTCAACTCTCCTATGTCCAAGAGAAGAGAAAGCATTCCTGTCACAGTTTAGAAAGTTGTGTCTCTGTGGCAATCACAGACGATAGGGAGAGTTATTTGCATGCTGAGAGAGCACTCCCTGGAACAGGACAAATGCCAGCCAGCATTCCAACCAGTCTGCCATTCCTCATATACAAAATATATAATGAGCATATATGAACACTATGTAAAATCCTGCTGTTGCCTTCACAATTTATGAAATAGTAGGGCCTGTCTGGGATATAAGTGCCAAGTGTTAGATAGATATCTTGACAATAAAGTATTTAAAGACAGATTTCATGAGCTTATATGTCTGGATTGAGACACTACTAAGAGGCACAAAAGAGGCTATAACCCACTTGTTGCCTGTTGTAGATGGATGTGGGGATTTAAATACATCCCTGCCTTTTGCCCAGGCCTCTGGCAGTAGGCAGTAGCTTTATTAAGGTGTCGAATACCCCAAGACCCACTCTCATTTGCAAGTTCTTGAATAATGGCTGAATCAGTCTATTATAGAATGAATTATTTATTTAATAGACACAAAACTAACAAACATAAGACTTTAAAAAGACATTACTACACAGGAATAAGACAAAAAGAGATGACTATTATACATGAGGTTAAAGCTACCATTAATTTTACAGCTAGCAAAGAAATGTATAGATTAGGATTCAATGTATTTTGAAATCCTTTCCCTCAATTTCCAGAAAAGTAACCACAAAGTTGAGTCCAAGCTTTAGGGAGAAGTTGTCTCACATGTTGCCAAGGAGTGTGTAAGAGACTTCTGCCTCCATGATAAACTGTAGTACTTTTATAGTGTAGAGAAGGCCATTTGGTCACCTATGTTTTTCTTTAATCTCTTCCCACATCTGTAGGCTGGCAAACCATTTGGTGCAAGGAGATGATACCTGCTTGGCCTTTGGCCCCTGGGTTATCTCTCTTACCTGCACTGGCCACCTGTAGTGGGGAGAGGGGTGATATGCCCTGCTACATTTCCCTCTTTGCCCTTCTCCACTAACACCACTTCTTTAGGTATATTTCCCTCATGCCCTGATAAACAGTGGTTGCACGACCTCTATGCAATGTTTTGGGTGCAAAGCATCATCTGCATACCCACCTTTCTTCCAAAGGAGGTTAAGACCCTGTTGACAGGTAGGGGAACTTTATAGTACAGCAATGGTTTCACTTCTCAAAGCACACTGATGCTACTTAGCAGAGAGGATCTGTAGTTTGCACACTGAGTCTGCAGGCTTGTCTTGACAAAAGTAGAAAGCATGTTGCATTCTATTTTCATTCTACTAAGTTGTTGTGTTTTCCTTTAACTCCTGTGTGTAGGAGGCATAAACAAGCAGGACTCAGGTTGACTCTACACTCATAAAAACTAGAAGCAAGCAAGTTATAGCAGCAACCTGGAACGTTATTACAGTTGTATTTCTGCAGATTGCCATATTAGACAACTGTGAGTTTTACCTCTTTCTTAGATCATGACTTCTAGAAAAATATATCTGCCTTCTGGATAAAAGAGTGTTTGAACATATTTTTTTTTTTTATAAGAGGAGGAGAACTTTTGTTGATTTGGATTTTTTTACAAACTTCTTTGAAACTTTATTTTCAGCATATTCATTGTCTATATACTTCCTTTTCTATATTATGAACAAAATATTATTTATTCTCTGAAGGAAAGTATTGGATTTGCCAGCTGGAAAAAATACAATTTTTGAAATTGTGGCAATGATTTTCTCTTGAAATCTGTCAGATTAGCTCATATCCCCCTAGTCACAGCAACATTTGGTCAAATAACAGATGGAAATGATGTTAGGGCAAATAATGTCTGCTTTTAATGATTTTACCACAGTTTAGGATAGAAACACAGGTCTCTTTTTATGGTTGGAGAAATCATCTGGTGCTATAGGTAGATAGTATTTTAGAATACCACTTAGATGGATTAACAGAATAAGGTAAACCTTCTGCTAATTTAAGGAATGAGCTCTCAGATATTTCCCCTTCACTTTCCTCTTTATTTAGAAAAGAAGCTATCATTATGAATGAAATTTAAAAAATTATCTTATGACATTATAATTTATAAACAAATGTGGCTTTTTGCATGTGTGTGACAAACCTTCTCTGCCCATATTAACCTCTGTCTGAAAGAGGATGTGCACAGTGCCACTGATAATCATAGAATAGGACAAATAGGACAGTTGTATCATTGAAAGAAATGTCAAGGAGTTTACCATCAGAAATCTAGAAATAGAAGGTTACATGTGCAAATGGTTCTATATATTGCACAAGTGTGGCATAAAATGTTGAAAACAAATACATAGATACTCGGCAGTTGCAGTTGCTTTCTTCCAGTCAGTCACTGTTTTTCTGTTGTGCAGCTACTGTTAGACATGCTACAGCTGCTGGCCAAGATGTAATTGAAGTGAAACTTCTAGCTTTTCTTTTGATCTGTACAAAATGTTGTCCCATGGAGAGAGGGTTGTGAGAGCTAAAGTGAAATAAAGGGAAGCAGGCAAGAAGTAATAGTTTGGAATTTTGTGGGGATTTTTTTTGTTTTGTTTTGTGTTTTTAATAATACAGCAAGCTGCATAAAGCATGTGAAAAGCAGATTTTGTTTGTACAATTAACATTAAAGATGTGGGTTGGAATACTTTTTGGCCTGCTTTTCTAAGGAAATGTGGTATATGGGATTGCATTGTCCATCTGCCAGCTTTTCAGTCTTCTCCTGCAGGGATGCTTATGCCTGCTGGTCAAGTTCAACTAGGATCAAATACACTGAATTCCTTAAGATCACTGAAAATTGGTGGTGGATAAAGGAGAGAGATTAGCATTGTTACAACCCTCTGACATGATCACAACACATACCCCCTCTGCCCCAGCTGATTACTATGTCACTCAAGCACATGCCTCCTCCAGGGAGGGGCTAACAAATGAGAAGGTACTCAGACAGTTGGAATTGCCTCAGTGATGCTTGTAGATAAAGCAAAATCAGTATGCAGCCAAAGTTCAATAGTTTTGTTGCTTGTTATTCTCTGCTGATTTAATAATCTTTTCAGAACTTCTTGGAAGGAGCTGCTCTTGAAATGTAAAAAGAGACTATATATTTATCGTCTGTTTATAATTTGCCCTTTTCTGTCTCTTGTTGATGTCTTGTGAAACTGTGAGCTTTTTAAAGTGCTCTTATTATGAGCACTTATTATGAGATAATTTTCCTCATAAAGAATGCCTGTGCTCTGAAGAAAGTTTATGTGTGTCAGTAACTTGATGTAACTAGAAGAATATTTGCTGTCTGAGCTGTGAGGAATATCTACATCCTTTTACAAGAAGTGAAGCAATAGATTGCAATTTCAAAATAAAACAGAACGGCTGCTCCCTAGTTTTGTGAAAATAAAGACTTCAGAGCCATGATTGTCAGCTTGTGTCAGGCTCACCTTGTCAATGGCCTGCCAATCACTTTCCACAGTGTTCATAAATGTAAGGATCATTCCCTTCACTTCTTAGCTAAAGCTTAAGGAATTCTGCCTCTTTCAAGTGCTGTTGTTTTGTCAGATTCTTGTTCCTTGTCTTAGCTCTGGTCTTAGCTTGGATGCCAGCTCTGACCTTATTATAATTCTTTGCACTTGTCCAAGGGCTCTGCACTGGCTCTTGTTCGTGGCCTTATTTTTCTTCCAAAAATATTCTCTACTGCTTAGTTCCTCTGGCTCTCCAACCTCTAACCTGACATGACAGTTGCCTTCAACTAATCTTCTCAGTATTTCATGTAGACTCTCAGTTTTCCCAGAGTCCAAATCTGATTATATCCCTAACAAACCATTTGTTTGATAGAACACCCAGTATTCTGACTATGGTTCCTGGCCTGTCCTGATCTTGTCTCTCTGGCTTGAGGTTTTCATACCACATCCACATTTTAACATTAAACTGGCAGCTACTCTCACGTGGTGTGTTCTGATTTTCTCTTTGGAGCTTTCTGGGCAATCTGATTTATTTATGACATTTCATCAATGTTCTTAAAGCCAATATATTGTAGATAACAGTGTTATTATTGATGGCAATAGTAGTTTTAATTGTATATATTAAAAATGCAAATAATAACTATGGAAGGACATATTGCTATATTTGATACACAACTTCATAACAAGAAACCTGATTTCCTTTCTTAAAATTAATAACTGTATGGGGAAAAATGCCCATTTCTGGCACATAAAGAAAAATCAATGATTTCTGCTGATTATCAAATTTTTGCAGATATCTACAAATAACCTGTTAAATGTCAAGGAAATGCAATTTAAAATATTTCAAAAATAAGACACTCTACTCTTAATAGACATGGTAAGATCATACACGGTAAGAGGAACTAAGAATTGAAAGTGACTCTAATTTAATAGTTTTCCAGGATTATTTTTTTCCCAGCAGGTGCTGCATTTCCTTAAAAGGGCTTTTATTTTTTTAATTATGTGTTGCAATTGTTTCATTTGGATCTGTAAATGTAATAACTGGGAGGTAAGACAGCCATGAAACAGTGTCCATGTATCCCAAAGCTCAGCTCTAGAGAACATCAAGTATTACGTTATAATTCCATTTTAAATGTAAAATAACTGCTGAGTCTTGATTGCTTTTAGCATTATAATTGGAATATAGCAATAAGATGTTACCTAGTATGAAGGGATTAATTATTTCACTATTAAAATTCATCTGTTCTAGTGTTGGAAAGTAATGTCTGTCATTCCCTTATTTCCACTAGAAATATTCCAAGTCATATTTTTACATAATTGCTAGAAATAGTGCCTCTGGAAAACACTTCTGTATATGAGGGAGCAAATTAGAAGCAGCTGAAACCCCTATTGTGTAGCAGTGACATCTCTGTCACTTCTGCCTCGAGTGCTATAAGAAGTGGTGTGCAAGAAAACTCAGAGAACAGAGGCAATTAAGACTGAAAGAAAGAAAAGCTGAAAATTATCAGACAAAACATTGCAAGGTCAGGACGTCAGGACATCAGGGAATGTTAACAGAGGCAAGGATATCTGAATACTGGCTATAGGGGAATTTTGTGTTATTTGAATCTAACATGTCTAAAAATATGTTGAAGAACTATATGGTTCTTGGGATGTTTTTGTATCTTCTCAGAAAGATTAAGTAAACAATAACCAACAAATGACATGTAGATATAAAAGCTGCAGGGAAAGAAAATTATCTGTGTCTATGTTGTTTTGAGAATGTTAATAACAGCAAAAGCACAACAGTACGGTAATTTGCTTGTAAGGGGAGCATTTTTCTAAGTATGAAGTAGCCTTTGTATGAGAACTTATAAAATTTGGACACTTTAGGTAAAGGTTATTTTTTCCTTTTGTTGCAGGAAAAGCTGGGTTAGTTTTGTTTGCTTGTTTATTTGTTTTCTGTCATCATTATTTTCTACTCCACACAAGCCAAACAAAACCAAACATTTCCCTGAATTCCACTTGCAAGGGTCTTAGAGTTTCTGTGTTACTTTTTTGATTCCACATCAATCTGAAAATTAGACTTTTCTAATTCTTCTGCCCCACCGAACAGAGCCTCTTCCAAACTGTGGAATAACTATGCACCAAGATATTAGGGTGCTCTAATGTGTTGAGTGAGAATCCAGTGAAGTTTTTATTCTAAGACTAATACTGCTACCAATTCATTCTTAATTGTTAGTATAAAGAGGAGCTATCCCAACAGAGAGCATTGTACAAAACCTATTCTACAGCACAATGACCCCAGGTCTTTCCTGGGAACTGAAATAGATCTTTTACCATGATACATACACAACAAGCACTGTCCTCTCAATTGACCAGAAATTTCACTCTCCAACTGAGGACATGATGTGATGCAAGTTCAGTAAACATTTCTGTTTGAGATAGTAGTTTCTAAAACAAGAAATGAGCAACAGGCCTCAAAAAGCTTTTTTTCAGATAAGTCCTACAATCTGGAATCTAACTAAAGAGTCAGAAAGCATTATCTTCCTGTATATTTTTAAAGATGTGCATGTGTGTTTGTAAATTCAATAATTTATTTTAAATTTCTTGGGCCCAGATGACAGGCAAGCCATGAGGCGTGTGCTGTAACACATGTCAAGGGGCAGGCTTTGGTAATAACAGTCAAACCAGTCAAAGGAATGTAATCTTCAAATTTATTAAGAAAATGTCTGATCCAGTCTTGAGCTGGAAAATCCTTTCACCTTCAAAGAATGCTTTACAGCTCCTGTGACTGCCCTAAGTATGGTTGTGTTGCATTTCAGAAACTAAAAATCTATGGCTGATGTATACGTTCACCCCAGGAATGAAAGGTTTCCAAAACAGATGCAGAGTAAAACAAAAAGCCATATAGGTTATGTATTAGGTAACAACTCTTCTGATCATTATTGAGAACAAAACCCAACATATCATTATAGGATACTATGCATATAACCACAGAATTGGATCTAGGAATAGGGGAAAAAAACCATCTAAACAAACCCAAACACATCCGGACCGCTTACACTACTAAAAATCCACTATTTTTAAATCTTAGCCACTTTTCCCATTGAATGCTAAATTACTGCAGTCAAAACTAACTGCAAGATTCAAGCCATTTCACAGATAAAGGTTTCTAGGATTTAGGATGCTGTCTGTGGTCAAAATTTAAGCAGAGAAGCAGCTGAATTATGTGAACACTTTCTTGGTATACGGAATAACAAGCTCGAACCTTTGGTATCTGCTCTCATTAAATGAAGGAACTAAAACTGATACTCTTATGTCTTAAGTATATCTCATAGATGAAACTGTTGTACTTTTTTATTAGATACTTAAGACTTTAAGTATTAGTCTTTGGAAAACATTAAGCTTTGAAAAAGAGTAATTTTTACACAGTGAGAGGGTAGAAATATTTTTATTAAGGAGTTGGTTTGATTGTAATGAGGGAGGAAATTTCATAAAGCTTCAAAAATATCATCTACTCTCCCCCAAAAAATCTTGAGGTATATTCTCCAGTTCATTTATCACATTTTCCTCATATTCACCTTATATCAGCTCTTTTATGATGTATTAAATAGTTCATGAGAATTTTTCTGGATTAGGTTACTGATTTAATTTTGCTATGTATTGTTTAAAGCTACAAAATTCTATCATAGCACCATTGAGTCAGTAATATTTTTAGGCAAAAGAGGTTATTACCATGTTAAATAATATTCCTTATTAAGAATATCAGTATTTAAAGATGTAAGACATCTAAAAGAACAAAAAGGACATTTATTCATTGCATTATAACTCCTTTAGAAATGCAAAAATAAAATCAACATGATACCAGCATGAACAATACAAGAGATCACTTCTGTTCTATTCTATTTATTTTATTCTACTTTAACTGAATACATAAAGACTGCTGGCAAATAAATCAAACAAGACATTTAAGTATAAACTGTGTAGGAATTTGTGATCACTGCAGAGGAGTTTGTTAAAAAGAAGAGGAGTCAAATTTAATGTGTGGATTACAAATAGGAAAAAAAAAATACACATCAGAAGCCTGGTGTTAGTGCTTGTAACAAGCTGAGCAGCTGGTCTGTAATACAGAATTCAGGCATGAGTCATAACAGTTAAAACCAAAGCTATATGACATTTAACCCTAATATTAAAATCCTAGTTTCATCATAAGTTTTAGAGTCACCCTCAGATTTTTTTTTTGCAGAACTCTAATTTGACTCCACCGTTAAAACTTTTTCAAGCTCACTGATTTTGCAAGAGATTCAAATTTACACTGATGGTTGATTTTTCATCAAGACTTTATTTTGAATCATCCTTGTGAAATACAATGATTCGATGTGCTAAGCGTTACTTGCTTGATAACAAGATGCAAGGATTTTTATTAGGATATTGTTTATTTCTTGTATGATGAGCAAAATGTAGTTTTAGCTCATTTGAGTTCATGAAGATGGGCTTTTATTTGTTTAATTTAATAAAAGAGAAATAGCAATGCAATCCCAGGGCTTTCATTATGAAGGTTCTGTGTGCAAACCTCCGAACAATACTTTACATATTCCATAATCCATGCTAATGTATAGCAAAAGCTTGTAGACATGCAAAGGGGTTCTTGTGAAGTGCTCTAGTCAAGAGCCAGCAGTACTACAGTCCCTGTAAACAGCCTGGCTGGCTGTGGATAAATGAGATGAAGAGCAATACCATAACATCGCATCACAGGGATCTGCAAGTGCTTTACTTCATGCCACTGTATTGAAGGCCATTACTCATGTCAGCTACTCAAAACATTACAGCACAACTCTCTTAGCCTTTACCATGCCTGAGTGAAGTGTGACAATTTTGAGCAGTGCAATAGAAGTGAGAAACTTGAACAAATCTGACTGATAGTTCACAGGATTTCAGCACTCACTGCCCTTGGTGCCATGCTCACTAATGCATCCACAGTGCAGCGCATTAATCGCATTAGGTTACGCATCAGTCCAAGTCGACTGCCTCAAAAGATTCTTTTCCCAGGAGAGCTCTGGAAAGGGGCTAATGACCTTCTTTAGCTTCATGTAGAAATATTGTCACAAGGCAAACATTGGTATTATGCGACTGTTAGCATCAGAAGTCACTTCCTGATATTACAAATAGGGTTGGAAAAAATATCTCTGACTGACATAAAATCATAACATCACAGAATGGTTGGGGTGGGGATGGACCCTAGGGGTCATTTACGGACACCTCTCAGTAGACTATGTTGCTCAAATCTCCATCCAGCCTGGCCTTGAACACTTCCAGGGATGGGGCATCCATAGCTTCTCTGAGCAATGTGTCTCACTACCCTCCTGACCAAATGCAACTCACTCAGCCTGGCCTCTGGTACTTCTGTGCCCTGGCTCCTCTCCATCCCAAAAGCACTGGGCTGAAGCTACACACCACCCATTCCTGGACTGGAGAGACGGGGAGTGGACAAAAGAGTCAAGATGCAGTCACCAAAGTGCCAGAATTTTTACTCTTTTTTTCTTGTTTT
>JACBWW010000011.1:2820392-2855002 GCA_020086605.1 Lanius collurio | reverse complement strand
TCAACAGAGCTTTATTTACCATGCTTTTTGATCCCATGTGTATTCTAAGGGATGCTTCATAGGCTTAATTTAATTTCATATCTTCTCTCACTTTCCATCTCATCTGTTGCAGTAGTGACACCATTTCACAGTAGTTACTTTTATTATTAATTAATTGATTAAATAGTGTATAAAAAGTTAATCACTTGTGGTAATGTACAGCTATAAAACATGGAAATTACACATTTCCCATTTTATTTATAAAAATTTTAGCATAAGAAGATGTCAACCCTTTAATGAGAATGAGAGAAGCAAAATTTCGATATCTATAAAAGGTACATTGTCTTTGCCAGTATCCTCATCTGATGGGCTAATTTCCACCTCTTATTTCTGTGTCAGCATATTCTATCTTTATCAAACCAAAGCAATGCTGTAAAGGTGAAAAACTAAAAAAGTTTTTTCTAAGTATGAATCTAATTAAGAAGTTTGAGGTTCATAGAAAGCCATAATGACTGTCCTGGAAGTCCTTGGGGAAAAAAATATGAATTCAGGAGAGCAACTGTATTCATTGTACATGTTGATGAAACCTGAGACTGCATTTAGAAGGAAAAGAGCAAATCATTATAGCCAGAGTATAGAACAATGGAACAAGCCCATCTCACTTTAGAGACAAGTGGTGGTTAGAAAGATAACCTGTAATAAGAGCCCTAGGTCTAAAAACCTGATAAAATGCTATTGCACATTGTGACTAAAAATGCTTTGTTTTCATTACTACTTTAACATTTTACTTGCACTATTACTTACTTTTTTTCAAACTGAATCTGGTTTCTGTACATCCAAATATATGCAAAAATTTCATGATTAAATGAACAAAAGCCTTTATCTCCCTTCTTATAGATATCCTTCAAATCACTACTTACTTTCTAAATGCTCTGGTAGCCTTTAGTAACATCTCCTAGCTCACAACTGTATTAATTACTGTAATAGTATGTGGTGGTGCACTAGTTGATGAAAGGTATTTAAAAATTCTGAAAATGAATGGAGAATGCTGGATGATTTTCAGCAACCAGCAGAAGGCTCATCTTTTGATGTTGCAAGAGAGGGCAAGAAACACTGCAAAAGGTTATTGAAAGATGAAACTGCTGTTTCTATCCAATTTATTGAAAACGATAAAAAGCTTGAAGCCAACAAGTCTAAAATTTCTAATACACTCATACATCTGAACTGCTTGGAGGAATAGCACCTTACAGGGTAATTTTGTAGGTGAAGTTGCTCACATATGTGGTGGTACAGATTAAATGTTGGCTACACTGTGTAGGCATTTCTTAACAGATTCTAAACTTTGCTAATTAGATTTAACCTATGTTTTCTGAAGGAAAATGTTTCAGTATTACTGTTCCATGACTGAAATTCATACTACTAAGCTGTGCACATTTTAAAAACTGTTTTCTCCAGTCAGATTCAACTGATCCTAATTAACATTAGTATTACATCAGTGAAACAGATTTTACAGTCCTGGATAACCAAGGACCACCAAGAGACCCAGACCAGACTGGCTGAAAATGGATGTTGGAACATTCCCCTTTCATTTGAGAAGCAGCCAAAAGTCTAAATTTTTTTTGCATAACCAACATATATAAAGGTGAAAGGTATTAAATAAATTCTGGGTGATAGTGATCAAACAAATAAACTCCCAAAGCACTATATTTGCTTTCTGATAGTTTACATTTCATTTTTCTCCCATGCAAAATCTTTTCAGTCATCTCTTTTAGCTCTGTAGTTTGTGTTACATTTCATAAATGCATTCTGTGCGTAATTAAGCCAGCACTGAAATTCAAAGTCATAATGAACTTAATGTTAATTTTGACACTGGCTTATGCAGAAGCAGGATTTCATCTGGAGTAAAAGGAGGGACTTCTCAATGACTGAACATGCAGAAAAGAATATTTTGCAGTTCAATCAGATCTCAGAACCTGTTTAGAAGATGCTGAAAAAAAATTCAAGAGAATAAATAATAAACTCTGCAGATGTAGCAATTAGTGGTTCTGAGAAGGCCTCTAACTGTTACCATGGTAATATTAAATTTTTCTGTCACTGAACATGATATCATTAATTTTAAATGCCAGTATAAGTCTGTTGCCATAACGGTGGGGTATAATCTGCCTTCTTTGACAAGGGTTTGCAATTAACTTTTACTGAGGGCACTGAGTGCTTTGATGGAGATCTGGTAATTTTACTGAAATCAGTAGATCAGTAGGAAGCAAGATGCCACCTCTAGCATTGCCAGGTTTAGTTCTTTGTGCTCTCTTTTCATCCATGAAATGGAGCACGAGTGCCCTGCAACTGCAGTCTGACAGTTCACAGGAAAAAGAACAGAAGCATGGGAGGTTTTTCAGCAGCGCAACACTCTTTAGTACTGCTGGTGCCGTATCAGGCTGAATACAGGTTATCTGCAGATAACCCTGCCTTAAGGTAAACCCAGCCCTAACTCAGCAGAAAGTACAAACCAGAAATACCCCTTGTGATTTTCTCATTGCAGTTCAGGGCACACTCTTTTCTTACTTCGGTGGGATCAGCATTCCTTGATGAGTTCTGCCACGACAGGCTTTCATTACAGCATGTTAGATTCATGCACCAGTTAGGTTTTCAGAGTTTATTTTCCCTTGAGGAGAAACGTGGAACAACACATCATAAACAAACACAAACAGGGATATTAACCCTTGTTGGAGGTTATCCACTTCACTGAGTGAGCTTACTTGGGTCTAGAGATGGTCTAGTTATTGGAAGACAGCTAGAGAAGGACTGATGTTGTGAGACACAGAGCATGTTCAGCCTCCCTGATATGAAGCTGCATTTAAGAGTAGGTGGGCTCTTCAGGACTGAATACAGTCACAATTGCTGCAAGGACACATGGTAGAGTGAAATTTGTGCAACTAAATTTGAGAAGCAGGCCTGTTTAGTGAACCTGCCTTTGAAAGATGGAGTGTTGAATTTGCCTGGGAGCATGCCACAAAAAGGCTAAGAACAAACAGGATTTCTAATTTCCAGTGAACTTATTTGAAGTTTAATAAACCTTCAAAGAACAGAGTCTGGTGCATTTGGGCTGTTTAATTCTTTAAACTCAATGTTGGCAGTTTCTCAGTATTTGTTGATGGCTGTAGCTGTCTGGCAATGTGCCAAACATAAATACTGTACAACGCAGCCTTTGAAAGTTCACTAAGCAGTTGCTTCTAGTTAATTTTTATTTAGTTAGTTTTGTGACATCCATATGTTAGTATTTCCCCCCCAAAAATGTAGAAAAATAATGTGTGGTCTAATGAGGAATAAATACAATCCACCTAAATTTCTTTATCACTTGTATCTGTACAGCAGAATCACCTCACCAATCTTTGTTATCCTTGCACCCTGTAGGAGTGGAGTTTCAATTGCTATCAAACACCTCATCATAGTATTTTACCTAATTTAATCTAGAGATAAGTGTATAAAGTTATTATATTTTTTTTTCCTGCAGAGTATTAGCATTCAGATTTCATCCAGCTAGGCTGCCAGTTCCATTTGAATACTTATCTAATTAACCCTCTGCACTGATGAGTTGATGGGAAACCTTAGAAAAGTGTATTTACTTCTGTCCCATTTTCAGCACCCACAGACAGTGAAATCACAGTCTCATTATAATAAATGCAAGTTTTATTACTGACTTCAAGATTTTACTTCACCAGAAGAAAATCTTGAAGAGGAGACAGGCTAAGACAGGCTTCTGTCCACGACCTGAATTATATCTTGTGTCAGAAAATAGTAAAAAAAGGCCTTTTTCTGGCCAAACCCCCATTTTTGGCCTCTGCTAAGACATGGTTGCAAACTGGCAGTCCTTTCTAATGACAGTGAGATGAGATCAAATCAGAAGTGTTACTTATGGGAATGTTTGGAAGTATGCTCTAAACAGAAATCTTAAGGACTTTAGGAAACACAGAAAAAAATAGCTACTGGAAGAAAAAACTGACCTTTTCACTGTTTCTAGGAACTTTGTTTTGAGAATAGGATTTTGTTCTTCCAGCCATCCCTTGCCATTCCCTGAGGGCTAGAAACAAGCTTCCAGTGGCTGCACAAATACTGTCCATCAGTACAAATTGACCTCTACTCGTCACTCACTCTGGTTGTACCATCCGTTTATCCTTTGCTTCATGGCACATGTTGGACATCAACACCAGCCTTCTGGACAAGTCTGCTAAAAACCCAGCTGAATACAAATCTGAAAATTGGGCTGAACTGCTGTGATTTGTCTCCAGCCAGGTGACCTGTCCAGTCAAACTGGCATCATCCCCTCTCAGAGGGTGTACTGGTGGGACTGGCATTAAGGGTATGACCAAACAGTATTTAGAACAACGTCAGTGATTTTGTTGCTGGAAGCGTCACTCTTTTGGCTCATATTATATTGTAGGGTATTTCAAGTGTGTCATTTGTTCTTGGTATTGGAGCCAGCGAGATTATCAGCTGTGAATAATTTATGTGAAGAATTCTGGCAGTTTTATCCAAAATTTTAGTTCCATGAAGACTGGTATTTCACAAAGATACAAAGCAAACACATGTGTTTCAAGTAATTTTTTTGTTCTTTTTCTCCAGCCAATAAATTCAGTGTGTACACACACATATAATTAATCTGCCTAATTCATCAGTAGCCCTTTGCTTCAAAATTGTATTGAAGTCTTTCAGTGGTAAAAGGGAATTGATCACATCTATTTGACTGCTGGTTTGTTTTACAGGAATCTGCACTGTGGGTGAAGTTTTCCAAAGTCAGTGGAAGTAGTCTGAATTTCCTCTTGCACTGTCGGAGGTAAAACCACTGTTCATTTCTGCGTGAGCAGTATGCCATTGTAATTTTTTCTTGTTTCCACCTTTCACATTCCTTATGCTAAGGTCAAATGTGATACAAGTTTGGTTTTCTCATAGAAACTTGCCTTTCAGAATAATTATTTCTAAAATACAATTTAAGATTGTGAAAGATTACAAATGACTAATACTTTCCCATGGAAAGCTTTCTTCTTGAAAATCTTTCATATGCCAGTCCAGGATAAGAAAAGACAGGGATTCATATAAGGGACACAGTTCATAGAACCATAGAATCATGGAATATCCTGAGTTGGAAGGGACTGACAAAGATCATCAAAGTACAACTCTTAGCCCTTCATAGGACACCTCAAGAAACCCACTCTGTGCCTGAAAGTGTTGTTCAAACACTTCTTTAACTCTGGTAGGCTGGTGCTGTGACCACTTCCCTGGGGAGTGCCCAACCACCCTCTGGGTGATATCCAATATTTTCCTGATATCCAATCTAAGCCTCCACTGACACAGCTTCATGTCATTCCCTTGGGTCCTGTTGCTGGTCTCCAGAGAGTAGAGAAGACAATAGTTGTGTTATTAGGAAAAAAAATCATGTTGTCACTTAGTTCTATGCCTTGTTTGTTACATAGAAGCACACACCTCAGTGGAGCATAAGTGGTTTTATAAATTGCATCTTGCTTCACTTAAGGCAAGTCTGAGAGCATATTTCCTAGCTACTGGCTGATTCAGATGAAGTTACTATCTCTCTGACATTTGTAACCCTCTGAAAGAGTCCATACATCCTTCCCTGTGTTGGAAAGCTTCTGCATTTGAGACAGGCCAATGATATTGCTACTTTTGAGGAAAAAATAAGTTTTTGGTATTTTTTTATCTTTGAATTACTTGAACAATGGAAATGTGTTGGCTACCAGATGACTACGTATGTTCTCACTCTTTACACCTTTATAGTACTCTCTGTTGGGCAAAACAAAGTCGTGTACATCTGTGAATACTTATAGGACAACATCATTTGATTTGTACAGCACCTGTGTCTGGAGTGCATATGGGTATAATTTATATGTATAAATATGTGTATATAAAAAAAAATTGCAATTTCTACTCAAATGTCAACCTAATTACCACATATTCAAAAGGAGAAGTATATTTCCCCCTAGAGTTTAAATTCTAATTAAATCTAAAATTTCAGATATTTTGTCCTATATTGGAGAAGGGAAATAGCAGTTTACTGATAGGAGTAAAAAGCTTTAAGGGTCTGCAACATTTCACAGATACCCATGAAACAGAAGTGCTTCCCTCGTGTAAACAGGTTTCTGACCCTTTATAGCTCATGAAGCAGAGTAAAAGAAGAAGTGTAAACATTTTGTGGTCTTCTTTGTCATAATCCTGCTGCTTTATTTTCTATATACCTTCTAAACCTAGACATAGATTGCTCCAATGTGCCATTTGCAAGCAGTCGCTTTTTCTTGTTTCTTTATTGATCATGGTGGCTGGCTTCTGCCTTTAGGAAAGTCCTGAAACCGATGACCCCTGCTTGAGCACTGGGGAAAGATCACAAAGAATTGTGCCTACTGATGAATGCTGCTAATAAGACCATCAGGAACAAAGTGGGACTTCCTTAATAACATCAACAAAGTGGCACATCTCAAGACACTTAAAATGAAAAGTACTTTCATGTGCTACTCAAGATAACTGGGGTCCTACCTCTCAGAAATACTCCATTAAAAGCAAAAATGGAATTGAGGAAGTATGACAGAATTTAAGAAAGATAAACAAAGTGTAGTGAAATGCATTTGCTGCGTAATACAAATGGCAGAACTTTCCACTCGTACTTCATTGCTATGTGAAATGAGTGAAACGGGATTCTGTAGTTCTCTGCTTAGACAAACCCGCATGAGTGACTGGTATCCACATAATACAGCATTATTTGGCCTAGACTGTCTGATTCCCTTCAGAGAAATATCATTACACTGTTCTCCGTTCTAACTGCAAGAGGGCCTTAGTCTTACATCTAAAAAACCCTTAGATACTGACCATGTCATAACCTAGAAAAAATTTCAAATATAAAATTAGATTAGAAAAAAATACATTCTAAATGCCAGTGTTTGGCTCTTTGGGACTCTCTTTTCATCACTATTTTCATCACTATTCAATAACACACCTAGAAAATAGCTGGATGTCTCTTTGAAAAAGTTGTATTTTAATACTTTTTAATGTAATGTGGATTATTAATATATTACTTAAAATCCAAGATTTGCTTATTTTCTTTTTCACACATTTTAAAAGGTTGCTGAAACTGCATAGAAATAATGTGTGAAATTGCTAAATGAGGCTATTATTTCCTTTTTTTTCTATGCTAATGAATTCATTAACAGTTGTTCAGTTATTATCAAGGGTATTCTTCACTTGTTAGATTAGAAAGATTTTTATCTTATTCTTACTGTGAATCTGCTCATTACATAGCTGACAAAAAGCAGATGATTTCTCCTGCAGAAAACTAACCCAGGCCCCCAAAACACAACCAGGAAATGTTCTCATAATTTCCTTGACTCTGATGTGTGTTTAAGCTCTCCAGTTTGCTTTTTGAGATTGTTCAGAACATCACAGTGAACTGTGTAAACATGTCAACAACTGTAAGCAAGGAATGATAATATCAATGCTGAACTTAGGCAGTGTTAACACTAAGATACGGTTTTCCCAGTTGTATAATTTGTCAAATAGACTTTCTAAGGCATAGAATAAGATAGACATCTGTTCTACACTTATGTGTTCACCTACCTTTCGTTTAATGAGGGACAAAAGTGTTTATCTTGTAGATGACATTATTTTTTTGCTCCTTACAGATTTTCAACACCCAATATTGAATATTCTTTAAAAATATAGCCCATTTAATAAAAAAATCTAGAAGTATTTTGAAATTAATTAATTAGTGATGTCTAACATCATATCTATTTGTGAACATATTTCAAGTACACTTCACTGTTTTGCCTGGTGGTTCTCTACCTTATACCTGCTCTTATTCCTGCCATCTTTAGATTTATAACTTCTTTGATCCATGAGCTCTTTGGAGATAGGAGCTTGTTAGATACATTTAAGGAACATAGTACAGGAAGGTCTTGATGCCGGGTTGAATCTTGTACAGTTTTATGAATTACAGATGGCCTTAGTACATGACACAATAGGTGAAATTTATGACACAATTATCCTTATAAAAACAGTTGTCCTTTCTAGAAGGAAAATTTGCACATTAGGTGAATGAGAAATTCAAACTGAAGAGAAATGTCTTACACAATATCGTCGTTGATACTTTACAAGTCTGTAGGGATGTGTGGGGTCACAGGTGTGGCTGAAGTATACTGTAGAAGACACGTGAGATAATCCCAACCTGTGGGGTAAGAGTCACATTACCAGGCTTGCACGTGCTCACATTCTTGCAAATGTAAAATCTTCCCTAGACTGCTCTGGGTTCTCTCTGTTCCTATTACAGAGCAAAGATGTGTACCCTTAGTTTCTAAATGGGTCAAATGCTAAATGGCATAATCGTATTAATAACCTCATGAGTGGAAAAAAGAGGAAGGTGAAGTTTTAGGACAGTCATTGTCCTTTTGAAGGCTGCGGTGATGTTTAACATATTTAAAAGTAACCTGGGATAATAGCTAGAGCATTCAGTACATGGCAGATTAAAACTTCTCCTCTCTCTTGCAGCAGCTACTTGACAGTATAGAAAAACCCAGTAAGGCAAGCAAAAATTGCTTGCCTTACTGTGGTTCCAGCCCTTTTCCCTGGTGACATGGCTCTTTCCAGTCATTCTGAGATGCTTCATAAGGCAAAACAAAGGCTCCTGCCAGCAAGCAAAACAAAAACTAGCCCCATAATCATACTGTGTGGAGATACACCACATAAATACATTGATTACCTCTGCTAGTTATGACCCCTTCCCACCCTGGGTCCGAAGGCAGTGTTTGAAGATCAGGAGAAGCTTTCTGTCTGGTAAGAATGTGCTGGGTGTTGTGAAAAGAAGGGTCTTTTTATACATTACTTCCTACCACGATATGGAGAAGCCACCATGAGACACGGGTTCAAAAGGTACAAAGAGGTACAGAGGCATTTATTGCCTGCTATGAGATGAATTAAAATGTATCCAGAAGAAAGTATTCAAGCGGTGTGAGATAAGAAACAGCAAATTCCAGATTTTGTATTATGTGACAGAAAATAAAGTTGTTCCCAGAGAACAGCTGCAGTGCTGGCATCCTCTGATTAAATAATTTGCCCAAGGCTTAAGGGAGCTCGGAACTATAACCATCATTGACAAATGCCCACTTTTACAGTCTATTTTGGCTTTCAGGATTATGTGTCTTCTATAAAAGAGAAGCTACCTTCAGACGAAAGTGGTGGGCTTAAGGCAGAAATTATGGGTGGAGGCTTCTGTGCTTGTGTTATGTGGGCAGACAGATGAAAGAGCCAGAGAGGTCCCTTCTGGCTTAAAGAGCTCTAGGAGCTGAGCATAAAAGATTATGGCTTCCCAAATAAGCTGGGTCAAGTGTGTAGGATAGATCCTGAGGGAGTTTTGAAAGCAGAATTCTGGGGTCTAACAGGTCAGAAAGGGTATCGTTGAAAGAATAAATTAGTGTTGAGCTCCCAAAATAAAAACTGCTCTGGGAGAATCCACAAAAATGCTATATGTGCTTTAGATATATTTGTCCCAAATTTATATATGCCTTCCAATAAATTTTGAACAATGATATGATCATAGGGGTAAATTTTACACTTCCATGTGCAATTAACATTTCATTTTAAACTCATGTATACTGAAAAAATATAAAATATGGGGACCACAAGGGTTCCAAAGCCCTTGCTCTCTATGCCAGATAAGACACACAAGCATCTAGATTTATTGTTGCTGTTAAGAATTACTTTATAAGGATGTGATGAGACAAAATTAAATTTAAAACACTAGGTTAGTCAATAAATTTTGTAATAGTCCAATTTTTCAAGGAATCTTGCCTTAAGCCATGAGTAGAATAGGAAAGTGACATATATTTTCTTTTTTTTTTCTTTTGGCTTCTACTGCCATTTGTCGATTTTCTCCATTTGAAAGAATCAGTGTGTCATCAGCTTAATAATTACATTTTTCAAGTTAAGAACTAGAAGTATTATTGCACATTTTATATATCTACCCTAGAAATTGTGATAGGCAGATGTGATATAAAACTGTCAATCTGCAAATATAAAATAATGGTGATGTTATATATGTACCAACAGACAGGACTTAATGAATAATATGGACATTGTTAACAGACCTGCTAATGTCACTAATTATTCCCATATATATGTTTTTCCCCTCTGTGCTGCAAATAACATGAGGGATGACTTCATAATCAACTAAGATGTGGTTTGAAAATTGCTCAATGTTTCCATGTTTGAATGGGACCCAAGCAAGCTCCATCTATTTAAAAAATTACTACCATTCTCTCCTTAAAGATGTTTACCTTTTAAAATTTTAAAACTTTATTTTATTAGGATGCTAGTCTTGATATGATCCTGTCCTGTGGATATAGACTTACAAGCCCCTGTAAGTGGACACTTCTGACAGAGGAAAGCTCTGGGTATGACTTCTTTCTAATGTCCTCACACAGGCCAAAACTTAATCACTCTTGTGTAAAAATCTTCATAATTATCAAACAACGTTGCCAAATTCAAAGTTTCTAATGAAACTGAAATATTAAGGAAAAAATGCATTTGTAAATTTATTTGCAGACATGTAAACATAGTTGAAAAGGTGGATTTTTAAGCTCTGACATCTACTGTATCTTGAAAGGGCTCCACACATAATTATAAAAAAGTAGGAAAAAACCCAAGGTGTCTGTTAGTCTCCTAGAGTAGCAGCTCTAGGCTCTTCCTGTTTTGTACCATCTTGATACTAACATGACTTATTTTTTTCTGCAACATCTTCATACTTCCATGACTGCCAATGTACATAGCTCTATTCATGCTATTAATGCTAGAGTAATCTCACTAAATGTAAATAACAGCTTCTGCTACAGCAGATCTCTTGTCAAAGCAGAGATGATAGGCGATAATCTCTGTCCCTTAACCCCATGTGCACTTAGGGATGTTGCTGTCTGTGTGTTGGCCAACATCACTCCTTTCTTTATGTTTTCTTGTCTGTGTCAGAGGTGGATAAGAGAAAACAGAGTATGGTAAGCATGGGGGGAACAGTGGCTGGGATGGAGTGGGGGGGGGAAGGGAAATATCTTGCCTGCTGTGTGCAGTTGTAGAGGAGAGCTAGAAGCATTTAGGAGGGGATCTTACAGGGGAGTGAAACAGCCAGGTCTTTGCATTTGTAATTGCAGGTTCCTTTCCATGTGGAGACAAAAATACAGCATAGGCCCTAACAGGCTGTTGCAATATTGTTCTGGATTACCTTTGAAAAACATGTTACCAACAGATTAGTGAAAGTACTGCTCTCAATCTGGTTTCCAAGGGGAGAGACACACTATTTCAGTCAAATGCCAATTTATAACACTCAATCCAGTAGTATAATAATGGAAATATTTTTCTCCTGTTGCAGATGAGTTTGCCTATTGTTAGCCACTTGTAGGTTCTTCTGAAACTATTGTTATTTGCAAGTTTTTATCAATCTTTCAATTTGCTTACAGTTTCTGAGGTGAAATGTTTGACTTCTTTAATTCTTGCTTCCTTAGTGCTTTGCAAGCCCCAATGTTTGCACACCAATAGCACTTTTCTTAATGTTTTTGCTTCCCAAGGTACCCTCCCTAAATAAAGAAAAAAAAGAAAAATCTACTTGAAATTTGATGAGTTTTCATCCTTATTACCTTATTTTGTAGGCCAACAAACATTTGTTTGTTGTAGCTGTGACAGCTCACTCCTCTTTTCAACTATGCCTGCTCCTAAATGTTAGATTTGTCTTGAAAACTGCGTATTTGTTTTGCCCTGAAACTGCTCACTACTTCTGTTGGCTTTACATAAGCCTTTTCTTTTTGGCTGGAAATTTCACAGCACCTTCAGTGATTTTTTAAAGTGCAAAATTATTTAAAGTTGTTTCTTTAGTTCTTTCTTCTCACTCATCTATTAAAAAAAAGTCTTTTCAGATGATGCATTGAAGTTGGAAATTCAAGCCCATGCTAAGGGAAGCATAAGAAACTGTTTTAAGCTTTCTAACCAAAGTTGCAGTGAGGCATAAGCATTTTGCTGTGCCCTCAGCAGGATTGGATTTCATTCTAAGCACCAGAGACCTCAGAGCACTTTGAAGACTTGCCAGTTTGTCATTAATCCTTGTGTTTCTGCCTCATAGTTTTCATATCCTTAGCAACATTATTATCTGTGTTTCTCCTTCTACATGCCAGGGTCAATAAAATTCATGTGAGAAGTACACTATTTTACCAGCCAGAAATACCATAGTGGCTAGGATAATTCCATGAAACTTGGAAATGCTGATGAGATCTCTGTCTTGTGCCTGCTCACATTGCAGTCATGTCTGAGTGAGAAATGCCTGCAACTCTTCCATGGTAATACACTGGACTGACACTAAACCAGCTGAAGGTTCTTTGGACAGATTGAATAACAGGGTGTTACCCCACATGGCAAGTGGTAATTCGCCCAGGTGGGACAGGACTGCCATCACTGGAGGTCAAATCTGCACTGTTTACTGTGTAGTAATGCATGCTGAGCATGACAAGCAGAATTGGCCTCAGTATCTAATTATTAATTCTGCTTCATGTTCAATTATCAAGACATAGTCAAATTCTACACAAGAAAAAGAAAGCACCACTAATTAGGGATAGTTTTGCTCTTCTCCAGTTATTTGTTTGCATGATTCTCTCTCCTCTTTGTACGTATTTCTAAAAATATTTCTTTTGGGCCGTAAGGATTAGCCTCTGAAGTCAGAGACTGGATTACACATCAGCTGATACAGAGTGTTCCCTTTCTGCCTGTCCCTGAAGAATCATGGAATTATAGAATGGTTTGAGTTGGAAGGGTCCTTAAAGATCATCCAGTTACAACTCACTTGCCATAGGCAGGAAGACCTTTCACTTGACCAGGTAGCTCAAAGCCACATCTGACCTGACCTTGAACACTTCAAGGGGTAGGGCATCCACAGCTTCTCTGGGCATAAGAGAAATGGAACGGTTACATTCATGGGGATCACTGTCTTTCCCTGTGGACAGCACCATAAACATTGCTACTTAGCACAGCATCACAGACAAGGAGCAGATGGGTGTCTGAGGGAGAAAAATCATCATTTAGAGTTTAGAGACATAACTTTTTTTACTCAGAAAAAAAGTCAGAAAAAATTTTTGAAAGAATGTAAATAAATAGCTATTTGTTACATTATACTGTAAAAATAGACTCCTTGCAGTGAATTAAGAGATTTTATTTTTCCATGAGTTCTGCTTTAATGTAGGCTCCCATAAAAACAGACTTGGACTTTTACATGGAATTGAGAAGATTATACTCTGTATTTAATAACCCCTGTCAAATAAAGGTACAAACCTAATTAAGCAATAAATCCATAAAAAATTTTACAGACAGTTAATGAGTAGCTTGCATTTTTATAACAGCAATAGCATATTAAAAAAAGCATTAGCTGTTCTAGTATGGCTGAAGTAGTTGTACTGATAAATTAGTCCTTCTGGCATTGCATGACTAATTTTAATTTCTTGGAGCTGTGGAGATGTGCTTGGTTTAGAATTTGAGCTATTATTCTTAAATCAAATTTTAAAAAGTTAATCTAAGTATCTGTCCATATTTGTAAAATATTAATTGTAAAAAAAAAAAAAGAAATTTAGTATTTTCCTGTTGAATCTAATGTTCTCAACACCAGCAGTATCTTGGGCTCAATGACCTCTAGGATCAATACCAGAAAGCAGATACATAAAACACCTAGTTTATAGTTATAAAATGTCATAACAACTTTTTCAACAAGAGTTAAATAAGGAGGTACATTTGTGTAGTATCCTAATTTCAGGAATATGGCATTAGTTTTGCCCATTTGGTCTGATATGAAGAAGTCATGTGGATGTATACCTTTATTTTGAATTAAAGAAGAGAAATAATTATGATTCCATCCCCTCCACCACCCTTTCTCTAATTTAATGACTAGATGAGACAGTTAGCTGCTCCTTTTTCTTATTTTTTTTAGGAAAACTTATTAGTTATTGTTGCAGGTCACTCACACAGAACAGAGCATGCCTCCTGTCTGTTTCCATGGCAAGCAGGGAATTGTACATGCTGTAGACAGTGGATTCCTCATTTCTAACACTAGCAAATCTAATGATCTTAGGGGAGCTGGAGAGTACTATCTGGAGCCCAAAGGGTGGCAGTCAGTTTGGTACCAGTGACCTCTTCTGGGGTCATGAATGGAATTAGGTAGATGAAAGAGGCAGCTTAGTTCATAAGGGAATGGGGAAGGTGGTTACTGGCAGGCAGAGAGAATCACAAGCTACCCTGAGGATTACCTGGTCTTAAATTGGGGCATGAGTTCACTATTAAATCACTATTTCAGTTTATACCAGGAAATGTTAAATATCTGTATTGTTCTTGACTGAACCAAAGTAATAATTCAGATGTTTCTTTATGTTAGTCATATGCCTTTAAACCACTTCATAATAGAATGAAGGACAGCAAGCAATCAATTAAAAAAAATTAAAAATTAGTTTGTCAGATATCTTATGATATGTCCATTCCTGCAATGCATTTAACAGTGAGGGAGAGCCAGGTGGTGTTTACATTTCCACCAGATAAAACTTATGTCCAGCTGGTTTAGTTTGTGATCTTAAATATATTTACATGACTTGTGGCTGTTGTAATATGCTTAGTAATACTGCTTCATAGCCCTGCAGCAAGTGAAGATATAAACACTCTTATACACAATAATGAATTAAAGTTCAAACCACCATTACCTGACAAAGAACCATTGTATCCTTCCTGAAAAAGAATCCATGATACCTATTATTTTAAAATAAAAACGCTAATAAACCATGGGCCATTGGGCTGGGCTTGGCTGGGGCAGAATTTTCTTCACAGTGGCTAGTTTGGGGCTGTGTTTTGGATTTGTGCTGGAAAGAATGTTGATAATTCAGGTAGATTTTTGTTATTGCTGGGCAGGGCTTACACAAAGTCAAAGTATTTTCTGCTTTTCATATGGCCACGCTGGCGAGGGAGCTGAAAGTATGCGGAGAGCTGGGAGGTGACATAGTGGGACAGCTGACCCCAACTGGCCCAAAGGATATTCCATACCATATGACATCATGCTCAGAAAATAAAGGGGGGGAGGGGAGTGTTGGGGGGACATTCAGAGTTGTAGCATTTATTTTCCCAAGTCACCGTTATGTGTGATGGGGCCCAGCTGTCCTGGAGATGCCTGAACAGCTTCCTGCCCATGGGAAGGGGTGAATTAATTCCTTGTTTTGCTTTGCTTGTGTGGCTTTTTCTTTCCCTATTAAACTGTCTTTATGTCAACCCACAACACTTTTCTGCTTCTGATTCTGATCCTGCTGGTGGGGGAGTGAGTGAGAGGCTATGTGGTACTTGGGTTGCTGGCTAGGGATAAATAACAACAGCCATCTTTACTTATATCTTTTTCAGAACAGAAGTCTGGATTTGCTTATGAATGTCATAGGCGAAAAATCAAACTTCTGCAGAAAGGTCACAAAGCTTTCAGAATTTGTCAGTCTCAAAGAAAATCTTGTACAAAAACTCACCCATATGTAGGATTTCCTGTGTGAAGAAGAAAGAACTGCAAAAGTTGAGTCAGGTCTTTCATTCTTGAGGAAAACTGGCTGAATCATTTTATTTTAGAAATATGTTTCTATATAAATCTCCTCTATAGAATCACATATTTTTTAGTAGGTTTTTATTTTTTTATTTCCTTTAGGAGATTCTCTCCCTCTTCCACCAAATTTAAAAGTGGTAAGAATTAAAAGGAAATTTGGATTGTGGGTTTGTGCTATGTTATACACTTCTATTCCTTTTTACTTCTATGAAGTTACCCTATTTAAAAGCACAAGTGGTGGGAGTGGGTCACCACCACATAGCCCACACCATCCCTCTGCTCCTGATGCTGTGGAGATTGAAGCAGGGAGATGGAAATTTAGGTTCTCCTTGGAAAAGTGTCAACCACAGGTAGTATAATTTGCACTGTAACAGATGATCAGAAATTCTTTTATAGACTATTTGCGAGCTGTACCCACATATTGGTATGTTAAACACATTAGGGCCAAGGAGGTAGATGGCGGCTCCAAATGGTTCATTTGATCCAGAAACCTCTGGTGGTGCTTGTCTGAAACCATCAATTTGCCTACCATCATCTCTGAGGGCCATAAAGATTGTTAGCTAAAAGCTGTGGGGGGGGGACCTTGTGACACACACTTTGGGCAGATGATATGAATAAATTTGGTCTTCTCTTATTTATGCATTCAGGAACTAATCTGGCAGGGATTCAAATAACTCGCTAATACTCTTCCTTATACTGCCTTGTATAGATCATAGTAGCAGATGAAGGATTTCATGGCTTTACCATGGTAATAAAGCTGAATTTCATGGTTTGTCAGCTTGTCAAGGATTAACAAGACTGACATTAAATTACTGGAGGAGCTGTCATGTACTAAAAGATGGAAATCTCAATTTTTTTAAAAAGATATTTGTGCATTAGGTTTTCTTTTCTAGAAATTGCTAATGTTCTTATTAAAGAGACTTTATGCATCTTCCCTTAACAAAAGTTATATGCCATTCACATATGGATCACGTAGATATGTTTGAATTCAGGGAAAACCAACCATTTCAGGCATGGAATAATCAGAATATAATCAGAATATAATTTCTTTATATTCATCCTTGGATAATATTTACCTGGTACAGATTAGTTCGTGCATGTGTAAGGAGAATTTAATTAGAATTTACCTGGAATGTGTAATTTCCTTCATGAAAGTACTTTTCATAATAGCAAATGTCACTGGTTTTATTTTGTGCTCAAGAAATTTCTAAGCAGACTTTCTAGAGTGTGATTTCAGACTTATTTTCTGTTTTTTCCTCCCTCCATATTATTCTGGTCCTCAGTGTCCCAAGGCATTTAAAAACACCTGTCCACGTTTGGACTGTGGTCAAATATTTTATGCATTTCAGTTTTACTATGGCTAGTTCATGTCACTCACTTAAGATATGTATTACAGTGCTATTGCACAGACTTTCACATTTTTAAAACACTGTTTTTTCTTTTTTCTCAGAGTAATGATATCAATGAAATATTACTCGTGTATATACTGAAGAGAGAACTGATATTTTAATAAGTCCATTCATAAATTTTATGTATCCTTTCTTTATCTGTCTGGATCATAAAGAAAATATACTTATTATGGTCTTTCATTTAATACAATTGCAAATTTTCTCTGTAGTTCCTGTCAAGGAACTATACCTGGTGCAAACACAGAACTGCCTTAAAAAGACCATTACACATTGTTTAAAATGTATTGGTCCGAAGCCATTTCTGGCTCTAAAAGCCTATCCTTACATTTTGCAGTCATTTATTGTTGACTATGGAACCAGTAGCTCAGGAATTTATACCAGTACATGTATTCGCAATGTGGGTGTCAAGCAATACCTCACTTTTGCTGCATGAACGTTAGCTCCACACTTCCTGTGAAGATGTTTACTAGGTTTGTAAAGGGCTCACAGGAATCTGGGATCCCAGATTCCCAGAAAGGAACTTGTGCCTGATTAGAGTGCTGTCCAGGAAGCTGGGAATGGATGTAAAGTAGGAGAAAGTAGATAAATTGGCATGGGTGGATGCTGAAATGGATCCTCAGAAGGGGCAATGAGCATCACCACCCAAAATATTTCACTTCTACATTCTTGCTTTTCTGTTCTGCATTGTTTTAATTTATGGACTCTCTTGCGGATCTGTACCAGTTTTCTCAGTGAAATAGAATTGAAGTCCCACAGCCATGATATGTCAAGCTGGGTCTTAATTAGTCAGCCAGACTCCTGGACAGTACAGGGCCCAGAAAGCAAGCAAAGGGTTGAAGTGTGGATATTCACACCCCTTTCTTGGTCTTGTCTACTTCATAGATATGCATGTAGCCAGCTGTCTGCCAAAGCTGTAGCCTTTCCATAAAGTCATATTTATCTATAGGATAATGAATCAGACAGAAAATCAATGCGACATTTCAAATATGGCCTCATTAGTGCCCTTGGTTTAGTGTCAAGAATAAATATCCAGAAAGTTGCATAGCATTTCTCTTCTCACTTTCTAGAATTACATTTTCCTTGCCTTATTGCCTTTACACGCTGTGTTGAATTTAATTCTAGCCACTAACCCTATAATCCTTAGTTTGCTCTGTGGTTTATGATTATGATCTTTGACTGGTTATTTCTTTATACTGAAGACCTTCTAATTTGCATCTGCTCCTGTGAGTTACATAAGCTGCTTACTCATCCCACACTCCTGCAGGGTTGCTGCAGACTTTGCTCTCCACTCCCTGAGTCACATGCAGTAGGTGAACTGTGAAAGAACAGTGCTCTGTACTCATAAGATTGCTTTACCTCCTCACAAAACGTACTATTTCTGTTTACAAATCCACTCTGCCTCTGATCTCCCAAGTCTTGATTTTCTCTTTTCGTACGCTTCAGAGGTTTTTTGTCACTTACCATTTCTTGCAGTCTAGGAGAGCAGAACAACTGCCTTTGAAGTGATTCTGGATTAAAGAAATTCACACCTGTCTCCTCATCTTTGTCAGTCATTTATTACCACCCTTCCCCTGCCATCTCTGTTCTTCTCATCCCAGTTGGGTTTTTCAATTTGTTTGTTTCATGGTGGTGTATGGGAAGTTCAATAGAGGAACTGATCTGGACTACACACAACTTCATTTTATTTTATGTGAAGCAGGCCTCATTAGCAGCAGTGTTGCACAGTACTGTTGATGATCTACAGCAGTGTGAAAGAACTACCAAAATGCTGAGAGCCCGATAGCAGTGAGGAAGAGTAGCACTGAACAATCAGTGCAATAACATAAACAAGCATTACCACCAGGGAAATGGTCTGCAGAAGCATCATTGGTTATCAATAACCTTCTTTTACATTGTTTAATTAACTGTGTAAGCTACTTAAGTGTTGCATCACCTGTCTTACACAGAAATGTTTGCAAAACCAGTTAGTGGAAATTGACGCTTGGATAGAAATTCTTGGGTTTTTCAGTTCTGAGTTTCACGTTGTAGAGGTTTGTTGGCTTCACTTCTTCCTCATCTCTTTCTTCTTTTTGTTTCTTTATTTTTAGAACATCCAATTATTTTTGCAGTCTAAAATTCCTTCTATATTTTATAATATATCATCTCTGATTCTCAGTAGATCTGCTCTAGGTGGAAAAACAAGGACATTTTTACTAAATCAAATATAAAATGCTATTTTTCTCAGTCCTCTTGCTTTATCCTACTTTTTTTACTATGTCATGTCATGTACAATAAGGTACATGCCATGGGAAACTGCATGTTCTGTACCATACTTGCCTTCAAAATAACTACTAAGAGAAATATGTAGACTGTCATGAAATAGAATGTGGAAAGAGACACTATTAAGGGTTCTTGAATCCCACAACTTCACAGGTCTGGTTCTTGTGAAACAGTCATGCAGGAGATTAGAAAACCCGCAGTACTGTAGTGGGTTCAGTTCATAAACTGGGCAGAAACACCAGTTAAGTGCAGTGATTTTAGTTCAAAATATCCATTACTTCTTTTGCTTCTATGAGATAAGAATTAAGAGAAGGCAAAGCACAAGACTTAAAAGAATATAAAGAAGTTTATTAACAGACCTAAAAGAAAGAAAAAAAACCCTTCAGAACACTTCTCTTCCCCCCACCTTTCTCCCTTCTCACACTAACAATGTAAAAAGACAACCCTTGAGATTTTCAGTCAGTTTACCACCTCTATAATAGTGTCTTTTTCAGTTCAATTAGGGAGAAGAGTCCCTCTTGCTCATGCTATGGAGACATCTCCACAAGAAACAGTTCTCTCATGGCTTCAATGTCACAGCAAGACAGCTGCCCACGTTGGTTCTCTGCTTGCATGTGAAAGTCTCTTCCCTTGACTTACAGCTTTCCCCACAACTGCTTTCAAGAGTGCAATCTTGAGCTAATGGGGTACCATTTTAAAGATGAGCTGTTCAGAAGCAAAGGTTTTCTTCTGATTTCTTGTACCAGATGACATTGTTTAGTGTGCAAGAACAACTTGCAAAACCACAGAACTTAACCTATCACTCTGTATGATAAGGCATCATATTTGTAACAAAAGTATAGCTAAAATTTCAAGTAAGGTAACACAGGGAGGAATAGATACAAAAACAGTTTCAGACATAGAAGAATATAGAGCTGAAAAGATCTACCTGGGAAGAAATACCAACTGTTTATGTTTCACTTTTTTTGACACAGCATCTACTGGGCAAAAAGAAATTGGATGTAAATTTCAATTTCTGCATGATAGGTTTTTATCCTTGAGTAGCATATAAAGTGGTTTGCTTTACATGCATGGGCAAAGAAATCTGAAAAGCAAGACAAGTCAATCTGCATGCAAAAGTAATTTCTTTTACACTGGATTTACACCAGAGTAAATCTGTTAACTTCATTTGGCTTTGATCCAGGTTTTGACTAAAGTGAGATGAGCAGCAGATTCAAACAAGATGTTATTAATATGGGGAAGACTGTGCTAACAACTAAGCAGGGATTGTGCTGGATGGAAAGTGAATATTTTCACTAAGTCAGTATAAGAGTATAAGCAGAGTACCCAGGCAAAACACTTAGGTTATTCTTCAGCACATTCTGACTCCTGTGACTATACTTTTCGAATAACCTACTTGGAGAGTGAAAGTGGAATAGATAATTTTCGATGTCAATGGACAGGGATCTGAACAGCTTAATTCCCAGAAGGGCACTTCTGTTCTCCCTTGTGAGATGAATGGCAAAAGAGGACAACACTAACTGAACTGAAGTCACACCCTAGGAGATGTTTCAGATCCTCACCATCTCATCCAAACATTTGGACTCTGTCGTGGTTTGACACGGAAGTGGTTTTTTTGTAAAATAGTCCTTCTGGTTCTGATCAGAACCAATCAATTGTCTGGTTTGATTATTGGCAAGTTTTAAGCCACTTAGGAGTTTGACACGCCTCTGCGAATCACATTTTAAGATAGACAGAGCCCGGGAAAGCTCTCTGGACTTCCGGCCATCCAGGAGGCAACTTGGGCCTCCGGGCCCTGCGGCCCTCAGGGCCGGGCCGGGCCCTGCTCGGCCTGGCCCGACCCGGGAGGCAGCCGCCCCCTCCTTGGCCCTGTTCCATCTGGGCCCCCCAGCCCTGCCCCATGCAGGTAGAGCTGGGCTGGCAGCGGCCCCCCTTCACCGCCACAGCAGAGCTCAGCTCCAACTCCCCCAGCAGAGATCATGGGACCGAGAGAGATAAGAGAAGTTCCAGCCGCGGCCGGGTGAGATTAACGCTCTTAGTGCTGTTAAGGTTTCTGCAGAACAGATGGGCCTGAAAATGCTGATCCTCTCCCAGAGAGAAAGCAGAAAGAACATGAAGAGACACCCTAAGGTGTAAGTCAGTAAAGATGGAAGGGCTGAAACCCTGAGAGAAAAGAAAGAGGAGATGCTTCAAACCTGGAAGCTGAAATTCTGTTGCAGAAACCCTTTGGGGATGAACTGGACTATTGGAGTCCCTGCTGTAATTTCATAGAGCAGCGGTGGAGGTAGAGCAATTGGGAGCTAAGGTGCCTCTGCATTTTCTTTTCCTTTTATTCTTTTGGCTCCCGAGTGTTTGGACTCAGTTTACCTTCACCTGGAGGGGTGTGCAGTACACCCAAAGTTGATTCTGCCTAGTGGGTGGGGGGCATGGTCCCACCCTTTGATGTGGACTGATCCACTGATTGAACCGACCGTAGAAAGGAACCAAGAGGGGTCAGTGCGAAGATGACCCCAGTTCCTAGAGATGAGTAAAGAAGACCTTGCTCCTGAACGGCTCAGCCTTAAATTGACACCCCGTGTTAGCTCAAATTGAAACCCTCGAGAAGCAGCTGTGTGAAAAGCGGTGATTCAAGGTTAGGGACTTTTTCACTGCAAGCAGAAACCTCCTGGACGGCTGTTTTGCTGTGATATTGAACCTATAAGAGAGTTGTCTCTAGTGGGAATGTCTCCATGAGGTCAGCAAGAAAGACTCAGAGACTCCTATCTCTTTATGTGAACTGAAAAGATTATAAAGGTGGTAAACTGACTGAAATCTCAAGGGTTGTTTCTATATTATCAGTGTGAAAAAAGTGAGGAGAGGAAAAGTGTTCTAATGGTTTAGTCTGATTCTAACTTTTGTTTCCTTCTTTTAGGTGTGTTAATAAACCTCTTAGAGTCTTTCAAGTTTGTGCCTGCTTTGTTTTCTCCTAATTCTCATGTCACAGAGGTAAAATAAGTAAGTAATAGATGATCTGAACTAAACCTCTACAGACTCATATAAGAGAAGTATATAGTAATTTGATATAAGAGATGTATATAGTAATTGGAGACGGAAAAGTTGTGTTTTCCATCTCCTAACTCTGGTAGATTCTTCCATGCTTTAATATTACGGTTGAGATTATATTTCGTTTTTTAAAAATATTTCACTATAATTATATCCACAATTATGTATTTTTTTCTATTTTTTATAAGAAAATATTGTATTGAAGAATAAATACAAAAGGGGAAAATTTTCTACTTCTCTATGTGTTGAATAATATGCCAAATTGCCAGTAATGAATATTTTCCCTTTATAAAGTGGTATTAGTATGCTATGTTTTCCTATGTACTCCATAATTCAGATATTTTTATTACCTCTTCTCAATACCCTAATTTTAGAATTGATGACCAGGTAGAATGCATAATAATCAAGGCACAAGCAAGGAAATATACATTATATTAATAATTACGCATTTCATTAAAAATTAATGAAGCTATAAATTGTTTTTCTTAGGATACAGTGTGGTTTCCACAGAGAACAGTGTGGAGACACTGATTTTTTGTGTCCTTTTTCAAATGTTATATCAATAGAGTAAGAAATATTAAACTAGTCATTAGTCTTCATTAAACCTGCCAATACAAGAAAATAAGAGTCAGTAGAGAAGACAAAGGAACTTTCATAAATAACCTGGTTTTAGAAGACAACACACTTCTTCAAGCTGTTTTATTTGGCACCCTTTAAGTTTATAATTTAAACAGATGTTTCTTCTTCTTACTTATGCCTGCTCAGAAATACCTTATTCTTTGTCTATATTTAATTTATCATAGAGAAATTTCTTTGGAGGTCCTGCTTAAAGCAAATGATGATTTGAGTAGCTCTGACCTTAACTGCACCAAAATAAACATATGCAGCATTTTCCAAAACTCTTGATCAAGTGTCTGATTTTGGGAGATCAACTATGACACCATAAAAGAGCCTTCACTGGAAACCTCAGCACTTCCTTTACTTGTTTGCTATTAATGCATCTAAAATGCATTTCCCATGCCATTCAGTGAGTGAAAATTGGTTTCAAAATCTTACAGCAATAAAAATCTTTTCTTCAACTCCTGCAATCCAAGGATCATATGCATTTCACATAAAGCAATCTATTTTCACATTGTTTGTGGCCTTGGGAAAGGCAATGCATATTTATAAACAATCACATAAATTGATCAGAATTTTAGACGTTCCTCGTTTACTTTGCTGGGAACCAGAGGTCTCTGAAAGTCATCTAGAAGGATATTTGACCTCAGCAATATTGCTGGAAGGATAATGTCTTACAGTGAATTCCTTATGTTTTGCAGTGAGCACCTTAGGTATTAAGCTGTGAGAGCAGGGGACACGAAGCCTCTCAATAATGCAGAAGCACAAAATACAAGGATTTGCCTCCATAGGTAGATAGTTGGAGCATACTTAGAAAGATTTTTGTTGGCTGACATGTATGAAAATAGGTGCCAACTTCTCTCATCGTTGTCAAAAAATTATCACATGCAATAAAGTTGCTGTTGTTATTTATTGAAATTGGCCTCCAGTCCAAAGCTTTTTCTCATGGAGATCCTAAGAATCTCCAGGGGAGATTTCAACAGCAGCTGCTATTTCTAATACTGCAAGAAAGCAAGGAAGGAAGATGCTTTTGGCAGTGAATACGAATGATTAGCTCAGGATGTAATTTGTATCTCAGAATTGTTTTGATAGCTCAGCACTTTCTTGGGTATTTATCTTTTCCCAAATGAAATAACAGTCTTTTCAACTCAAATAAGTCCTGTCTATCTTGGAGTTAGAGAAATGATGTCATGCAAAATTCAAAATTTCCACTACTCATATATTAAAACTTACTAATCAAGAAAATATCTCAAATGAAACTAAAACTCTCAAGCTTCTACTTAAATAATCTTCTCAATATTCACAGATGCATGAGTCTAAGAAAAGCACACAACAATCAATGTAAGTTTTGAAAAATGTAACCTATTATGATAAGATATGGCAAAAAATAACTTGGGCTACTCAGTACACAAAAATTCCGCTTGAGTCTCTGACTAGTACTTCTCTAAAACCAGTACTGGCTGGTTTTAGATGCTCTCCTGCTTTGTGCCTTATTGAATCCTCCAGATTGTTCTTTCAGGCCTATTGAGACAAGCAATTGTCCTCATTCCTCATATATTTAGGCCTACTGATTATTAGAGTTTGCAATATAATGTAAGCTGGTTGGATGAGGTTGTTTTTGCTGTTTTAAGCAGGTGAGAATTCAACTGTGCAGTTGAATCAGTGGATCTCTAGTGGCACAATCAGTAAAGCTATTTCTGACTTTGGACTAAAGAAGAACCAGGGAACTCCAACTATGGTAGCCAATGCTTTTTCATCTTTACATGGCCTGCATCCCTCCAGGCTGCAATCTCTTTCATTCTTCTGGATCTGTGGTTTCTGTTGACCTTTTACTCATGTCTGCCAGCACCAACTTCCTTTGGTTGTTGGCAACCAAAGAAGCAACAGGTTGTTTGGGACAAATTTAAATTTTCAGAATGGAAAATTACTTTGGAGGTACTAAAATTACTTCTTTCTTGACAGACATTTTTTTTTCCTTTCCTTTTTTTTCCTGACCTGCTTGCTTTGGCTTCATGCAATGGAATAAAAGTCAGGCAGCGACAGCCATCTGGACCTGTCATTGACACTTCCCTGTGCTGACTGATAACAAAGAGATAGCAATAGCTTTCTTAAACATAAAAATAAAAAATGTTGTTTTACAGATTTTTCTTAATAAACACTTTTTCTTTACTGTAGTACTATTCAAAGTCCCAAAAACATTAATTTGTAAGGGAAAACTGTCTTTCTCCTTGCATTTGGTGCCTACATTTTTGATTTTTTTTTCCCTTAGGGTTTTCTTCAGGGATCAGAGACAGGATGTTCTTTCTCTGAATGATTTTTGCCTGCTGTTGTTGACCCCATAGGACTAGAATAACCTTACCTACCAAAATAATTTAGGCTGAAAGCTAATGATTGGCATTTGTAATTTTCAAGGGCTAATTAGTACAAGCTGCCTTTCAATAAAAAGGGACACATGAGAGGAAGGTTTCACTTCTTGGCATGTGTAAGTATTACTGTTCACTGTCTCAGGATAATTTTTAGTTATACATATGTATTTAAAATTCAGTTAGGGATAGCAGTAGATTCTGAAGAGGTCTTTGTTGTTTTTCCCATTGTATCAGGTTTAATTGAAGAAATATTTTATCCCTAGCATGGTAGCCTTGAGAGGCTTTAAACTTTCAGATTAAGAGGCAAGAATGTCAACGTATGTTAAGTACACTTTGAAATTAAGGATGGGTTGTGGTTTTGGTTTTTTTCTTAATTTTGCTTTTCATATCTGTAGGAAATTGGATGAAAGAATTTCCTAATATTTGTTATGTACATGAATATTTTTTTTGATGTATTCCAAAAAATAGAAAGAGCAAAAATGGACTATGTCATGCACATGAAACAGTGCTCAATTATGTCAAGCAATGAATGCCAGTGGGTGAAAGATATTTTTTAGTTCCCTTCTTCAAGATGAGCTAAAGAAATGTACAGTGTGAATGCTAAAAAACAAGTAGGAGAGTTTCTTGTATTACTTCCACCTGGAGAATAGGAAAATAATTTTGGGAAACTGATTCAAATTACTCTGTCATGTCTTGGAATAAAATATAGCTGTATACCTAAATAAGGACCAACCTTAATTTTTTTTATGTAAGGAGTAGAATATCAATGACAACTGAACAGAAACAAGTGTTATAAGAGATAAAAGTAACTTTAATTCCTTCTGTGGTCCATCTGCTTCTTCTTGATTTACCTTGACAACTAGCTTGATTACTATTTTGCAAGATGGTGTGTCAGAACTGCTGCAGTTCCTGGAGTGGGGGGAAGATACAGAAGTCCCTGGGGAGGCAGCCTGTAGTAACCTGCACTGCTTTGGTCCTTTGGTTGAAAGGAGAAAGTGTGAAAGAGAAAATTATCTTTTCTGTCATTCCTTCCAACGCTCCTGTGCTGCACATACTGATGCAACCACCTGGACGTGTATTGGAGGAAACAGTATAACGTAGGAGTGTGAAGCATTCTGTGGGTTTGACCAGACACATGGCTGGTATTAGGTATTCCTGCCTTTGCATATGGGCAGGGGACAAGAACATCTTGAAAAGGTTGATGAGAAGTTAAGCTAAAATTTAAAATCATAAGATTAGAAGGAATTGTTCCATGGAATCTAACTTGTCATTTGAATCACAGTGCAAATTCTCACCTCATCAACAGCCCACAGAAAATCAAGGCAGAAAAGTTACTTAGTTTCTTCTCATGAGTTTGTTTGTTTGTTACTGTAGTGTGTCGAGCCTGGCTGGATTACAGGTACCCATCAAAACCTTTTTATCACTACCCTCTGCAGCTGGACAGGTGAGAGAAGGGATAATGAAGGGTTCATGAGCTAAGGACCTGGAGACATCACTCACCAAATACCATCACAGGCAAAACAGGCTTGAATTAGAGATATTAATTAAATTTATTACTAACAAAATCAGAACAGGATCATGTGAAATAAGACCTTAAAAACACCTTCCACCCACTCTTTCTTCCTTCCTAGCTCTACCTCCTCCCACAGCGTCACAGGGAGACAGGGAATGGGGGTTATGGTCAAGTCATCACATGTGGTTTCTCCCACTGCTTAGAGGAGTTATTCCTCTGCTGCATCGTGGGGTCCCTCCCACAGGAGAAAGTTCTCCATGAACTTCTCCCGTGTGACTCCTGCTCACGAGTGACGGTTCTCTGCAAACTGCTGCAGCATGAGTCAATCCCGTGGGCAACAGTCCTCCCAAAACTGCTGCAGTGTGGGTCACCCTTCCAGGGGCTGCAGTCCTTCAAGGACAGGCTGCTGCAGGGCTTCTCTCTCTACAGGCCTCCCACAGGGTCACAGCCTCCTCTCAGCAGTCATCCACCTGCTCTGGCATGGAGTTCTCCACAGACTGCAGGTGGATCTCTGCACCCCCTATGGATCTCCATGGGCTTTAGGGGCGCAGCTTCTTCACCGTGGTCTTTACTCCCAGTTGGAGGGAAATCTCAGCTCTGGCACCTGGTGTGCCTCCTCCCCCTCCTTCTCCACTGGCTTTGGTGTCTGCAGAGTTGTTTATCTCACATGTTCTCACCCTGCTCTTCTCTCTGCAATTTCAATTGCGCAACAATTTTTTATACTTTTTCTTCTTAAATATGTTATCACAAAGGTGTTATCACCATTTGTATTTGGGCCAACCTTGACCAGCAGCAACTCTGTCTTTGGACCTGCCATTGGCTCTGCTGGATATGGAGGAAGTATCTGTCAGCTTTTCACAGAAGCCACTCCTGTAGATTCCCCCAGCAGCCCCTCCTGCTACCAAAGCTTAGCCATACAAACCCAATGCAGTTACCCTAAACGTCTGCATTTATCATAATTTACCTGCTATTTTCTTCTTAGTTCATCTTTTTTATGGGGTTGTCTGATGCATGGAATTTAGCTGATTGAGCTACATACATCAGCAGCAACTGTAGCATAAGGATGTCTCTTGTTTTGTTATGGAAATTTCTTAGGCTCTTCAGGCCCAGCTAGATTTTGATCTATTAACATGTATTGGCTCATTAGATCTAATAACCCTGGGCAAAGGATCTTCAACACTACTGAACTTTTTGTTCAATGGCATTACAGGGTTGTGTTCTTATTTGCAAGGTTGTTGGGTTTCTGCAAATGTTTCCTAACTCTTGGACTATCTGCTGTTATGTGAAAATTAAAGATTTTTTTTTCCTGTTATTTTCAGTAGCCAATCACAAGTTCAATAGCAATCCTAGTAACATTTCATTACTCACAGATCAGTTCTTATAATTTATTTGGTTTTTTCAGTTTTTCTTTGAAAGAAAACAAAAACCTGGAGATTGCCTTTTTTATTTTAAGATATTTTTATTTATTTTTATTTTATTTCTTAAGAAATAAATAAACAATATTTATTAAAAAATAATTTTTTTCACATATCATAGATTGGTTGGATTGGAAGGGACTTTAAAGACCATCTAGTTCCTACCCCCCTGCCATGGGTAGGGAGACCATCCACTAGACCAAGTTGCTTAGAGCTTCATCCAGCCTTGAACACCCATGGAGATGGGATATCCACAACTTCTCTGGGTAACATGTTCAAGTCCCTCACCACCCTCACAAAAATGAACTTCCTCCTAACCTCTAATCTAAATAGACACTCTTTTAGTGTGAATCCATTCCCACTTGTCCTGTCCCTACATCTTCCTGTAAAAAGTCCCTCTCTTTCTTGTAGGCTCCCTTCAGGTACTGGAAGGCCACAAGCAGATCACTCCTAAGCTTTCTCTTTTCCAGGCTGAACAAACCAAATTCTCTCAGCCTTACTAAGTACATCTGATTTGGTGATTAAGTACATCTGATTGAGTTTCTAAGGAAATCTCCCCAGAAAGCACTTTTTGAAAATTTGTACTGTTTAATCAGGAAAAACTCATCTTTCATTTGATTTCAGACTGAGGTGACCATTTCAGTTTGTAGACAAGATCAAATTAATTAAGATTTACAGCCACACCCTCACTCCCCATCCTTAGTCAACTATTTTGATTTCTTTTTAAGCAATACAACCAGAAATCAGGAAAAACATGACACTATGTAGAAACCTTTCCTTCTTTTAATTTTTTTTGACCAGAGAGAGGACAGGAGACTACAGCCCATATCATGCACCCAGAGACTTTTCTCAAATTCCTAACTTTCTGCCAATACTCAGGGTCTTCCTGGAAGGAGATTCCAGTGATGCTCACTGGTGGTCTTGTCATCTCTTCACAGAGAAACGCTTACAATTTTTATGAATAGAAAACCAATGTATATCAACAAAGGTGTTTACAATATCTTCCAGTCTATTCCCTGAATCACTTTAACAAGCAGGATACACATCCATGTCTGAAGTCATACATGCTACATAGTTCACATGCAATGCCTTTATTTTACAATATTTATTAAGCATGTATAAGATATATAGTCATTTTTCTTTGCCTGGAAGGCGTTAATATAATATTGTGCTAATCAAAAAAGAAAAGGTATTGCTTTGTGCTAGTCTGTGAAAAGAACATACAATTTCTTGGCTTTGTGAGTTGGCATGTGTAAAGACTGGACACAACGTGTCTTTACATAGGACCTGCATAGCTGAACTGTATTAATAACACAGTAAAAGCAATAGCTGTGGAATATGTTTGATGTCATTTTATAGAATTAACATTTAACAGCAGACTAATAGTTTTGAACTCTATTAGACTAACCTTATCTGGAAAATGACTGTGTGACATAGATATTTGAAGAGCTGCTTCCTCCCAAGATGATTTCTTCAAAATAATATTGTCTTACCAAGTAGAAAAAGGTTATGAGTGCTGCTTTGTAATAATGCTTGCTTTGATTTTCACAAGTGTTAACTCAGAGTTTATTTGCTTTCTGAAATGCAGATGTTCAACTTACTTGATGCAAATTCTAACAGAATTTCTCTGGGAAATATATCTCATAAAGGTTTACCTGAAAATCTATAGGTTAATAATCAGCCTGTTCTTTCACTCTAAAAAACAAAACAAGGCAAAAAAAAACCCCAAAACCAAACAACAACCCCCTCCCCCCCGCAATTCACACAGTGGAAGTTTCTAAAGGTGGAGGAAGTGGTTCTTTCAGCTCTCCTTCTGAAAAGTAAACAGATAGAACAAAGGGAACCAGATGTATGGTCATCCTTGAAGTAGAGCAACCATTGAATCACTAATATGATAATTATCTAAGCACAACTAAATCTTGTGAGGTTCTGCACTTTTATGTTGAAGTTCCATTTCTCTTGCCAAAGGCAAGTGATGATATGGTGCATAGCTCTTCCAGAACAGTCAACTCTCAAGCTGGTTAAAAAGTATTATAAGAATACAACCATTAGTTCACATTTTTTTTTACTTGTGAAAGTGTTGTTCCCTTCAGAGTTTCCAGCAGGTCTCAAAAATATTCATGTCAAAGAGCCATAGGCCAATATTTTAAAGTTAAAGCCTTGGAATTGTAAAATAGTATACTGCAATACATGACAATGATTGAAGACTTTTCAGCTTTGTAGTAAAGAAATTTACCTAGAGATTTCTGGGTACTGATAACTAGTGAAATTGAACTGTGACAGTTAATAAAAATACTTTTAGTCATTGTGTTAAATGATAAAGTAGCTGCAGTCACTAGGATACATATAAAATCCTTAACTGTGACAACAAGGGGGTGGATGGATTGGTTCCCTCATTTAGGTTCCCTTTTCCCATCTGAGCTTCTCCTCACATTTGAGGAAAAAAAGAAAGAAGGAATTTTTCTGTGTGGTGTATGAAGCAGCAGGTCCTCTAAGGGACTAAAGATCATGGTGCCCAGGTGATATGGCTCTCCTGTAGCATAAGAGGGTGACAAAGAGAAAAGGACATGCCAGCCTCCTGGAAAACATTAAGGAGTACAAGAGGCCTGTGGTATGGGTTGAAGAGCTGGAGGGCACAAGGCAGAGCCTCAAGGCATAGTGACAGACAAAATTTGTGTCTATGCACATTCAAAAATTCACATATCTGCAATCTCTTCTTAGATAGAAGATAAATTTATTCCAAAGGGCTCTTTTATAAGGGAGTTAAAGCACAATGTAGTGCTGAATGCTGCACATTTGTTGCTGAGGGTTGCATCGAGTCTGTCTTTACCATGCTGTGTGTTGTTGAATGCTGTAGAAATACAAATGTAGGACTTAGTCTTAGGCTGCATCACAGTCTCTAGCACATAGTGTACTTGTGAGCACCATAGGAAAGCTTAAGCTTAGACAATAACTTTTGTCTCCAAGGGAAGCCTTGAACTGTAGATAAGAGTCACATGCAGCATAACAGGAAGACCAAAAGAGTGCAAGGGGGCACTCTGTGCAAAGCCCTGAATGAGACAGGAGTTATATTAAAGAGAGATCAAGGATTCCACCCTGCATTCCAGTGGAGTTGCACATCACACTGCACTTCCAACAGGTGCAGAGAGCACACCTGGCAGATGCCACAGAGGAGGGCTCCTCCAGTCCCTGCTACTACTGTTATTAGCTGCTGTGCTCTTTAATGCTAAAATTGGAAAAGGATGGCTTGCTTTGCATGAAGGATTAAAGTGACTCAGATCATAGCATCATAGGATAACTCAGGTTGGAAGAGATGTCTTGAAGTCATCTAATTTAAACACCTACTTAAAGCAGGATTAGGGGTCATATCATCCTTGGTTTTATCTAGTCTGGTTTTCAGGGATGAAGACTCCATTAAGTCCTAGAACAATGACAGGGAAAGAGGCAGGGTCAAAACACAGTAAAGGAAAAAAGGGAAGAGAAAAATCAGAGAAGGTATTTTTCTGGAGTATATTCAGCAAATATAAATACATGGAAAAAATGCACATTTACAGTACTGACAAATGTACAAGAATGAATATATAATACCAGATAGAACAGAAAGGGCAAAAATAATTACTTTAAATTGAGGCATACTAAATCAATGAGCTCAAAATGAGTGACGGGTCTCTGTTATGTCGTCAGTTATATTAATGAAGTAACTGATGTATTTTAGGCCTAGGAATATGTATTTATGCAGGTATATGTACAGAATAATACATGAATGATGGTTAATTTCAATATCTGATTTATTTACATAAATCATTGAAACTCAGAGAAATTATCTGGGGGGCACACAATAGGGAAGTTTATATGAGAGCAGCCACGGAACTTGGTAATGGAGGAGACTGAAAAGCTCTGCCTCAGGTAGTTAGAGCTTGATGCTGAGGCTGCAAGAAGTTGGGTGCAATGAAGGAGAGAAAAAGCACACAGGAATGATAGCATACAAGCATAAGGTGAAATTAAACATTTTGGAAAGTCTACATGGTTTTTAGGAGCGTGGTAAATCAGGGTAGAGATAAACATGAGTGTGAGATGTACTACTGTGCTACAATTCATCCTGGATGCCTTAATTGTTTTACATGAGGTAAAAGGAATTTGTTTTATGAATATATAAATATATTCTCAATGACTAATCAAGGTGCCTTGAATACCTAGTCTCTTTTTTTTTTTTTTTTTTTTTTTTTTAATTTAGATTCCAAGTTATCTTTAGATTTTAAGTTGGTATCTAATCTTAGATGATGTTTTACAATTACCCAGTTATCAATAAACTTCTCCAATGGGTATGCTACGATTTATGGCAATTTGCTTCTAGGTCAATCTGCTGCTGGCTAAGCCATGTGTGTTTAGGATGAAACTGGGTGTCTAGAAGGAGATTTCAACCCTCAAAGGCTGTGTATGACATTCAGCTTTTTTGTGAAATCTGGCCACATTTGACAAGTTATGGGGGAAAAAAAAAGCTTGAAAAAAATAACAGCAGCTCTCCTTGTGTCTTTTATGCTAGAACTTACAATGATAGAAAAAATAATGACTAAATATGTTAAATTGGCAATTATTCAAAAAAACACTTCAAGACTAGCCACAGAGTTCATGTGGCACAGAGAAACATTGTGATAGGAGTAACTTCAGCTAAAACACATTGACAGAATGATTCTACTAAAAGATGTTGAGAGCTTAAAAAGATAGTTTTAATGCCATGGTCTTTAATTCATCTAACCATGGCCAGTTCCAGCAGCTATGTATTAATTAATTGCACACCAGTTGCTGCCTAACCAGTGAATCCATAGTATTCAGATGCTTTTTTCTTTTTCTGAGGTCTAAGCTTTGCCCAGCTCTCATGAACCATCTAATGTGTAATGACAGTAGCTCACCTAATATATATTTTCAGGCTTTCCTTATTTTCCTTGTATTGTTAATGTGTGAGAACTAATATCACTTTCTTGAGGAAGGCAGGCAAAACACGTATCACTTAGAAGATTCCACTGGTATTTATTATTATCAAAAGCCTAAGGAATAAAAAATAAAGACAGATCATACCATCCAAGCAACAGTGTCATACTAACCAGAGGCTCTTGGAAATGAGGGTCATCAAGTCCTCATGCTCTGCGCATATGCAGAATATGCCATTCCTAGCTCATGCCATGCTTTACAGGACCCTGTCTGGCCTATCCGTAGGTGTCCTAGAATTTAGAAAGTTCCTATCCTACCAATATTTATTGAGATATTTTCTCATAGACCACAGGATGATGAAGCTCTTAAGGAACTCTGGAAATGAAGAAATATCTCAGTGTTGTTTATCCACCATGCCACAGTATCAGTGTGCTGCAATAAGTTGCTATAAAAATCAGGAAAACACAACCATAAACTTACTTAGTTTTGAAGATCTAAATGAGTCACACATCAGAGAGAAAGATTTTAAAGCCTCAGCTGCAGAATTTTAAACTGCTTTATAAACATATTGTTTTGCCTTCTCAATTCACAGGTTTCCTCTCCAGCCTCCTTGGTATATTCTAAATTAATAATAGGACTGTCTTATACATATTCTTCCTCAAGAGGAGAAAAAACCCCATAGAACAACTGCCAAATCTCACTGGCTATATAGAAAAATGATGCCATCAGCTCAAAATTTATGTAAAATGACTTCATCCCTTGAAGGGAGGGAAGGTAATAAGTTTTGGAGTCACAGTCCCTAACTGAGCCAACCAATCAAGATTAATGTTATCTTCTGGGCTTCAGAATGTAGATTACTCCGAGGTAATTGATCACTGTAATTCCACCTATTCATACTGAGAACATGCCATGTTTATAGTTGAAATACAGAGTTTATGAACAGTGTTCTTCCCAGTTTCAAAGAAAGAAAAAAACCAAAAAAACCAAACCAAATTATGCTGCCTCATAAAGTATTTTTTAAGAGCTAAGGAACATCTGCTGAAACCTCTGTGTAATTGTCAGTCCATACAGAAATAATTCATTTTTTCTGCTCACTGATTTTCCTTGCATTCACAACTCTGAATTGTTGGTAAATCTTAACATTGCAAGACACTTCTACAAACAAGCATTCTTTGTTTGCTCCTTCATTAGTCACTGTAAATGGCACTTAACCATTAACTTTACAAATATGGCACATTACAGTGCAAGTAATCATGTGTTACAAATCAAAAGTGAGATTACTCTCATATAGTCTGCTGGCTTACTATTTTTTCACCTAAATTCAAATTCTCTCTTTGTCATGAGTAGCATAAGCAAGTTTATTATTGTTATTGTTTATTATTATTATTATTATTATTATCATTATTATTATTATTATTATTATTATTATTATTATTATTATTATTATTA
>JACBWW010000011.1:2697733-2820383 GCA_020086605.1 Lanius collurio | reverse complement strand
TTATTATTATTATTATTATTATTATTATTATTATTATTATTATTATTCCTATTAATTATTTACCTTTCAGTGAAGTACAGAAATGAAAACTAAGATGAGAGTCTCATTATGACTGGTGTTCAAGGAGATTCCAGGAATATTACATCCTGTTGCTGGATGTTACATACACCACATCTTCAGATCCTCAGGAGAGGGCAAGACAGTCTCCTCAGCACTTAGCTAATTTTGTAAGCCAGTGAGGAGACCACAGGCAGGATTTATTCTACATTCTTCTAGTCTTCCTTCATCCTTCTTTCATCTTTCAGAAAATGTTGCTTCATAAAGAAAAAGACAATTTAATTTTCTGCTGAAAAATTTAGTATTTAGGTATAGTTGTGCTACATGGTTAACAATCAAGACTGCTTTGAATTGCTGCTCAGCAGTCATTCCTGCTCCACATCTTTTTAGTAATTTATATATCTATATATCTAGATATATTTTCCAAGATAAACATGCACAGATAACTTTCAAGAAGCACTGACATTTCCAGTGGTTTACCCAAAATATTGTAATGCTTCTTTACATTACAAGTGCAATGGTGCAGAAAGATGCAGTCACTGCTCCCTTATCTACACTTCTAATACAAATATTGATGCTGATCTCTATGTAAGTCCTTGGCACTTAACTCTGGATTTTGATATTTGTTAATAATAAGTGTTTGAAAAGTTTCTTTTCTCAGATTTCTTTAAAATATACCTATTGATATCTGACAATTTAAGTTCAAGAGGAAGCAAATGACCATGATCCTTAAGATCTTGTGTTGCACATCTTTATTGTACCATCTTTGCTAAAATGTGTGAGTTTCAAAATTTTCTAAGCATTTAATGTTCTCCAGAGAGCTAATTAGGTCACTTATTCATGGCTTAGAATTATTTCAGCTTATATACACAAAAATATGTCTAAGATTTCAAAATAATTAACTTAGAATCTAGTAATTTGTAATATTTAATTGGTCTTTAAATAATTGCTGGTTTTTTTGATAAAGACCTCTGCAATGATGTTGGCTTCAGAAGGGTTAAGTGTAGAAATTTCTTATCTTTTTTTATATAAAAGAGAATTTTTCTTAGAAAAGACACTTGACTGATAAAAGTCAGGCTGATTCTAAAATACCTGTTAGAAGTATCTACTTTACATGATGGTATTTTGTCTGAAACAAAGGTGAGTAAATCAAATGGTTTGCTGGGGCTTGGGGTTTTTTTTTTTTTTTTTTGGTAGACTTGTTTGTGTTTTGAGAGGTTTTTTTGTTATGAAAACAGGACCTTATCCGGGGCAAAGAAGCTATGAAAGAAGTCTACACTGATATTCCAGCTCTCTAGCTGTAGGGAGAATAGAAGTATTAGAAGATCCCAAATGCAACAGTGACTATATCTAAATTGTGTCTGTCCTCAACAAGAAACAGCAGACATCAGATGGAAAGGAGAATAAAGCCTGTCATATTTGTAAAGCACTTGCATCTCTCCCCACTGGCTCCTATATTTTTGTTTCTAAGTTGTGGGAGGCATAAAAACTTATTTTTATTTTTGAAAAGTCTTTTCACTGGCTATTCTCAATGTTTATGTTGCTGCCTCTGGTAAGAAAGAGGCAAATGAGAAAAAAAAAAGTTTCTTATGACCTTTCCTGTCCTGGAAAAAAAAAAAAAATTTAAACCAACCTGTTTGTGATTTGTCATCTTGTTTACAATTTAGATAAGCTTTGCTTTTAAAAGGAACTCATATGATTTTATAAATTATGCTTGAAGGCAGTTTTACTTCTGTCACTTGGTGCAGCTGTGCAGGGAATATGTTGGAGAATTTGATATACTATTGACATTATTTTATGAAAGCAGTGTCAGGTTTTATTTGTGCAGATGATAGCTAAGAGACCCAAGTGACTGGCAGTTATTACTGGGAACATCAAAGAATATAACCAGATGGGAACGAAGTACACCCAAATATGGGACAAAAAAGTGATGCCAATTTGTTGTACACTGTGTCAAGACATAAGGCATTTAATGGCATTACAGATTTCCAGACCAGGTGTATTCTTTTAAATTGAATAGTTTTATTTAACCTAGGGGGGAAAAAAAAGAGAATAACATAAAAAAAAGAGAGCAGTTGTGTCGATGATTTCTTCACACTGAGATACCCAGCATTTCTGCAAACAGGAAGTTGTTGCAGAGCGATCCATGATAATTTTAATCACAAAATGTACAAAAATAGTACCCAAAACATCAGCATGGTTATTATATGGATGGCATACAAATTAGTAAGTACCTGGTTTAGGATGACAGATGAGTTAAGCCCATTCTACAGCTCACGTGTTCCAGAAGTGGCAGCGTGTTTGACCCTCCAATGACCCCTCTCAACTCCTCCTGCACTCACTTCTGAGGATTGACGCACCCAAGTGCTATTCAGCTGCTTTTGGAGTTACAAATGAAGAAGGAGATGAATCTCCAATCTGTAACTGGACAGGAAAGAGCTCTAGGGTCTATGGCACTCAGGTAATCTACACAGTGAGCAGCTACACACGAAGTCTTGTGCTGCCTTGGCTGTGCTTTGTTTCCACCTTGTAGGGACACAGGAATGAAACTTAACACATCTCAAATATCAGAACATCTCCAGCCATTGTAACATCAGCACACAGTAGAAGAGATCAGAAATGCAGTAATCTTATTCTTCTTGGATGCTGTTGTCTTCAATTCTCCAAACAATCTTACATTGTTAAAGCTTCCTATCTGTGAACAAAACCTGCAGATTGCTGCTATAAAATATTTACCAGGGAAGTGCAAAGCAGTTTTTGCCCAAGCCTGTGGTAGTGGAAGTACTAATGAAAGAATTTGAACAATTTGTTTCTGTTGTTCGAACAAGAAACCATAAAGATATAACAAAAGTTATCACCATAGGAAAGCAGCTGGAGTCAATTTTCAAGGTAAGCATCCAGTCTTATTCATCCCTCTTAATAATCTCCTTCAAACAATGATGATACAGGGTTGTTTAGCAGATCAAGTGAAGGAAAAGGAAAGCAAACATGATGATGTTTCAGATACTATAATAAAAATTAATTTTTAATTTTTAAATTACCAAACATGCTGGAATAATAAAATAAAATAGGTATACTGAAACAAGAATATGTTTTTGTGTAAAATAAATGGAATTCACAAATCACTGTTAAATACATACAAATTTAATGAGAGTGTGGTGTTACTAGTAAAACATGTTGTGTGGGTTACATTAAGCATAACATTCAAATATCATAAGGGAGTATTAAAAAAAGGGTATGACTTTCATATAAAAACTCATATACTTATTTTGTTTTTATTTTACACTTTTTTCTTGAAACCAGATGCACCTGAAATATTTATTTTAAGTATGAATACTTTTATCCCCTAACATGGCAGAAGAAGCTGACATTTCAAAAAAAACCATTAAGTATTTCTGGATTTAACTTGGTTTATAGTAACAAGTACTGTTGCTGATAACACGCTAGGGTCAGAGAACCAAAAAATTGTGCTGAATATTTAATATTCAGAATTAAATGATGGACCAGATTGATGAAACAAAGATGAATACAAAATTTTTAATGCATTTTGATGGTTGGAATAATGTTTATGCTTTTATGCAAGGAGGTGTACTGAGAACTGATGTATTTTCACATTAGATATTGTAGTGTGTCAGAACATTGTATATAATTTCTATTTTGGTTTTATTTATACAACGTAGAGACTTGCTGATCATCAGTAAAATCAAAATGTTAGTACCACCTAGCTGCAAATTTAAGGCTGGCATGTTTATAGCTCATGACTTACTTTATGGGATGAACAAAGACTGGTCACATGAGGCACAGCCAGCTGTCATGTAAGATATCACAAATTTATCAAAACTTATAATTTGATTTATGCTTGCATGAAATCTGAGTGTATATTATGTATCACCTGCTGTTTATCATGCTGTCTAATCAACCAGCTGCAATTCTTTTGCAATATGTTTTTTATAATATTACTGATTTATTACATAGTTATTGTATTATTGCATTATTCAGACTATAATATAATAATACACACATAATACATAATACTGAATAATAATACTGGCTATAAAAGTATCCTCTTGGTATTAATAATCTGTGATATTTCTAATGTTGTTCTGGTTGTATGTGTTAAAACCACAGAACAGTTTTTGTTCAGCTGTATTCTATTTCAGCCTCAAAATTTTGACCAATGATAGAAGAAGGGATATTTTAAAATAAAATATGTTGATCTGACCAGAACAAAGAGGCCTCATCTCTTAAATCCTCTCAATTTACATTTAGTAAAGAGGTAATTCAGGAAAATGAAGAAGGGGAGACTGAGAGTGCTGGAAACAATGATACACAGATTCCTTGACATCTAAAGGGTGCTCCCTACAGCAGTCCAAAAGCCCCAAGTGATACTTCTGCCTCATGAAAAGCCTCAGGCCTTGCAGAGAAATCCTCTGTCCAGCATCAGCTAGTGTTTTAAAATGAAGGAGATGAAACTTGGGAGAGGGAAATTGCAGGAGTTGAGTCAAGCTGGTGAATACCTAGACAACCATGTCAAATAATTTGTCAGAGAGAAGACGAAGTATGTTATCTGCTGAGAATACATTTTCAATGTTTGTGTCTTCTTCTGTCACTTTTATACAGTTAATCACTTTGATTGTGTTTTCAAAGGGCACACTTTTAGATTTTCTAGTACAAACTGAAGCTTGAAGCAACAGTGATACTCAAGAAAGCTGATATATCAAGGAACAAAGGCTGCCAGGAACAACATGGTGTGTAGGAGAGGTTTATAGATTCAGTGAAGGAGATCAAAACTATCCCATGCTCAAAGGCAGAGAACTATCACAAAAGGAAAGCATTTCTTCCAAATCAGGTATTTCAGCCCCAACACTGAACAGCACTGGTTCTTGATATGGGGAACATGTAATGGTGGGAAGAAAGTTATCTGCTCTCCCACTACCTAAATACATTGAAGTCTAGGATGCTCAGTGTAGCTATGGCTATCATTTCCAAAAGGTTATGGAAGGAATATTTAGGTCAATGGTAAGTGCTAGGGGAGAGTCTCCCTATCTAGTAGGCCTTTTCCCTCCATTTTCCTGTGTCCCCAAATGTGGTCAAAGTGACACGACCCTTTGCAAGGTTTTTCCATGTAAACTCTACCCTTTCTTTTAAGTCAGCATGTTGCACATCTTGTGGCTGTCAGGTTCTTCAGCAGCAAAATGTCACTGCTGAGAAACTCAGGGCTCCTCTGCCAGCAACTAAATCAGGAATATGCTGGTTATCAGCATTTAGAGTGGATGTTCAGTCTCTGGTCTTCAGGGGGTCTGACGTAGTGCTCTTCAAGCAACCACCAGATAAATGCCAGAACTACCAAGAATCAAGTTCTCTGATGAAAACAGCTTCCAAAATTGACTAGAAATGTAATCCACTTCCCATGGATGAGTGCTAAATAAGAGAAAAAGCTAAGTACAAAAAACCCAAAGAAATGGAAAAAATCTATAAGCTATAGGGCACATATTCATAAAATCAAAAATTTTTAATGTTAGAATGTGTTAGGGGAGCACCTTGCACTTTGACTTTTGTTCTGACATTTTACACTAGGATGAACACAAAACATTAATGGTTGGGTTTTTTTCTTACCTGATGTTGAAAGTGTTTTCAGAAACAAGCAAAACACACAGTATTTCTGCATCTGGTGTACAAATAACCTTTTTGAAACTGTAACAGTCTTGGCATTTTTTTGAATTATAAAAGCATCTTCAGACTGGATGAAAAATTATCAGCTCCAACACAACAAAGTTTGACAGCCTCAGGCTGTGTTCACAGAACTTTCCAAATACACAGCAGAATGACAAATTTGCAAAACAGCAAATTACCAAACTATGCCTTAACAATGAACAACATTTTGTCCTGTACTTTGCCCAATATCACCTTTAACACTGACTGAAAAATTGCTTCTTGAATAATGTATTTGGAGAACAAAATCCATTGCTCCTCAGATACTGCACAGAGTCTAGTTAATGTTTCTTTCATTATTCAACCAGCTACTCAGATTTTATTTGTAAAGTGTTACAATAGCAATCTAGTATGCTTTTCAAGTAATGATCAGTCACCTCTAAATACTACATAAGACCAGTGTGGGATTTCCCCAAAATTAGATCATGCTTTTTGTGGATTATTTCACATGGATGTAACTTTGTGAATGTCACACATGCAATATTCAGGACCAAAAAAGAATCAATAGTCAGAGTACTAATAAAGTTGGTAGCCATGTGGCAAATTTTAATAAGAAACCAGCATCATCTCTCCTTAAAGAGAACTAGGAGGAATAATTTTGATTTTTAGCTGGAGTGTTTGAGATTGAGTATGTGGAGGGGGAAGGCAGGGATTCGTTAAGAAAGAATGAGTCTGTCTCAGGATGTTGTGCACTTTCCTTTCCAGATATTTGAAAAAAGGGAAAGACACCTATCTGGGTGTTTAGGCAGAGAAATTACAGGAAACATAATTTAGAGAAATATTTAAAGGAGAATATATCATCAATAGAAAATCAGAAAGGATAACTGAAAAGGAAGAAATAAAGAATGAACCCAGATACTCCATCTGCCGTTTCACTGAAGAGCTGAAAGAAGAGGGTAGTCTTGATTGTTCAAGAGTTTTTCTTCTTTTCAGTCATCAAAGAAAATAATTTGTGATAGTGAGGTTCTTTACAGAACTGGGCAGAAAGGGCTCACACACTCTTTGGTTAATTCACATGTACTGAAATGAGTTTCCAAGAGGTGTTCTTCTTTAGCACAGTAATTCATTCTGAGAGGTTGCTTGGAACTAGTTTGTTTTAGTTAGAACTACTGCAGAAAGAGTTGAGAAGGAGCATGGGACGACTGTACCCTCAGTGCACTTGGAAGCAGTAGGAAATGTCACACAAATTGATGAGCAGTTCCAAGAAGCAGAAGTCATACAGGATTTTTTTTTTAAAATTGTACAGTATCCTCCAGAGTTACCTGCTAGGTTTGTTTTATGAGGACTTGCCTGAACATGCAAGGTTTTCATTTTTGTTGTTATGGAGATGAATATTTGCTTTCCAGAATCACTTCTGCTATTTCCAGTCCTGGATTGGTTCAGAGACACCAATCTGTCTGACCCCACACTGGGTGGTGTGTCTTTATTTCAAACTTCTAAAATTATGTATTACATATCTATGCTTCTAGTCAGTCAGGATCAGGCTTCTTTGTGAGATGCTTAAGTCCACTGACCTCCAAAGGCCATAATTTTCTTCATCTTTTATTTTGCCAATACCTAGCTGTAGCAATTTGAACACCCAACACCCTTGGCACAGGAGTTGGGCTCCACTGTCATGCAGCTCTTGCATGCCTTTGGGAGTATTTGAATGCCCTGCTGCCTTAGCCCTTCTCAGTTTTGTCCCACACAGAGTTGCCTCACACAGTATTTATGCCTTGCTGCCTGGCAAGAAAGAGAGGAAAGGCAGAGCCAATGCCTGCTGCATGCCCTGTCCTTTTTTAAATCTGATGGCAGGAAAGAGCAATGGGAAAACTGTCGCTGTGTTTAAGGCCTGAAACCCTGCCTGGCCTTATGTTAGCTTATCAAGGGAAGGGTTTGCAGGTTCTCTGTGGTCTTTTGTCCCACAATGTACTTTCCATTAGGATTTTTCAGGATATAACACTTTAATTTTGCAGTACATTAATTTTCCTAGTTGTTCACTAGAAGTGAAATATAAATAATGCAAAGGGTTTGTGAGGACAAATGTATTAAAGGGTTTAGATGCAATAGTGGTGAGTAACAAAAACACAAATACAGTAAATAATGTATTAGGTTAGTATGAGATTAATTTCCTCATTCCTCTTCAAATTTATTATTATGGATACCAGTAATGCAATGTGCAATGACACTTGAATCTTTGGAGCAGACTTCTGAAGCTGAATAGGTCAAAGTGCTAAAGAGGGGCCTGCAAAATTTTACACAGAAGGTGTAACACCTCACTGACCTTTCTACTAGTCTTTTTCAGGATACATGTGTTTGTCCCCACAAGTGGACTTACTGCAACAGATGACTGTGGAATAACATCCTGCTTGCTAGTCTATTTGGAAGAAATGGTTTAAAAAGGAATGCAAATGGCTTCTAAAGGCAGCAGTCTTGAAAATAGACAACAGCTTGATAAGTACTTAGAAATGTTGATGTCCTAGGAAAAATTTACTTCTTTTCTCTGGCATACATAAATGCAAGGCAGCATGGCAGAGCTGCTGGTAGCTCTGTCCCTTCTCTGAGGTTCATGGCTTAAGTTATTTCCACCGTATTACACCATTACAAACTGTATGGCCACTACAGAGCTACTTGATCTTCCTTCTGTGTTACTTGGGGTCTAACTTGTTAGCTATTAAAGACTTATTGACATCCATTCAAGACATAAGAAGGATCTCAGGTGGAACATATTTAAAGCCAGGAAGATTATCCATGTTTGTGCAACATGAGATAAACTACCTTCAGTGGTTTTAGAAGAGATCAAAGCTCCCAGCTATTTCTGCCTCTAGAAACGTTCTTGCCTTTAGTCAGAAATGTGTCTCATACATTAGAGATGCATAGAGACTGCTTTTTAAGTCTTTCTTAAAAACAGTGAGAAAGAACCACACCAAATAATCAGATTTTTTCTGGATAACCATCAGATATTTAACACCTGGTCAGCTGCGTGCTGCAGTTACTAGTTAGACCATATCTTAGAAGTGAATACTTTACCTAAGGGCACAAGTAAACTCATTAACTCCTGAAGAAAAATATAAACAGCTTGACTCTAAATTCCTGCTTCCTTGGTGCAAAGATCAGCAATTACCAAAAAAACATCTTATTATTCTGCACATATTCCAAAGATATTGAAAAATATATTTTTCTTCCTCATCTGAATTCTAGCTCTGGGAAATTTGATGAAACAGTAACAAAATAGCACAGGCTAAAAAGCCAGAGGAGCATATTCCTGGGCTTCACCTTTGGGGAAGAAAATGGATCAAAGAGCATTGAGGTGAGCCATAACCCTAGCCAGGGTGTCCTGGACCCCGTTGGACAAGAAGTCCAGTGGTTTGGTTCTCATTGAGCCCAGGAACCCTAGGATGGCTGCCTGCCCAAACACAGACACCCCCAGGCTGTCTGGCAGGAAAGTTCATTGCCCAAGGCAGGAAAGAGGTGACAGCCTGCGCGTCTGCAATGACCACCACTGTCCCCTCCCTTAGTTCTGTCACTGGCCCGAGCTCATCCTCTCCGCCTGCCTCTCTCCCCAGTGGTTGTGTGCACCCCGCCTCTGTCACACCCCTTGTCTGTGGTGCTGTTGGTTGGTTTATGTTCGCTCCGCCCTGAGCAGTGGGGTACAAAACCCCCTGTCAGAGGCTGCTCCTCGCACTTCCTGTCCCCCCCTGCCCAAGCTCCAGTAAACTCATTCCTGTTTCCCCAAGAAGAGTCCTTCATCGCTTCGTCTCTCCGTGCGCCTTCCCCACCGGTGGCTGAGGCGAGCCTTGCCTGGACCTCACCCAGCCTCCCGCACTCCTTCTGCACCTTCCCTCTGCCGTGGCAGCGGGTGAGACCAGTGCCCGGTGCTCAGCCCCCTGAGCGAGACACTCGGTGAGCATCGGGCCAAAGGAGAAGATGGAGAGTTTCAGTGTGGAGTCTGAGTGGTGATGGATGACTGCAAACCAACAAATCTCCCCTTCCTAATTCAGGACCAGGAAGACAGAGGCAGAAGCTTTCCAAAAAGGATGGCAGAAAATAACCTTGGTCCCATTTCTAAGCTTTTACTAGTTTTCCAGCAGTTGTTAGCCAAACACCCCATGCAACCTACTCCAAGGCTTCTACTTAAGGGCTCTTGGTTTCTATTCCACTGAAGTTATGAATGGTATCCCACAGCTCTGAGAATTCTCACTGTAAAAACTGATCAGACTACATCTCCTCAATAATCTGTTAGCAAGTATACATGTGTTTAAAAACACGGTGGCTGGTATGCATGCTAAAGTTCAACTTTCTATTGGAGTTCTCCTCAGCAGATGTATGAAACAGATAAAAGCACATGGGATGTGATCGAGCTCACTCTTAGCTGATGGTATTATCCACATTGATTTCCATGAGCTGCAGGTAAGTCTAACAGTGTATCAGAATTTCAGAGCTTGTTTGTACACTGTAATCAGCTGCTAGGCAAAATTACCTTTCATGGTCAATTTTGATGCTTCGTCTGCCTCTTGCTCCCTTCACAAATTATTCCTGTTCTGGTAAATTTTCAAGGAAGACTTCACAGTGCATCGCTGTACACAGTGCACAGTGCACCCTATGCCTTCTGAGGGAGACTTCTACAAAATGTGTGTTAACATCTGTGGAGGTGCCTCTCCTGAAATCTCAGGGCTAGGGACCCTGCAGGGTACTCTGTCCCTGTCCCCATGTCACATGTGCCCGATACCTGTTCCTGGTTGGGTGATTTGTGTGCCTGGGGCTGGGGGGAGAGAGCAGAGTCCCAAGAGTTGGCCTGGGAACTCCAGCCATGCGGCTGGAGGAATAAAATTGTCTCTGAACACCTACAAATATCGCTTCATCTTTCCTTCCAAGTCCATCGCTGTCTTATATATTTTTGTAATGATTCCCCTCACTACAACAAACATCTCTTGGTAAATTGCAACTGGACTTGAAGAAAAGTCTTTCTTTTCAGGTTTTTTTGGGTTTTTTTTCTTGTTTGTTTGTTTGGGTTGGTTTATTTTCATGTTTTGCTGGATAAATTTTCCAGTGTAAGTCACCCACATAAAAACACAATCCCAAGAATGGAGTTAATGACACCAAGTGGCATATATTCTGGCCAAGGTAGTAGTAATGCTGCCTGTGAGCTGGTTTAATGAATAAGAGCAGGGTGGGATTTTTTTCTCCGAGACTGAAAATTTATTCTTATGAGATAAATGCTTATTTGAAAAGATCCTTACTTATTTTTTAACTCCAGACATTTGAAGACACTTGTGCCTGGCTGCCAGATTTCCAGAGGTAAAATAATACATCAAATTTGAAGTGATAGGAGAAGAGCAGTTAAAGCAATTCCCTACATTAATTTTTATTTCAATTATATGGAAATATAATCTAGGCTGGGAAATATATGAAATTGCTCAGGGTCACAGAATAACCCACTTCATGTGCACATTAGGGAGTTACAACAAGTTAAACATCCCTCTACTGTCCAATGCATGTGTTTCACTCATAATTGATCTGTTTCTGGTTAAGGTAGCACTAGGCAAACCATGATATAATTCCATCTAGGAAAAAAAAAACCCTCTTTTTTTATGAGACTCTGTGTCACAATAGTCTTTTATCATTGCTTGTGTTGTTTCACTCAGTGTTCTCAAAGTCAGAGTAATAGATTTTTTTGGTTCAGGAGAAGGTGTTCCTGAGGGTAATACTTTGCCTTTGTTATTTAAAACCTGTAAAATGCCTGCCCAGAAAGAATACAATCAATAAAGCAGGCCCTGAACTAGGAATGGATAACAGCATTCTTAGTCTAGAAAGAAAAATAAACAAAATAGCCCCACATTAGAGAGCATGTACATTTGTGCCTGTGGATGTCTGTGGTATTTGATGCTAGCTGAAACTGGTTGCTTTTTCCCTCCAAGACAGATTTTGGTCCATTCTCTTTGTAGTTATGTATCGTCTCATACTCCATCCCTGAGATGCAGTAGAGCAATTGAACTCCCCTGCCCATCAGCTTTATTGCAGAAGAAGAATGAATGTGTGTAGTGTCGCTAGGATGTGTCACTACATCGCTTTAGTTGCCTCAGATAGTTTTGCAATGAGGTTTTCTTTATGATGTCTAAAACAGAACTTTGTAGGTGCAAATGAACTGTGAATGTGTTTGGAAATGAAAAGATTTTTTGAACGTGTCAAGAAAGTTGGAGTTAAAGTGAGAAAAGAACTGATGTCATCTATAGACTTTGACTGTCCAAAAGGGGAAAAGCTGTAAAGTAAAACAATTAATTAAAACCCATCTCATTCTTCCATGCAAGCAAACACACCATGATATGTTCCAAACACTACAGAACCTATATTCCTCAATGTGGAAAAGCAGAAACAAAAAATGTTGCTGCAAGCACACTAAATGGATTGTGACCTGATGGAACAGTTATGAGTGAGGAGCCTGGTGTTCAGCATCCAAGGATGCACAATTGCAGACCAGAGACTGACAGGACACACTGGACTGTATCATTGAAACCACAACAGAAGCATTTGAAGGCTACAAAGGAAAGTTAACCCTCAAGTATCTGCCACTCAAGCCTTTAAAAAGATGCCATTAGTATGAGAAAGAGAGAGACAAACAGGGTTTTTCTGCCCAAATGTATACTTTGGTATGAGGCTATTTAAGGGATGCAACAAACCAGTAAGGTACAGAGTTGAGGAAAAGTTCAGACAGCCACAAGAACCAAGCTGGAAGCACTGGAATCTGTTCCAGAAAGCATGGCCTGCTTAGTTACTAAACTGTTAAGTATATCTTTATTGCTTTCAGCTGATTCTCACAAATTTCTAGTAGGTTTGTTTTTATCTGAGCCTCCAACCTCACTTCTTGGTTTTGTGATATATTCAGAGATATATCTGGAGAAGGATGGAAAACAAGCTTCTAGGTTCAGAGGAGTCAGCCTTGCTCCAGAGAGTTTTCATAACACACAGCAACACAATATGACAAAGTTGTAAGATGATGCTTTTGTGGTGCTGGGAGCAGTTTGTGGGTGAGATGCATAGCAAACAAGCCTTTCAGAGGTGGAGGTAACAAGTCATCTGGAGTGTCCATGTTCAGAATTTGTAAACTCTTTTTCAAAGCATCACCCTGAGAAAAACAAAGACCAGGTTGGATGGGGCTTTGAGCAACCTGGTCTGGTGAAAGGTGTCCCTGCCCATTGCAGAGGGGTTAGAATGAGATTATCTTCAGTGTCCCTTTCAAAACAAACCAGTTTTTTCTTCTAAATCTGGATTCCTTACCCAACATTTGAGATTCTGGGTAGCAGAAGTTAGTTATTTTACCTGATCATGAGTCATAAACATTTGCTATAAATTGAGGTGAATGATAAAACCCAGTAAAAAGTGAATTCATACTGAATGTGATAAAAAACACTTCTCTCCACAATATTTAAAACATACAGAAGCTTAAAGAAAGATAATCTTAAAATGATCACTTAAGAGATGCATTCTGCCAACCTCTAATCAAAAAGGGTAGCATTAGCAAAAAGCAGGGAGGGAAAAAGATGCAACTTCAAGCATAACTTGAGAAACTGTCTCCTAGACATGTCATACTGTCTCTAGAAGGTGTCCAAGAGGATTGCCTTTTTCTTATATTTACGGAAAATTTGTATTGCTTATCTTAGAGGTAGAGGCACATTAGAGCAGGCTGACTGCAAAAAAGACATTTTATTTATTTTTGTGAGCATTTTGAATGTCAAGTATTAAAAATGATATCCGGAAGATAGGCATTACATATGAGCCTGATTTCCAGCCCTGATAGTAAGATCCACTTCATCTCCAAGAACTAAGATCAGGGAAAAGCACTGCCTGTGAGGAAAGAGCTTGCAAGCCTTCTGTAGAAAGAAATGCTGCCTGGCTAACCTTCCGGAGTCCCAGGAGGATGCTGTCAGGGCCCTGGGTTCCTCCCTTCTCCTGCTTTCCCCCAGCAATTTAGCAGCCCTCACACACAAAGTCCTGATAGATGTCAATGATCATGGAGAGAAAAGGTTATCTGATGGACTTAATATATTTGTCTTCTCGGAAAGCTTTTGAATACATTTTTTATTAAGGGTTATTGAAGAAAAAATATTTCCATGAGACTGGAAGAAAACATGTTTTATTGACTGAAGTTTATTAATAGGTAGGAAGCAAACTGTAGGTCTTGAAGATCATCTTCATGGTGATGAAGAATCAGCAAGGGGATTCCTTAAGAATCAGTGCTAGAAGTGGATTTATTGAATCACGATTACTGAAACATCATTGTTGACCTGGAAAATAAACAAACAATGAAATCTCAAAATCTGAGAGGATGCAGAGATCTCTCAAACAACAAAAGTCCTTCTAAAGGGCTGCAGAAAATCCCTTTTCAGGAAAGCTTGATTACATTGGTAGTGTCAGATCAGCTTCAGTGTAGCCAAACACAAGGCAAAGGGAAGATAATTGAAACTCTGCTTACCTGCAGTTGAGTTACAGTTTAGACTCCTGGTGTTGCCTTGGCATATTGTGCAAAAGTAGGCTAGAAAAATTGTGGACATCTTTAGGACACTATAAGGGAAAAAATGGGATGGGCCATCATTTTGCCACAGTGTAAAACCTCAAAGCACCCAGTCGCAAGCACTGCAGCCTAAGGACAGGATAGCAAGAGAACATGTAGAAAGGACAACTAAATGGCCTGAAAGGGGTGGGACATCAAACATCTATTAAGAGACAATACCTTTGCATAATCATAATGTTCTGGACTGGTGTATCTTGTCAGGAGTGAAAAACATAAACCATTGTAGGAAATTTAAAGTCCAAGTGACAGCAGCTTTTAGTGACATCAGAAACTTTATTATCATCTTTCAAAGCAGCATTAGGTTTTTTCCTATAATTTTGCCTGAAAGTTTAATAAAACTATGCAAACAAGAAAGTGTCTATCCTATATGTCTTGCTACTTACAATAGTAATACTATACCAAATTAAAATCTGAGAGAGAGTGCACTCATGTTTTATACCCAGGTATTTTATTTTGCTACCAGAGCAACAAACAGTAAATTTTCTTGAAATAAATATGAAAAATACTGTTCTTTGTATCTTTCAAAGTGCATTACTCTGGCTTTGCAGGTTTAGCTAATACAATTTATAAATAAATATGGAGTTTTATATTTCAAGTTTGATTCCTAAATGTAATAATCAAACAGATGCTACAAAAGCAAAAACAGACATAAGTAATTGGAGAAAACAAAAATGATTGCTCTGACCAAGAGAAATATGCCAATATTCAGGCCCAGAGAAATTGTTACTTGTCATAATGACAACTGGCAACTTCACTTGTTTCTGCTTTTTCTCTGGCCAAATTGCCTATCATTTCGGGTTTTACATTTTATTAGGAATTGCATCCAAGGGGGATATTCAATATTTGGCCCAATTTTTCTAGACTGTTAAAAAATTGATACCTTGCTGTCAACAGAAAAGAAAAACATAAATAATTTAACCTGTGGCCCTCACAGGACCTATTAGGAGCTACGATTGCTAAATCTCAGAGACAAGTTCTTGGTAATGATATCGAAAATTGTTTTGATATACAGAATGGAAACTTCTTTCCTGAGCAGCCTGATGAGCACCAATAATTAATGTTTCTTGGCATCAGAGAACCAAAATCAGATTTATACCTGCCTAAAACAGACATGTCAGGAGCATGGAAGAGCAAAGGATTAGGTCTGTTGCAACATACATACCTGTTTGTGATTGTTTGGGGACAGCATCATCACAGAGGTAGTTGCAGGGCATTAGAAGGAACTTTTGAAACAAATATGGACTTAGATTAAAAAGAAATAAAGAAAGAGAAATTAAAAGTAGTAGTGGAAGGGGAGAACCCCTGGAGTGGCAGCAGATCCTTGATAGAGGAACCCCTCTATGAATGCCATGTCTGGCTGGCAGCATGGGCAGCACGTGGGACTCCCCCACCCTGAGTTGTCTGGGGTCATGGGGACTTGCTCACCATCCAGAGTGTGTGGAGCTGCAGGGTCACAGGTGGGACCAGAGAGCCCACAACAGCCATGGGAGAGAGGGGAAAAGTGGGGCAATCCATCCTCCCCAAAGAGAGGATGGGGATCTGCACCAGAGCTGCAGTGGGTGCAGGTGTGAGCAGATGGGGTATGTGCCCACAGCAGTGTGAGCATCTGTGTCTGTATGGGATTAGAGTCTTTTGTGATTGATCCTAGAAAGCTATTTCAAAAGCTGTAGGTGTTTACTAGGATTTCACAAATTGTAATTCACTGATTGCTGGTTAATTATCAAAGAATCATAGATTGGGTTAAATTGGAAGGGAGTCTGAAATCTCATCCAGTCCAATCCCCCTGCAATGAGCAGGGACCTCTTATGCTAGATCAGGCTGGTTCAAGCCATGTCCAACCTGATATATCCAGGATGGAGCATGTACCACCTCTCTGGAGAGTTGTAAAAAATAAAATTCTTTAGCTGCAATTAAAAAACAATAAACCACCTCAATCCTGATTTGGTTAAACTATGTGAACTGTGCAAATTTTTCCTTGTGCCAAAGTTCTGCTGAACAACATAGGCAATCTATTGAACTCACAAGGATCAATAAAGGTTTGGGTCAGGACCTTAAATACTTGCTGGCTTCTGGGTCAGTAGTTTGTAAAAAAAAAGAAATGTGTATAACTGTATTACTGGTGCTTTTGGTTTGTTAGCAGAATGGCACAGAGTAGAAGAGCAAGGCAGGAGGGAATAAGGGGTCAACACTGACTTCCTACTGGTCCCAGCCATGAGACAAATTAAAGCAACTGTGAAAATCATAATCTCAGTCCCTGGGACCAGATCAGTTAGGACTTGTACAGTATGATAGGAGCTAAATTACAATCTGAATTAGCTAAAGCAAAGAACACCGTGAGAAAACTCACTGTCTGTGCTTCATGTAGCCATTTGTGTGACAACTTCTGACTGCACTCTTAGAGGGGAGTGAGGCAATTATAAAAGGGGAGGGTGAAACTTGGCAGCCAAAGGGGTGTGCAGCTGGCTAGAAAGAAAAGTGGATGTGTTCACAGGCAGCTGCTAGTGCACTGAGCCTGAGAAAGCCTGGTGGGCTGAGATGAAAGGCTACTGCAGGAAAAGAAACAAAATCATGGTAACAGGTCTGGGCAGCCTGAGTGGCAGTTCCTGCTGAGGACTGGGGTCCAGAAATGTGGGGTGGCTATATCTGCAAGTTAAGCAAGGATGGTGATGATGAAGAGTGAAGTGTAACACCTCTCCAGACACAAAAAAAGAAAACAAAGCCAAAAACCACAAAACAACCTGGCCATCACCACTGTGGGGAAGATAAAGAGGTGAACTATGTATGGGTCTTCAGAGTGAATATATTATTCATATGGAATTTAAAACCACCATGGAAAAAAATATTTTGTACCATGATGTCAGGTCACAAAAATAGATCATTACGAGGAGTAATGGAGGGCTAGGGGATTTTATGAAGAGCATGAGAAATGCCAAATACTCCCAGTGTTTCAAAAGACATCAAAGAAGAAACCCAGATGGGAAATCTTCAGGTCCATCTCCAAAACTTATTAAAATTTATAGGCAAAAGGCAGCAAGTGGGATTGCTGTGCTAGAAGGTGTGAAAGTCAAAAAATTTGAATTTGGATCAGAACAAAAGGGTATTTGATGCAATCAGTACACCAGCTTTTGATCTGATACATGATTCCTTAAAGAACTTATCATGCTGTATAATAAAGGAACAACTCAGTATGGAAATGCAGGTATTTATGTCTCAAGTAGTCACAGGGCAGGGGCAGGAGGCACTGGATGGACTGCCAAGGAAAGGTAAGTCACAGGCCTTATCTGAAATTATGAAACAATGCAAGTGTCAGCTGTAGTGATGCCTTAAAGACCTGGAAATAAAACAACACACTTTTGAGACAGTATAGGAGATAATATAAAGGCTGGTCTTTATTGGAGGCCTCCAGGAACAGATATGGAAAATGCTTTAAATGCCCACCCTCACATGGGGTGAATACAGTTTTGTTAAGTTTAGCAAATTAGCATGACTGAAAAAATCCCCAGTTAGAAGCACAAATGATGAACTAATTCCTTCTTTTGGTTCCACCTTTCCTGTGGCCCCCCTTTAGAGAGGAACTAAACTTTGTTTATGAAAAGGTGTCTTTTCAACCATGGTTCCCAGAAAGAACCAAGATAGGATAGGGATCTTGGGTTTGGAGCCTCTGGAATGTGTTTTGTCCTTCTGCCAATCAGGGCAGGGAAAGGTAGGGAAAAGTACTGGAACTAGCTAGGAACTATATAACTATGCAACAATAATCTACACAGCTACAAATATATATGAAGAAAATATAAAAGCAAACATCATTTTGGCATCTGTAGGATGGGTCTGGAAAATAAATTCAGAGGTAAAAAGCAGTTAAGTCTCCAGAAGAGATGGTTAAAACTACTTTTACCCCAACACAGTGAAATGACTTGGCTGTTGGTGTCTTTAAGGTAATGATTGTGCCCTTGTGTGATATACACACTGAGTATTGGCTCAACAAATTGTGAAGTATGTGGGAATAGAGAGTGGCACACACTCAATGCTAAAATTATTTGGTTAAATTATGCAAACAGGCAAGCAGGGAAATTTTTCCCAATGACATTAAACCACTACAGTTTTGATGGTTGTTGTGAAGCTTTTACTGGAGAGGGCTTTTTTCTTTTTAATTATTTCCATACATTGTGCCAAACTGTATTGTGTGAAAACTGAGAAAAAAGCCAAACAGGAAGAAGCACACCCTTGTCTCTTTATATAGGCCTGGCCTTAAGCATGCTAAATTTTCCTCTTTTCTGAGACCTCTGGTCCACTTTCCAATCCAATCAGGAAAATCAGGTTGCTCTGAGTATGTAGCCCTGATCCAATGCCTGCCATGCATGCACAAACATGCATGTGTACATTCACACACTCAACCCAAGCAGCAAAGTCATTCGTTTTGGAAATTATGAGACACTTTCAAAAACACAGATGCAGAGAAAATTCCTTCATGGGTTTTTCTTTAGGTTATGAGACAATGATTTATTTTCCCAGGAGGTATCTCAGCATCATATTCATAATTTTGCCCCAGGATGGTAACAAAAGCATAGAGGGGTAAAAGTGAGTTTTGGCTCCTGATTTTACTCTTCTTCCCAGGCCTCATAACTAGCCAGTCTGAACTTGGACTATTGCATAAATAAAGACTGCAAAGTTCCTGCTCTGTACATTCAGGCTTATCCTAGCTGTAATGAGATGGAAATTCACTCTTGACTCATGTATTTTATTTGTATTGTATTGCCCATGAAATCCTGTCTTTCCACAGGGACTGTCAGTCATGGATTTACATTGTGTGATGAGAAAGGATATGGTTATTTTGAAAGATTCTCATAAAAAACACCAATTACAAAACACCACGCAGAAAAAGATAATATTATAATTAAATAGTGAAAAAACACAAAAAATTGCTCTCTCAGTATATCAAGGTCAGCTGAAATAACTACTGTGAATTTAAGTTTAAAAGTAGATTTTCAGTTCAGGACCTTTGTCCACTATCAAATTTTCTGTTTCCATTCTTTTTCTTCTTTGCCTCTGTTTCATGAGTTCTTTTACTCAGAGTTTGGATTAAAATGCAGGTGATGTGGAGTTGTTCTTTGGACTCAGATGTTTATTGTTTCTTATATATGGTACAGCTGCATAGAGTGTGCCTCTAAGTTAACAAGGTGTAAATGGCCTCAGAGTTCTAACTTCCAAGGTCTTTTAAAGCCCAAATCACCCAATTATGGAATGCCACCTAATTTATTTTTACTTATAATTCAATAACTAATAATTCATGTTCCACATTGTGGGTTTTTTTGAACCAATACCAGATCACCCAGACTTGTGAAGAAGAAGGAAGAAGAAAGAAGAAGAACTACATCCAAAACCTCCACCCAAAATTCTCCATCTTGTTACATATATTTTACTATATCCCACAAACCTAAATTTTCTGAACCCGTGGTTCCAACAGTCTACCAGTTCCTTTAAATAGTTTATTGTACAGAAGCAAAAGTTTCCCCTTGTTTTTGGCTTTTTTGATTTTTTTTTTTAATGCATAACATTAGAGCTAGTCATTAAATTTTTTTATCTGCTATTGGTTGACTGTCAAAATTTTGGCTTATAAACTGGGCAGGGAAAGCATGTGTATCAGTAGTTTATCCAGGCATGCAAACCTGATAGGTGTAGGTTCACTGTCACTGTACAGCTTCAAGATACATTTCAAAAAGGTACAACAGCACATTTTTCAATATGTTGTGTTGGGTTGACCCTGGCTGGATGCTAAGTGTCCAGCAAAACCATTCTTTCACTCCCCTCGTCAGCTGGGCAGGCAAGAGAAAATATAACAAAAGGCTTGTGGGTCAAAACAAGGGCGGGGAGAGATCACTCACCAGGTACCATCATGGGCAAAACTGACTTAATTGGTGTAAATTAGTTTAAATTAAATTATCTAATCAGAGTAAGGAAATAAAACCAAATCTTAAAAGCAACTTTTTCCTACCCCTCCTTTCTTCCTCAGATTAATCCCTGTCAATTTTCTCTCCCTCCTTGCCACTGTGCAGGGGGGTGGGGAATGGGGTCTGTGGTCAGTCCATGGCACATCACCTCTGCAACTCCTTCCTCCTCAGGGGGAAGACTCCTCACATTCTTCCTCTTCTCCAGCATGGGCTCCCTCCCATGGGAATCAGTCATCCACAAACTTCTCTAATGTGAGTCCCTTCCAGAAGTTGCAGTTTTCTCTAACTGCTTCAGTCTAGGTTGCTTCTGTGGGATACTGTCCTTCAGAAACAGGCTGTCCCAGAATGGATCCCCCTTGAGGTCACAATTCCTGCCCCTAAACCTATTCCAATGTGATCTTCTCTCTGTTCAGGGCCACAGGTCATGCCAGGATGCTGCTCTGGCAGAGGCTTTTGGGTCACAGCCTCCTTCAGGCATCCATCTGCTCCATGGGCTGCAGGTAGATGTCTGCTCCATCATGGACCTTCATGAGCTGTAGGAGAACAGCTACCTCGCCATGGGCTGCAGGGGAATCTCTGCTCTAGGGCCTGGAGCATACCTTCACTGTCCTTCTGCACTCCAGGGCTGTTTCTCTCACACATCCTTCCTCCTCTGTCTGACTGCTGATACTTTGAAAATTTCTTTTCCTGCTTCTTAAATGTTATATCCCAGAGGTACAACCACTGCCACTGCTGGGTTCAGCTTTGGGCAGTGGTGAGTCCATCCTGGACTCACCACTGGCTGGCATTGGCTCTGCCAGACATGGGTAAAGCTTCTGGCCACCCCTGCAGCCTCTTGCCATGCAAACACGATACACCTGTAAGCTTGCAAAAGAAATGTATTTCTTTAAAGGCTTGAAGCCTCAATGTGATTCTGATTTCAAGCCCAGAATATTTACTGTAGTACTACATTTATTCCAAGTCTAGGGTTCAACCTATGTCCCCTGCCTCAAGACAGTGCTGTTTTCAAGTGCAAGGGACATTCTCAAATGGTTGCCAAGGATCGGGATGCTCATATTGAGTAATCAGGAATAAATATTTAGTCTTAATTACAAAGTGAAAAGGTACAAGTAATTGTTTCTTGTTTCATATCCTTTAATCTTTACCTGCCTTAAGATTCTGAGATGTTATCCAAAAATTGTTTATAAACTTCATATAGAAAAAAAAAAAAAACCCAAACAACATTAAATGTACATTTGGCTAGCTTTTGGTACTTATACAAGAACAGTTTAATAAAGTGTCCTTTCATTTCATCTAACAGGATTTTGTATTTTATATTATGCTTTGAAACATAATTTTACAGTATATTTTCCCTTATTGCATAAATCTGGTAGCTTGATTTTTATTATGTATGTCTTGATCATTATTTATGATTTTATTTTTAACTTTTCTTTGAAATCTCCTAAAACCCAGTGATCCAATTTCTACAATAGTTCAAACAGACAAAGAATCTGTTTCAAGGGATGCTGTGCCAGTTTATTTCAGAAGAGAATTTGAGCAAGAGGAAATTAAACTTTTCTTTCCTACGTCGATTTTCTAAATGATCAAAAAGGAGGGGGGAAAGTAACTTCATTATAATCAAATATCAAAGACAACAAAATCATTGCTGTTCAGTGAAGCAGAATTAGCCCCTAAATGCTGCTCTGTATGTGCACTGTTGTTGCTGTGTATTCTTGAGTAAAAGGTCTTGGTCCACCTGTGCTCAGCTCAAATGGTCTTTGAACCTCCTGTGTTTTCGTGTCACAGCCCATGCAGCCTCTCTCTCTGTTAACTCCTAAGAAAAGTCCTTAAAAATAACTGCTTGGATGTGTTTACTAAAAAAGCTTGCGCTTCAGTTGTTTCTTTGTCTGTCTTTTCCATTCCAGAAATTGCAACCTGCTCCAGCTGGTCCAAGCTAGCCGGGGGCACAGCTATCCCCAGCATGGAGCTCACCTCCCCTGGCTGCTGTGTCCATCACAGGATGCTACTGGTGACATTTCCTAGGGTAAAACCAATCAGTGCTCACCCTAAAGTGTCAGCTGGCACAGTGAAAAGGAAGTGCCACACCACAAAATATGCTTTAGCAAACAAGGCAGAATTATAATGTATATTAGGGAGGAAAACCAACTAAACTGCAAAATCACAAAGAGAAGAGGATGTCAGACCCTCCATGCTATGCAAACTCTTGAATATTTATGTTTATTATTAATGTAAACTCTGCCACTATCAGCTCCCTGATCCTGTTTGTTTTTTTCTCTGTGGTTTGGGTCACACAATATGTGTATATGTGTGTGTATACATACATACATACATATATATATATATATATACACACACATATGTCTGTGCTGCAGGGTAGGGGAGGATGGAAAACAAAGCCTAAATCTGCAGGAAAGTAGGATTTTCTGTCAGCTTTGTATTGTTTTCTCCTATGGTACCTGAAACCCAACCAGTAGTAGCTGCTTTTACAGCTGGATTAATAAGGTAGGTTTTTTACCCCAGAGGATTTTATTTTCCAGGTCCTTGCCAAAGCAACTTCCAACTTATGTGTGGAAGCATCTGCCTCTCCTCTATTCACTGTCAGAACAATTTACAGTCAAGTGTAGCAAAATCTTCTCCCAGAACAATAAAAAAATAAAAACCCTCCTCTAACATGACACTAATCTGGAATTATCCCTGTAACAGTCTACAACTTTTCAGTAATTGTTCCAAAGAAAGAGCTAAAATTGGTTTGCCTGGGAACATGTTGCAAAACCCAGCTATGTCTGTCTTTCATTCATTAAGGCATTGAAATATGTCCCCAGAAGACAGGGATTCAGAGATGAACAACTGCTCATTCTACTGAAATAAAGCCCAACATCTGCTTCTTTCTAAGGACATTGGTATTTGCATTTGAAACCACAGTTAAATGGAAAGTATGTTATTTTCTGGCATAAAACATAATTCCAAAGATGTTGCAATTCAGTGTACATTCTTTTCCTGGATTCTAATTGTGTTTATAAATCATGTTCCTATTTTGTATGAAATTGTGAAACTTTTTACAGTATCTAAGTGGTAGTATGTCTCATCATAAGCTGCTATAGGGATGCATCCTTTCCATTCTTCTAAGGCATCTTTTCTAGAATATGTATTCTTTTTGGCATTTTATCTGTCAATGTCCTAGTTGTTTGACCATGCACCAAAGGGGAAAGAACATTAAATGGATTGTATGCCAAGAATGGGGCCTCTGCCCTCACTAGTAGCAGGAAATCAAAAAGTGACTCTTCTCCTGCAAGCTTGTTTAAAAACTGTATTTCAAATAGCTGTTCTCCTGACTGAAATATGAAAGAAATGGGAAATGAATGTGAGTTGAAGCCTTTATCTGCTCTTAAGTGTTTGAAGCATTTGAGCATTTAAATTGTGGGTACAAGAAAGACAGCCTATGAAAATGGTTCTTGTCCTTTGTTGCAAACTGGTAAAACTGCTTGACTGGTTTTCTTTGATTGCTAATTGCCTAATTCTGGCATCCTTGAGAAACAATGAATGTTAAGAATCTACATTCCAAAATATTTTTAAGTTTTCTCCTATAATGTATTAAAACAATTCTGTGATCCCCTTCCCTTTCTAAGGTGTTAGGATGTAAAACTGTCAATGTTGGACTAGACTAAAAGATTCAGGCAACCCAATGTCCTCCATCTGACTATACCACATGCTTAAGAAAGAGTATAGGACACCAGATCTGTAGAGATAAGGCTAAACCAGTAGATGTGTTTCTTACTGGAAAATCCCCTGTGACAAATTAGGCTTTGTTTTCTATATCCACGGGAAAATACATTTTTTTTAGGTTTAGGTCCTGAGGGCTGCAACAACAAATGGTGTGATTTTTCAGTCTTAATCTCATGAGGACAAGTGATATTTTCCTTTCCACTGCAGTTGGTGATCAGTGTGCATGATAAATTGTGACTAAGAAGTGTCCTCTAACAGTGCTTTCCTTAGGGTTTTACTTGCATGTGGCTTATTTCCAGTGAGATGGAGAGGAATGAAAACAAAGATTTTGCACTTTAGTGGCTTAAACATTTTCCAAATAATGGACATTTTATAGTGAGAAAGCGACACATTGTAACTTCAGTGGTGGTGTTTCTGTTTCTTTAGTGAATGGATCGACTTTTGTAGAGCTAAAATAATTTACATGGGATGAGGATCTCAGTGAGGGTGTATCTATTTTTGTACGTTAAAGATTTTAAATATTAATCTAGGGCTATACTTTCACACATCGTTAAATGAAACCCTACCTCCTCCTCAAGCTTGGGTAGAAAAGAGGAACTGGTATCTTGTCTAGCACTATTGTTGATTAGAGTTTGTTAGAGTTTGTTTTTCCTGTTTTCTTTTTAGTCTTTTTTATCCACTCACCTTACCTACATCTTCATGCCAGGTTTGCTGTCTTCTTATTCTTTTGCTGTCTTCTTATTCTTTTGCTGTCTTCTTATTCTTTTGCTGTCTGTCCTCCTTTTTGACCACAGGTGACCTTAAATGTGCAGGGAATCCAATAATATTTAGCTTTGAACTTTTGGACCAAAAGCCTTCAATCTAGAGACAAAACATGATTCCTGTCACTTTTCTGTCCAGAGAGAGTTGCACGAGCAGTCTGTAGCAGGCATGTAGCTAAGAATTTTTTATTTCATTGGGACCTTAGGTGCTGTAAATCAGCGTTTCTCTTCTACAAAAGTCAAGGGAACTCAAGGCAGTTTGCCTCAGGTAGGAGTTGACAATCAAAACCACTGTATTTTAAATGCTAGAGGAAATTTTTAAATGCAAATATCTAGATATTTGTTTTCCACAGAGCAACCACTGAGAACAAAATCAAGAGCTGATCCTTCTTGTCAGACTTTCATTTTAATACATCCTTTCAGTGCACTGTCAGTGTACATATATAAAAATATCTATCCTCTGTCCCCTTCATCCCTTACCCCAAGTGTTGCTCTTACATGATGTCACGATCTGCTCTGTGAGCGGGGGTCGGGGTGGTTCATTTACCACTATCAGAGCGCAAGAGACACAGCAGTGGGGACTTCAACTTAATCAGCAATGCTCTTTATTGAAGTGCCAACATGATTAAGTGATAGAGGGGAGAGAGAAGGAAGCAAAGGATAGAGAGAAAAAGAGGAGAAGAAGGATATAGCTACCAACAGATGAGATGAGTCCTCATGGTCATTGCCAATAGATTGTCGTCTTCTGTGGGGAGATCTCAAAGAAGGGGAATTGAGGAAGCCGCTTTATAGTCTCTTTCCAAAGTGGGGAGGGACCATTGGGCCCAAGGGGTGTAAAACCGCAGCTGGTGTTAGGAGGCTCATTGTCTGGGGGGAGCAAGCATGCAGAACGGGCCAGGCCGTACCGCCTCGTGGTAGCCACACTCATTTTCTGCATCCCAGTGAACACACCTGCAGACAATAGTACACCTGTGGATAAGGCTTGGCAAGCATCCACTTTGGCCAGGTCAGAACCCCCTTGTACAAAACCCTTCTGGGGTTCTAGGGTTTCAGACTCTGTCCTTGTTGATAAATCGTGAGGCAGATGGGAACTCTTCGGGCCATCCCTTACACATGAGCAGGCTACCTCGTGCTTATTCCCCTTCACCTATAGAAACATAGAATCATTAATGTTGGAAAAGACATCCAAATCAAGTCCAGCCTTTGAGTGATTACATTGAAGGGCCACAAACCCAGCATGATTCCTTGTTGCAGTAATGAAATACACATATAAAGTAACTCTCACAGGCACTGATGAGGTATATTGGGAGATTGCAAAGTGGATGTTGTTAGTGAAGCATTCAGTAGATCTTATGTCATCTGGCAAACAGCCAGATCTTTATATTAAAGATCTTGGACCAAGGTTAAATAAGTAATTATGACTACGGGGATGAAACAGTCTTTTTAAATTAATTAATCAACTGAATTCATATTTGACATGCCTGTTACTCTCTGTCCTCCTTATGGCAAGTCCTTTGGACAATTGAATCAAGTGTGGTATGTATCTAACTCACCTCTGTGTATAGATAGAAAAAAAATGCCATATTTCTACTCCTGAATGAGCATAACTACTACTGTATTGGTTTATTTATAACAACTTAAATGTAAAAGTCTATCAGATGCTAAGAAAGTCTTCATTTAACCTTTCATATTGCTTTGAGTGGACATGTCATGCAAAGAGTTAACTTTTCCTTTACCACATGTGACTTTTATCTGTTAATCATCTCTCACATATCTTTCCTAAAGGAGAAAGGATTGACTTTTCAATGTAATATGATTTTATCATTTTGCATCCTTTGGTAGAATAGGAATACAGAGGAAAGCCTATCTGTGGACATGATTCATCTTCCTCTGGTGATGACAGATTATAACTTATTTTTTAAGGATGGAACTTATGCAATCAAAAAGGAATAATAAGTAAAAAATTCTTGCATATGGAAGTCAAGAAAACACTGTTTCCCCACGTCAGATCTGAGTTTCGTGTGTTGACAGTCTTCTGATTGCACAGGAACTCCTTCAGAGATACTTGATTTAGCAGCACATCTCAGAAAGATTTGATAGATATAATTCATTCTGAAAACAATTCCTTCCAGTGAGGAAGTAAAACAAAGAATAAATCATTGTATTGTAAATCCATTCACTACAACTGCCCAGCAGGTTTTCCTTCTTGTCTTTATAGACAGGTGGGCTCAGCTTGGTGTGCAATCTCTTCCTCTGAGAAGCCTATTCCTTTCTAATAACTAAGCCCTGACTCCCATCTTAACCACTCTAATCAGGTTAATTTAATTCAATTTTGGTCCCTTAATTAATGCTTCTGCCCTGAGGTGTGTTTGCATTAGATGTGCAGTACTACATTGGAGACGGGTCCCTGTTCATACCAGTGTGGGTCATCCACACACCTTACCCAAGTGAACATTTAGGTGAAGAACATCCCTATATTAAATGCCACAAAGTGCTGTGAATAACTTTTGTTCAGTCACATTTTCCTCACTGACATGCAAATGCAGCCACGTTTCTATACAGCATGCCAAATAAATTATGCTTTTGTTTGGAGATCTGCATCAGATGTCTCCATGCTACAGAGGGAAGGAAGAATAAAAACTACACACATTAATCATTGGCCTGATCTCCACCCCTCTTGCTCTTAATTTTCCTCCTTCAAATTCTTTCTTTTTTTTTTTTTTTTTCTTTTTTTGCTTTGGTTATGGTTGGCAGGGATAAATACACTAGATTTATGTTTTGAATCCTTTGCTCATTTAAAAACGGGATAGCTATTACAAAGATTATTCCTGCTGGTCCTGGTTCTCTAAGGATTAATACTAGCACTTTAAAGAGCAGCTCACTTAGCCAGCTCCTCTTTTAATAGGGCAAGAACCTCTATTTATTTTTGCTGCCCTTTCTTTACATTTAATCTCTAAACAGGGAACTACAGGAATGCTTGGACTTTTATGACTCTCAGCCTGATGGTGAATCCCTTCTCTTATCCTTCTTCTTTTTTTTATCTATTGATGGAAAATATTACATTACAATAGAAGTTTACTGTTGAGACAACTTAATCCTGTTGCAATTTTCTTGCCGTTTTCCTGTAGTAACTTAACTATTTTAAAAACAAGCAGCCCAAACAATCTGAATAGCTCAGTGAGAAGTTTGCTTTGCAGATGGACATGGTTTACACAGTTCTACCAGCCCTTAGAGAAGCTTCTCCTGCTGAAACACCAGATAGAAATGCAGGTATTGCTTCCCAAAAAGGAAAATAACTCATCTCCTGGTTTGAGAGGAGAAAAATAAAAAAGAACAAACCTGAAACTGGACCCATGGATTTTCCTTACCTAATCAGAAATGCAAATAAGTTTGCTTCCTAAGGTATATGCTCCAAGAGTTCTGTCAAGAAGTGTCTCATTCTGAAAGAACACAATAGGTACAGGGCGGTGATGGTGGGAGGGAGGGGAAGGTCATCCCCTGGCAGTAGCCGTGCTACTTTCCCTTACTTCTCTGTGGGTCTGCTTTAGACAGACATGCATTCCTGCTTCAATTCAGCATGAAAACCAAATTATTTTAATGCCATTGACCATAAAAGAACCACTTGATTGAGACTTACCAAAGTCTGACGAGTAACTTTGACTAGGCTTCTTCTGGGGGATGGTTTCCCTGAGCTAGACAGATGCTTTGCCTTGCCTTCTTGACAGCTTTTGCACTGAAACCCCCAGAGACAAAGAAAGCCGTAGGAAACAAACAATGTCCCTCAGGAGCAGAGGACATATTGCAAGTTCAGAAATAGTTGTGAAGGACTGAGGAGCACTTACATCCTGGAAGGTGCCATTTGGATTAACTCTGCAGTGTGCATAATCTAATGGACACAAATATAGAGAAAGGTTGACTGATGTTCTGTTATGTGGCTGTATTTGAAATGTGTTTGTTCATGTAACCTTTAGCTCATTTCTGCTGCTTTAAGGTTTCTGTATCCAGAAATTCCATTTCCTTGAAGTTATTTCTAGTGTTTCTTTGGGTGATTGGATAAATAACTAAACAGTAACATTTTAATCTAAATAAATTATAATCATTTCTGCAATTTCCAGAAGGCTGGAATTACGATAAGTCTAAGAAAACAGACAGCTACCTGAATTAGTTGTCTTTAATATAAAATGGAGGGTGGGGAGACAAAAAAGAAAGAAGCTTTGGGTTTATCATAGCTGCCAATAAACTTTCATGCAAGTAGTGTTGGTCCGAATCACCCAGTACCTCCACAAAAGAACTTCATCTAAGATCAATGTTGCTAGATGTTCCTAGACAATTGTTAAACCAAGAAAGGAATAAAAAGAACTTCAAAACTAAAAAAAAAATAAAGTAAAAATATAATTTTCCCTGCTGAACTGTTAATCATGAAGAAGAGGCCAGTACTTTCCAAATATAAAGGAGCACATCATAGTTTTGCAGAAATCAGAATAGTGAGTGAACCACCACTCTCAACAGCTATTTCAAAACTGCTGTGGGGAAGCTGGAAAGTCTGAAAACATGTCTATTTTCTATCACACTTATTTTTGTCAGAGGATTCCCAAATCATCATCAGGATAAGTTGGTGGGGAAAAAATCTGCTTCATATCTTCATCCACACCACTGGAACAGAGTTTCCAGAGAAGCTGTGGATATCCCACCCCTGGAAGTGTTCAGGGCCAGGCTGGATGAGGCTCTTGAGAAACCTGGACTAGTGGAAGATGCGTCTGCCCATGGCAGGGGGGTTGGAACTGGCTGATCTGTAAGGTCCTCGACAACCCAAATCATATAATTCTATGACTCCAAGAAATAGAAGGATAAACTATATCCAGAGGTAGCATAGGAATCTTTGTACTTGGTAGTTTTTCCTTGCCATAGCCACAACATTTTTCAATTAACAACGAGTCTGTTGCACACCACACTGCAGACACTTTCTGACAGGGGCCTTTGAGGTTATCTAATGCTCCTGATACAGCTGCATGACTTGCATATTTTGTGCTACCTTCTGTCCCAATGTTGAAGAGAAAGAAAAAATGTTTGAGAGGTAAGCCATCAGAAGTAAATGAAAAGCTATGGGAAGGTAAAAGAGCACAACAAATCATGCTTGCTTATTAGTAGCAGCCATTCATACCCTGAAGTCAACAGAAGGAAGAATTCTTGGAGTATGGATGGTGTCACACCAGAGGTAAAGAGAACTGCCAAGGTCTGTTTACCATTAGTGAACACTGGGTTTAAGTGGAATCATTTTCTGTAACTTACACTTTTAGATTAAAAAATAAAGGTGACAAACTCTTCCTGTATCCTGTAATTCTAAAATAGAGAGGAGAATACTCCAAAGCATACTTTCTTCAGAGGAATTTAGGTGACTCTGAAAGCAAACTGCCTTTTTTCAACTAAGTTTTGAGAACAGCCCATTTGTGTTGGGCCTTTTTGCAAGGTAAAGGCAGGGAAATGTAGACTGACAGAAGTTTTAAAAACCATTTGAAAACCTATTTTAGCATGTTAATAGACTAGTGAGGGAAGCTAAGCACAGTCTTGAAAAATGGATTTTACAGAACCTATCTTACCCTTTTCTACTCATAGACAGTTCAGACTCTCTGTCTGTGATTCAATTAAATAGAAAACTAAAAGTAAGAGTATTTTGGCAGGGAACTAAATTATAGTAACTATGTAAATCACTTGTCAGGAATCTAGCAGCTGTTTTCCTGAATTCATGGACAGCCAGGGGAAAACTAAAGCTGAGAGAGTTTACAAGCTGCTCAACAATTCATCCATTCCTTTACACAGGAATAATCTGAAACTCCGCAACACCCACTGGAGTGAAAACTCATCCATGCCAATAAACTTTCCACAGGCAGACTTCAATAATCTGCCTGCAAGATTGCACTTGAGCCTCCCTAAAGAGGGCACTAGAATGTGATATTAGCAGTGAGCTGTTTTTTCTCTTCAACTTATTTTCTGCTGCTGATGCACGTGGGGAGCAGCAAGGGACACCCTTACTCACTCAGGGGTACAGGTTGTGCCTTCAGGGGCAACAGGGAGGGAGGGAGGGAGGGGCAAGTGCTGAGGTCGTTGCAAAAGCAGGGAGGAGCTCATAACTCAGAATTTGTGTCATTCTCGCCACAATCTCCCCTGGACATCCATGAAATAGCCAGCCAGACTAGCTGTTGTCTGTGGCCCACAAGGTGAGAGTCTGTATACCAGTGCTCCAAGGGATGGCTCCAACAGAAAGCTCCAAGGGATTGCACTGGAGTTTTGGCTTTATCTGCTTGGGCTTACCCTGAATGGTGTTGAAGGACTGTTAAATTCCAGCATGGGATAACTGTTCCATGAAATACAATGAGATCCTTGTACACATCTCAAAGCTTAGGTAACAAGTGGCTTACCTTAGTCCCTCAAAGTCATCTGCATACCACCCAGGACAATTGTTCCAGCCACATAAACAAGATTTCTTTAATCAATACCAACAGAATTCTAAGCACCTTGAAGTCAGCTGACACACATAGTGAAAATTGCCTTCAGCAACAGTTTCAGAAGGCCAGTTGTTAAAGATCAGTATCTGTTTATAGACATATAGATAAGGTTTCAATTACATTTAATGATTGTATCCAAAGAATAGATAATTTTTCCCCCTCTGCATAGAACATACCATATCTGAGCACAATTCATACCTACCAAAAATCTCCAATGCTCTCAGCAGTTTAAAGGGGTGTTTCAGTTGCATAAAGTTTAACAGGTATCTTTGCCATGAGTGGTTGTCCTAAATTAATGTTGTGTTTTCTTTCTGCACATGGGTTGGACCAAAAATATGCTGAATGCTGGTGGTTGTCAGCTGATGTGCATACCATAAAGATCTTCTGTGATATTTTTATATTTTTCTAATGTATGCCAAGCAACTTGGTACCATGAATATATGATGCGCAGAATAGAAATTTAAAGTCACAGTTGCTTTCCAGACTGTTCCTGCAATAAATGTAGGGCTTCTAGGGGCCTAATTGCATATTTTAAATGAAGCATACACTTAAATGTCTTGCCAAGTCAAAACCTTTTTCTGTAAACTCTCTTGCTAGCTATTTTTACCCATTTTCTAGCATAATGCAAAATAGAGCTCCCACTTGGGCACTCTGATATATAGTGAATAATTAGAGCTGAATGGAAAATAGAACTATTTTTTTGAGGGGAAAAATGACTCCTCCTTGCTTTATCTTAAAATATTCCAAGAAACAACTACAGTAATAAAATTAACATTTATAATAACAGTGATCTAAAGCAATATATAGAAATGTAAAGCAAATAATAGTAACAATTCAGAAACGGTTTTCAATTGCCTTCACTTTAACTAAATTATTGATTCTGTGAATATTGTTATTAATTTCCACAAGAAAATTCATTAAATAAAGTATATTTACTCAGAGGGAGGAGTGGTGTCCGAATCTGGCCCCAGTGGGTTGACATTTTAAATCAATTTGCTGACTGCCTGTAGTGGTCACATTTAAAAAGCATATTTTGAGTAAATAGGCCAGCAAGAGAATGCTTTGCAATAACTAAAGATTGTTTGGTGAGGTTGACTTTTTTTCTTTTTCCATTGTGATGTATGGATTCATAGAAAGCTTGGGAAAGAAAGAGAATAATCCAGTAACATTCTGTTGCATAGGTAAATATTATTTTAGTAAATAATTTTGAATATATTATGAAGATATATCAGTATCTAGTTTGAACTCAACATACTATTACCCCAAATAAAATTTAAAACTTTATGAAATACACAAAAGAAAACTTTGGGGTTTTTATCCACTGTTTTTTCTGGCTTCATTCAAATCCTTCTAAGTAGCATCCAATTACTAAAAGACCCAATGATTAAGAGGTAATAGCAGAGAGACACTCTTTTGTAAAACAGTGATATTGTAAACCAGTAAACAAGGAAGCATATCTCTCAGGCAGCATAAAATAAACCACTTCTGCTTGCCAAAGGTGCTGAGGCTAAAACTGTGATGTTTCAAACAAACCTTTTTTGTTTTATTTCCTTCACCGTCCTCCTATTTTTCCCTCTCTCATTTCTCTTATTTCTCATATTTTTTTCTCCTTCTCACTGACCCCCTCTCTTTTTTTGCCTTTTCTCCTCCCTTGTTTCTTTCTATGAAAGCTGATTGTCCATGGAGAGGAATTCATAAAAGAAATTTAACATTCTACAGTACCATTTCAAATCCTTCTTGTACAAGTTGACCTTGGCAGATTTTTCAAAGTAGATGGTTTTATATAGCTATGGCAGTGAACCTAGTTCTTAACTTTTTTACTAGAAAAATAATTCTGCTTCCAGTTGGATGATCTATCATAATGGGAAATGCGTAGCTTATCATTACAATGAAGAAACTGGATTTTGGCTGAGAAAATAACCAACACACCAGTTCTTACTTTCATACCATAAGTGCAAGTTAAAACAGAAGTCTAATAATGAATATATATTGAAATCATTGAAAATAGCTGTGCTTAGCTGACTGGATCTGAAAGGTAGTCACAGCAAAAAGCTCAAAGGTAAGAAAATTACTGCGAGCAAAAAAAAAAAAAGCAAGAAAATAAAAAGTTCAGTAATTAAGAAAACAAAGGATGATGAGCAAGAGACTGGTTGAAAATCACTGATATCTTAATAGGCATGCTGCAATTTTAGAAGATGGGGTTGCCATTAAGGAAGGTTGTTAAAATTTATTTTTTTCTTTGTTCTTTTATCCTGTTCTTTCATAATGTTCCGGTGCAAAATGATGTCAAAGAAGATACAGAATTATTGGTTCCAAAACATCTGAGGAACTGAATAGAGCACCCAGACTTTCCTCTGTTCTTCCCCTCCCATCTTCCCATCCTTCATTTGAATCCATTTACTGGCTTTTCTATTGTATTTGCTTTAGAGTGCTGTTTCTTTACCTGTATCTCTTAGTTGCCTTCTTTTGTAAGCCTTTTTCTACAGCCTTGTTTTCTCTTCTACTTTCACCTCCAATCTGTGCATTCTCCCTTTTCATACTCTCTAGCACTACCTTCATGAACTGTTGATAGGGCACTGATACAAGTTCCCAAGGCATCCACTGTTCACTTGCAGTTTACTTTTCTTTTCTCTAAGTTCCTCCTTTTACAGTATTCATTAAGCAACTTAAGCAAATGAAAAAATTGTGGACTATTGGCAGCTTTCAACAAATTATAGTTGTGTGACTTCTTTAGTGACAAAAGTATCCTTTGCTTCATACTTTTCACAAATGAAAACAGCTAGTATAGAGAAGCACATTTTTGTGTGGCTTTATGAGCCCAAAAACCTCCAGAGAACATTGCTAGTTCACATTATGTCCTTGAATGATAGATTTAGCACTTAATACTCTTATTTAAGGGAAAACTATATATAATTAGAAGTAAATGGAGAATGTCTTGTTACATAAGTTCCTGTGGAGAATCCAACACATTCTTTACCCCAACAAAGAGAATCACTTTTTCCCATTGAAATGAGAGCTGAAGCTACCATTGCTTTCAGTAGTTCTATGAAACTGACAGCCCAACAAGTTTCTGCACAAGCTCTCCCTTACAAACTGCCTTGACCAGGATTGAGTCTGGCCAACTGGCATGTTAGTTCATTGTGCACTTGGCATATCAGTATCTGCTTTGTGAAACATTTGAATTTCATAAATAAGCCTAGTTTCCTTCTTTTTGAGGGAACTATATCATTCAATATTCTTTATATCTGTGTCTGTGTGATTTGTTTCAGGACAGAGATCTCAAACATACAGATGAGAACTGGGGCCAGAACAGAGAGACCCAACCAGTTGTGTCTGATCACCCAGCCCTTCTATAAACCTCTGCCAAGGAAAATTCACCACATGACATCATTAAGAGTGATGTCAGGAGGAAGAAACAATCAAATAGCCACATTAACAAGGCATAAAACCTGTTTACTACTTCTTGTGTGGGGTCAGGATTATCAAGGCTAAAAAGATGACAGTGGTATAGTCTTCAGTAAGTCATGTCAGTGAACACAAGTTACATAAACCATCCTGATTTACATTCTTCTTCTCCATACTGATAAAACAACACTGCAAAAAATATCAGATAAAAAAGCAATGTTGTAGATTGCACATGCCTGACTTCCTAAGTTTTGGGGAAAGAATGATGGGAGAAAGATGTTCTTTTAAAGTGTTGAGAGGCAGTAGTGATGGGCAACAGTGAGGGGTTAAGAAATAAGGAAGTCCAGGAATATTCCTGTGGTGTAGGTGAGGTTATTTATGTGGGCTTTACATATTTGCATTTATATACTTATAACCAGACAGATTGTCTTGCATCTGACAGACAATACAAAAAGAAGAAAAATTAAAATACTTTTTTGAATGTGCCACTTTTATTTTGTAAGGTTTTTTCTCCTTTCTCCCCTCCAATTCTTTTCAAAGGTTTATAGTCCTCAGTACAGAATTTATAAAGTTTCATTGTCCATGTCTCAGAATCATGCTGTGCTGCCTGATGACCTTGTCTACGTTTCAGATACTTGTAAAAAAGGATATTTTATCATAAAGAGCAAAACTTGATTCTTCTTTCTGAAAGTAATTTGGGGAGCGGCGAGGGTTATGATCATACTGCAAGGTGAAATGTTTCTGAAATGTGCTGCACACCACGTCTATCAAATCTGCACCTAATTTTCCTTTTCCTACTCTGCGTTTGAATGAATCTGCCAGGTGCTCACAGTACTTTAGAAATATGGATAATAAATTTGGGATATTTCACAATATTTAGCTTCACAGTGATGCCTTAGGTTTTAACTTTTATGTTTGTCAGATTCTGTACTGCTCAGAGTGTAACTCTGGGGTTTCTTGTGGCCTGTTAATTTCTGCTCACTTGTGCTAGGTAGACATAACAAAGCCTCTGCGAGCCTGCTCTCCAAGGACACCTAGATTGTCCTAGGTGAAAAAATATGAAACAAAGAGCCTCAAAGGGGAGGCAGGCAGAGGGGAAATTACATCATTAAACTGAAGCTTTAATTGGAGAATTAACTCTGATATGCAAATAAACCAAACCGATAAAAATGTGAAGAACTCGTGACCTGGGGTCCATCTTGGGGTCCATTTTGAGAATAGCATCTGGTTCCCCAGGGTGTACTTTTGAAGACCTTTCAAATAAAAACCTACTTTTACTCCTTTACTCTTGTCTAGTCTCTGTTTCTAGGAGGCCTCTTAAGGCATCAACAGATGTAAGGAACCATTTTGATACATTGATCAGCTTTTTCACTCTCTATAGGAAATTGGCTCTAACATTGGCTTCCTTACATGACATCCCTTCTACATTAATAAAAGGCCATCTTTATAAAGCAAAGAACTTAGCAATCTCCAGCTGTTTTCATCCTCCCACTCAAATGGTTAACAGTTGAACATAGAGGAGTGTAGAAACAGGTGTAGACACACACACCCCCATCCGTGCAATGCATCCAAATGCATCCATTCTTTACATGACCAATGCTGAAGATAGCTCAGTGACTTAGATTCCTTCCATATTTAAAGAAAATTCACTTATTGAAAGATATTTCATTTCATTAATCCTTAAGGTTCCCTCAGAGCTATGCACAGGTAGACTCCCTGAAAGAAATACTGTTCCACTCATTATCGGGAGATTTTGACACAAATTTTAACATACTATTCTTTATAGAGCCAGAAGCATCTAACATAACAAATGAATGAATACATTAAATCATTCAAATCTCAGTTAAAAAAACCCAAAACTTGACAACAAAACCCCCCAAACCACAAACAAATGAAATAATCTAAACTAAACACAATGCCAACCAAACAAAGTTGTACGCATTATCTGAATGTGTCTGAGATAATTTTTGACCCTGAGATGTAGCACAGGCAGAATAGAAAAAAAGCAGTACAGCATGAGGGAAAAACTTCAGGCAACCTCATCTCACCCTGATCTATCTAACTCTTGGTTTAGTCCCTCTAATCAGCATCACGTCATGAAAAACCTTGAAACAATAGCACATGATGAGCCTTTTTGTGTTCTATGATAGAGTCAGAGAACCTGGGTTGGAAAAGACCTTAAAGATCATCCAGTTCCAATCCCCTGCCATGGGCAGGGACACCTTCCACTAGACCAGGTTACTTAGAGCCCCATCCAACCTGGCCTTGAAAACTTGCAGGGATAAGTAATTTGATACATTAAGTTTGCCTCCAGAGGGTTTATCAAGTAGAATACCTTGCATACAAAAGGTGAGGTAAGTTACAGGAAGAAAGTACAGATACAGGATAGCCCTTTAAGTCAGCAGAGCAAAAATGTGACAAGAAAAAAATCCATGATGCTAAAACAAAAAAGTAGGTTAACGGACCCAAAGCAGCACAGGACAGACAAGGTAAATTTAAGCCAAGGAACATAATCAAAAAGTAGCTAGACGAAGTCTTATACCTTGTATTAGATGAGTTAAGACCAAAGTTCCACTAGTTCCTTCTGACTTTGTGCATTACTGAACACAGATTTAACTTCAAAATTTGAAAGTAAAAATTAAAATTTTGCCCTTGTCTGTACTTCCAAAGCTATGAAGAAGCTTTAAAAACTTCAGGGTTTGTTGGACATATTTTACAGATAAGAAAACTGAAGTTCAATGAATTAATTAATATGGTCAAGACCATGACACAGATGTTGACAAAAATATTACAAAACTCTAAAATACATGCCTTGACCATAGCAAAAATCAGGAGCTTACAGGAAGCAGAAAAACACCACTCAAACCCTGTGACATATTTTGTAAACATCAAGATTAAATTGTGAAAGGTATGTTATTTACTTTCACAAAATAGATAATGTTTTTAACTAGGGTGTTATGACTGGTCTTTGTTTTAGAATGTACACATATATATACACTAGTACCTTTACGGCGATATATAATATACTACAATGCAAGAGGACTGCTTCTTTGGGCAATTTGAAACAGATTGGTCAAAAAATAGTAGTTAAGGAATCATTCCACTCTACTGCAAATGAAAAACTCCTAGAAGTGTTTTTCCATAATTTCTCCTAAGATGCTTGTCTAAGTATTAGGGCAGTAAGTGAGATGTCTTTTAGAGGGCTTGGTGTTCCTTTTCTTCATAGCTTGTTGACTAGGAACATTTGAAATGCACTGATCCTGAAGTGATAATGCATCATGTTTGCCTTGCATCCTGTTTTATTTCAATACTGGATATTCAATATTTTAAGTGCCTCTTCAGGTCCTTTCTGTATGAAATTAAGAACATGTATGTAATTTTAAAGTAGTCACACTTTTATCTTGCTTACACATCTGCGCATCTCTTATACAAGAGGCAAAGATAAATGGTATGATGAAAATGCACTTAAATGCTTTATCCTGACTTAAAAAAATACACTAAATAAGTCTAGCAAAAAACTTTCAGCCCTATTATAGTAATAGAATTACAATCTGGGCTAGACTTAGCTAAACTCTGGCAGTACTTCTGCACACTCTGTCCATCCTACTCTCAAGCCACAAGTACGTCTTATAAAAGAGGCTGAGTGGAGTAAGCAAAAGTACACAGAAGCCTGATTTTTTTTTTTTTTTTAACAAATAAATTTATGTTTCATAATTCATTGCTATTTATTGAAGTTTCAGTTCTGCCACTTAAAGGGATTGAGTAATATATGTACCAGAGTGTTTATCTATATCTTTCAGTGGTGCTATTTATTGTACAAGTTACAACACAGTGGAGGAAGGATGGCAGAACCAAGGGTACATTACTTCCTGTAGAGTATTTGTTGAATTTCATATGCAGTGTCTAATCAGTACTCCAACTCAACTGTCAGTAACTTTCTGCCCTAGTAAAGACAGCAGTGAGCACTCTTCGGATGGTACGTTCACATTTAAAGTGAAATATTGCATATATTGTTCCATATATTGCTCTTGAGAACACAATAACCACATGAGCAATTTATAGTATCCTTTCGTAGAAGGATGAGGATGAATTGAATTTATTTCCACAGGAAATATTTTTGAAATCCCAGTTCTCACTCAGAAAATAAAAACATGTTGCTGAGCACCTGGGGAAATCACCTAAAATGCACATATATCCTGCAGTCTAGAATCACAGTCACAGTTGCCAAGTAACTACTTTTTTTGAAATATAAGAAATCTATTTATGGTCACTTTTCTTAGTGAATTACTGGAAAGAAATGGAGGAATGGCTTTCTTAGAGGCTCACTGTAAATACAGCATGCTTAATATTCTTATTCAGCATGTTTAGATTCAAAATACATTGTTCTTTGGACTCCTAACTACAAGACTGTATTTCCTACCTATTATCTCCTTGCTCTGAATGACTGATAAATGAGGGAAGTTAGAAGCAGTCAGAAGAAGGAATTCCTTCTATAATATATTTCACTATTATATAATTCCTTATAATATTGAAATTCTAGGCAATGTTTCAAGAAAATGCCAAGAAATAGAATTTTCCATTAAGCTAGAGTTTTGGTCCCGTATTGATTTTTCTGCTGCACAACACAGGAATGTTGACTATAGAAAGATACATTTTAAAAGGAAAAACTAAATCAGGGAGTAATTGGAGAAGTAATTTTTTCTTGCTTTACAATGTTGCCTGTGTTACCAACACCTACACTGCTGTCTGGTACACATAGGGAAATGCCACTTGGTTTGGGAAGCACTGGTGACATGCTATTAAAGAAAAGTCAGCAGTAGGACACCACATTAAGCCAATAACTTCTCGCATCGAGCAAGTTATGATTTTCTTATCTCCCTCACAAGTCATTTCAGCTGTGCATCCTGTTTTGCTGAGCAGTGCTGTAAAGTAATTCCATAAGCAATCACTAATAAGATTATAGCTCTGAAGGGTGTAAAGATAACAAAAGATTGGCACAGAGAAGTCATAATTTTCTTTCTAAAAAGTGTGTAGGGGGTTTTATATATAAATGTAATAAAATAGTATTTCAAAGGGTGAAGATAAGTCATATCAGCCTAGAGTGAAAAAAACCTCCAGAACTTTTTCTCTTTTATGTTTTTGTTTTTAGATGTAGGAATTGAACGTTAGTGTCCTCTTTCCATGAGAAGGAATTAATGTTATCTATATGCCCTTTTTCCTTTTTGACAATATGTTACTTCCCTGGAGGTTTACACGGGTTTTTTTTTCATTGTACTGTGGCTGGTAGGCACAGTGTCTCTCAGAAAATAATATCAAATTCCTAATCACCATGAGCAGTATTTAAATAAGCTGATAGATCTGTTATATTCCAATTTCTTACTTCTGACGTGCTAGCTTAACATCAGGCTTTTTTGTAAGTGCCATATGTACCTCCTTTATTATTTCACTGAGTCTGTCATGCCTTGTGTTCAGGTTTTGTTTGAACAAAACACATGTGAAAACAGGTATTTATTTTGCAAATATCACTGTGGTTTTATTAGTGACATATCTAACTTGTGTTACTCAGTTTGCTCATGATTCTGTCTTTGCATCTCAAAATCCAGTACAATTCTTTCATGTGTCTGTGTACTGAGATGGACAGGAAGAAAAGACCAGAAGATAAGGAGGCGTGTAATAAGAGGTATGGTCAAAATTTAAATCTATTTCCAATCATGAATACTTCCTATGAGAGACATGAACAAGACAAGTGTTTTGATTACCATCAAGAATATTTCAAGCAGCATTATTTGCAAAAGTGTGCAGGGATGACATTGCGTAGTAATGAAGTATGATAAAATCATTGGTGCAGATGTGAAAAAAGTATTATTACCCTTCTTTCTTTAAAATAGTAATTCCTGTATTATTTTTCATTGATTTATAATCATGCCCTGAGACAAAACAAAGTAATTTTTTACAAGAACATTTAGAAAAAAATTTCAAGATAGAAACTTAAAACTCATTTTGTATTTGAGCACTGAAATCAATAAACTGATCTTAAAGAACTATCTTGTTGGGAACTTTTATTTTCATTACTTAAAAATGGAGAAATAAATTTTGTAATGGCATTTAAAAGACATTGAAAGGATGACAGCACCACTTAATTTTCATTATTTTCCTCAGGAAACTGACCAGAAAAATATTTTGAGTAGAAACTGAATATACAACCCTCAAAGGTCAGGAATGGATGAGCAGGCCTAACTTTTTAGCCTCTCTCTTATCCTGAACTAATGGGTTATCTTCAGTTGGACAGCATGTCCCACACAGAACTCATATGCTGCAGAGGTGTGTATGCACATCCTTATAAGAGGACTTATATCAGTAACCCCTTCTCTCCCTGTGCCTCTCTTTGTTATCAAATGCTTATATAGGAATGCAGGAATTAACTGGTCATTGAAAGAACAGAACTGAAATGTCAATTTGTTCTGTCCAAAAATGACGCAGTCAACAATCCTGTGTGCCTAGCACTGGCACTAATGTAGAACAGCAACTCAATTTTCCCCTGACCTCTTTTGGAATCTCTACTGTTTGTCACGTTTTTTTTGCCAGTTGTCCCTACTTTCAAAAATCAAAGAAAGTTGTGTAAAAACAGGAAGAAAAATTAATTGAGGGTTGGAGAAAATGTTACACAGTGAGAAGACTACTTAGTTTAACAAAGAAGAAAATTATACCCAATTAAGACTAACTCACTGACTTCAGCTCAATGGTACTTGAAGGAGGTCTAACAACTGATTGACTTCATATCAAAGGGACAAGGGACACCATATTCCATGTTGATTCCAAGAAGTCTGGATCATTTCATGCCAGATTATTTTCTTATACCTGCCGTGGTGAGAGGATTCTCAGCAATGTATTTTCGGATATAAACATATAAATATATCTGAAATTTGCCATCTACATGTCACTTTGTCCTAGGTTACAGTGTAAGATGTAACCAAAAGCATGTATTCTATTATCATCTTCACAAGCTGTTAGAGCAGGTGAGGTAGTGCTTGTTATCTCCTACCACAGCTCATCCTTGATAACTCCCTCAGGAATTATCTCTGTTTTTGAGCCATCACGAATGACTCAGAATTATATTAGCCCAGGGGGAGGAGCTAACCATTCCCACTTGGATATAATGTGGGGCTTGGAACAGCACAAGCAGCTCTTACCTACTGGGCTCCCAGAGGGCAAGAGCTGCCACTGAACCTTTAGGTGATGACCAGACTCTTTTCTACAGGATCTCTGCTTCAACGGGACCACTTCGTCTGGACTGCTACCACTACCCTGACTAACAGGGTGTCAGGCTGTATTGTGACTCTGCCAGTGTTCCTGTACTATTGCATTTATTTTAGTTTTCCTATTAAATTATAATTCTGACTTGTGATCTCCCACTGGTTTGATTTCAAACTATCACACATTTAGATTTCATTCATCTCATACCATTACCTATTAGATCACTTCCTTCTGTTGTAGCATGCATATGCCATGTACTCTCAACATTTTCTTCTGTGATCCTCCACTTGACTGTACACTTTATAATCCACTGAATCCATCCTTCCATCCATCCTTCCATCCATCCATCCATCGACTCATCCATCCATCCATCCATCCATCCATCCATCCATCCATCCAATCTATTACGATTGCCCACATATTTGTGTTCCTGCAGAGTGCACTCCCAGGGTAGAACTGATGGGGTGATACTTCTCTATGGCAAAAATGCTGGCCATTCCTCTCATGAATAATGTAGTGTTGGGACTCCCACTATGGGGGACCTAACATTAAATAAATATAACACAGAGAAGTTGAACACAATTCAGGCCTTAATGTTACAACAATGTCTCTTGCTTAAAAGATTTTCCAGTACCACAGTATTTCTTGCAAAAACATCATCAGCAAGAAAAGATCTAATTATGTAAGAGACTGAAGGGCTGAGGGAAGGCCAAGAAAATATATAACATCCTCCTGTAGTCACTATGTTTGTGCTAATTATGGAAATTATTAGTAAACCTCTGGAGAAAACACAAGCCTGTGCCCGTTATTCCCAAATTAGACTCCAGAAAGTGTCACTATAGCCAGCAAAGTGCTCCTTTCTCAAATGAGTAGTCCTTATATGTCTATATGTTTTCTGTATAACGTGGAGATGCAACTTTCAGACACACTCCAGCTAAAGCCCTTCAGAATATCCCCTGGTCAGAGTGAGCTCACTGCATTATTTAGTATGATCATATTTTAACATGCAGAATTAATGACGAAAAGAAAGAAATCAAGTTTCTTATTCAACTGAATTTATTTCATACCATATTTAAATTATACTGGTCCTCATAACCTGAGAATTTAAGAGCTAAAATGTAACTATTATGCCACCATTATGTCAAGACTATTTGCTACCGTAGGTGAGCTAAGGAGTTTATGGTTTCATCACTGAGGAATTTTAAGATCAGAACCATTCTGGAATGCTGTAAATATCTTTCAGTATTTTTTCTCTTTCCTGGTTATATGGAGAAAGTAGTGAGACTAGCTTCAAGGTCTGCTAGGTGTTCAGTGCCCTGTGATCCTCCTCATTGTGAAACTTACCTTCTTTTTTGTTTTCATTTACTTTTTCTTTTATCTCAACTCACTTCTTTTTTAAAAAAATGTTTCCATTTGTAAAACAAGATATAGTTCAAAAAAATTACTTATTCATTTAGAAAGTAACACAACATAGGTCTAATCATCTTGCATGACTTGGATTATAATCTGGGTCTGCACAAGGAAATGGGATGAGCCAAAAGACTCATTATTTTATCAGAAATCTGTGAAAACCTGGGGAAGAGAAATCCACTCTTGAACCTTACCTGTGCTGGAGCTGTTTGAGCATCCAGAACTGTAGGATGGCAGCCATAAGCAGCAGATAAAAGGGAATGGAAGAAACCAGTTGGAGTTGTGCAGTGGGACAAAGAGGCCCAAATGTCAAAATGCCCTGATACTGCTTTCTGGCTGCTCATTCTCAAGCATTCTATTTTTTATGATATGTACTTTGAAAATACCTGCAAGTGCTGAACACTATGAGACACCTTGCTCCAAAGTAAGTTTACTATCTTTTTAAGTAAATTCCATTAAAGAGATAACATATATCTACAGAGAATTTTCTTAGAAAATTGAAATTGAAGGCTGGTTTTTAGTTTCAGTTTGTTACTGCAGACATTCTAAAGTAGATATTTCCTTTTCAAATCTTTCTGCTTTCCATTGTTTAAAAAAAAGATTGTCTTCTATATTTTAGAAATAATTTAATTATGGAAACTGTCAGAGTATGGAAATGCAAATGAAAGAGTGGCCAGGAATTTAATTTTGCCCCTCTAGGTCTTAGAAAATTCTTTTGTGGGAAAGGCATGTTTCAAATTAACTCACTATTAATACTTTTAAAATTACAGGTTTTATCTTGGAGATGCTACTGTTCAGCTCTTAAGCATAAATTCATGCAAATTCCAAGATTACATATAGTAAGTGCTTAATTTTCATTCACAGTTGTCTTGAATATATAAAAATTGGAATGCTGAATGTTGCAATTTGTCTTTTCATGGCAAATCCATTACGTACTGTAACTGCATTTTGAAGTGTGACCTGTTTCAATAACTACATAGTTTCATTGAGTTTGCTATGATTTTGTCATTGTAGTAGGACAGAAATATTCCTAACTCCTATATCTTGGAGTCTGATGTGAAAAAGTAGATTATATATACCAAGACAAGTAACTTGATAGAATCCTGTTTTACAGCTACAGATGTTTGGTCTTTAAAATATTACATACATGCTTCATCTGAAAAATGCATGCAGCATATAACTTTTGTGTCTGATTCAATGAGAGAGAGAAGATATCTCTGATAGGAAAAACCCCCACAAGTTATCTTGTTTACATACAGTGCAGTAGCCATTGCTCCAACAAATATAAGATACTTTTCTCATATTTATAACTGTCAATGAGCTTACAATGATTTCATTATAATATGTTATTAAATTAGGCCCAAAAAGACCATTCAAACTTTGGACTGGTTTGTGTGTGTCAGAAAACTTGGTTTCAAAATGACATAATTTTGCCGATATTCAATAAGTTTATTTGTCTTCTTTTAACTTCACTCAAAAACATGTTTAATACAGAAAAAAAAAATTCTTAAAACCAAGGAAACAATCAATCATTCCGAATCTAAGAAAATCATTAGAATGAGGGAGGATTTTCTTTTATCTAGCAATTCACATAGTTCAGCTTATGTATGACCTATATTATCATAGAATAAGTTAGAATCTTAAAAAGATTTCATTATACTCTTCATGTATTGTTAAAGTGACATAAGTGAATTCTTCTTTGGAGTTCCTGTTTTCTTTTATTTTTAGAATACTTCTTTAATGATCTATTCTGCACATGTACTGATTTCTGACAATTTCTGAAAGGAAGAGTTCATGGGAGAAAAGTGCTCAAAGGCAAAATCATTCTCACAGCTGATGAATAACACTGCACACCATACAGCTGGTATTTTGCATTATTTAGAAGACAGACTGAAATTTTGCTGGAATTAACTTTTTTATGGTTAGTGTAATGATAGCCACAACTGGAAAAAGATCCAGTATTTTTGTTTCTTTAAGTTGAGCTTGTAAGTTTTCATAAAAGTCCAAGAACCATGAGGTTAGACTTCATCAAAAAGGTATGCAAATGTTAAGATTTGAATCATGACACTATTGATATAGAATGATTCTCACTGTTTCTCATATTTTCCACTGAACTTGGAAACTTCAGAAATCAAATTCTGTCTGTCACTGAGAAGCAGGGACATTTTTTAAAGCACATAACATTCTAAGTCATGAAGATCTGGCTGTCAAAGATGTCAATTCCAGTCAATGGCAATTAAGATCCAGAGCATTTTCAGGAGTTTGTGTCTCAGTTCCTCAAAGGACTCAGCCTCACTAAGCGGCCAAGTTTTCCCCCTTTATTCTTCTGCTGTGTCAGCATTACAGCCATCTCAAAGGCTAACAACTGAACTCAGTGAGGAACTGACCATTCCTAAACTTCTATTTTATGTCCTGGAAGAGATGGAATAAGAGACAGGTTGGTCATTTGCTTTTAAATAGCAATTTAAATAAACATGCAGAAATTGTGTGTGTTTTCTGGGAGGGGTGTTAGCTAATTATTTCACTGTTGGAGCTTTTGTGTTTTTGTATTTCCTATTTTATTAAAATTCTAGAGAAAAAAAGAAAAAAACAAACCACACAGCTGTGCTATTCATTCAGTCTTGTTATCTTTTTATCTCTTGTTTGTTAAAATGCAGAGACCACCTGTGCCATGACAACATTGACAGAATCTATGGAAGATTTGCAGGTTGGGATCCATAACAGCACCAGCCATGAAATAGCCTTTCTGTCAGGGACAATCTGACTGCTGGTCTCAGCTGGAAGTTGATGCTGTTTCACTATCAAGGTCAAGAACAGGACAGTGTTCTAACAGCAAGTCATGGTCAAACATCATAGGAAGTGGAATAAAAGACACTCAGCTCTGTAATATTCACAGCCTCCATTCCAAAGAGAAAGGAAAAAAAGTAGCAGAGGTTGGCAATTTCATCCTAAAGGCCTCATCTGCCTGCTCCAGCTGACATCTGGAGCTCTCTGATTCCAAAGAACTCAGCTCTTACAAATTACTATAAAGTGGGTGAAGTTCATCTCTCACAGTGATCACAACTCCATGAGTCCTTCTATTTGCGTCATATAGTTACTTTCAGGGACCAGTCTCAGATGGATCAAAAATTAGCACCAAACTAGGAAGGCAGGAGTCTTGTATGGAATATGTGTTTGTTTTCCTGGTTAAAGATTACAAAGGTTTTAGAATCTAGGTGTTCTGAAGTAATACACGTATTCCAGGACACCGGGACACCTTTGTCTCCTGTGATCATTGAGATGATATTCCACATACTCTTGTACATGAACACCCCATGAACACATAAAACAGTTTGTTTCCTATAAGGCCACTACTTATCTGTTAAGAAAAGTTTTAAATAGAGATTGGAGGGGAAAAGACAGTGTAAGTGACAGAAGTCCATAATTAGGAGTTGAAAGAGAAATTTGAATGAGAGTATCAAGATTTCTTGAGTGGGAGGAGGTAAGGATTATTCAGAATAAGATCAAAAGACAAGAAAAAGGAAGTAAAAGCTCAGACTACTCATTCATGTATGCTGATAAACAGCAGACAGAAAAAGGACTGAAAGACTTACATTAAAAAATACCATTTTTTTTCAGAAGGACAAAGAATGACCATGGGACTGTGTCTATTGAAATCATGATGGAGAGAAAGTGTTATATAAAATATTAGGTAGACTTCAATGCTGAGAGAGAATTGGTAGTCACTAATTAAAACAAGGATTAAGAGATAAAGCAAAGACTAAAGGAAAAATACAAGGGTTATAATTTTACCCCAGGCAGAGACGTAAGAAGTGTTACAAGAGATAAACTTGGTTGAAGTACAGAATTCTCATTGACTTCACCTCAAAGAAGGAATTTTAAAGACTGGTGGATGGTAGATATCATAACAAAAATTAAATTTAAAATAGCAGCAGGAATATGGAATTGCAAGGGAAAAAATACAAAGAAAGAAAAAACCAAACTAAAACCAGAAAACCAAAAAAGGACATGAAATGAGGTGCAACTATCAAGCAACTATTTTGGGGGAAAAAAGCACTCATTTTATTATTGACTTAGAATAATACTTTGAAACAGTTTTTTCATTTTCTCTGTTAACTGTAAATGAAAGTGCAAGGTCTACTCTACTCAAATAGCTTGTAGGTGAATTTGAGCATGAAGGTGTTTCATGCCTTTTTTTACCACTCAACAAGCCATCTGTGATCAAGTGACTAATAGAATTAAGATGGTATCTTCCTGCAATATTTCTTAGGGAGACGATAAAATAAAATGTTTGCAACTATTTGGAAAATAAGGAAGAAGTGGCATGCAGATGGCAAGAAACATGACAACAAGTTTGGTTTTCTTCTAAGTATGAATTTTGTCAATCTAAACTGATTTCCTTCTCCATAGGATGTCAGGCTGAACAGAGAGGAAAGAAGTCATTGAGGTCTTCCATCTTGTCTTTAATAATAGTATTGATATCCTCCCATGACTCACCCATAAATTATATAAGAAATGTAATCTTGATGAAATTCTTACAAGGAGGGTGCAAAACTATATAGTGTAGAAGATGTGTTAAGGGGTGTCATGTGAATTCTCCAACTGCTTATCTCCTCTTCAAATTTTATTAATACCTAAATGCTGAAACAGAAAACATGATCATTAAATTGTAGATGGCATGAAGATATGATCTAGGAGAACAGTATAGGCAAATGAAGAGTAAAACATCGGAACAGGAACAACAAGCTGTTATAGGTGTGGGATGGAAGCCAAACAGCTGGAGGAGTCCTGCTCAAAAATGGGACAGAAGACATTATGGAGCATCGTGACCTGAAGGAGTTTCACACTGTTGTTTAAAAGGCAAACCTATCATAAGGGTGTGAAAACGAGAGCACAGAGCAATCCTGCTCTGCTTATCACGGGCTGTGCTTCAGCTGAAGTAGAGCACTCTTTCAGAAAATGGATGGGTAATAAATGGAGATAACTCAGAGGACACAGTAGACCACAAAGTAATGAGTTTAAATACAGCAAAGCAGATTGAAATTGGCTATTGTGAGGTGTGTGGGAGGAAAATCCTCCCACCATTATCATACACAGGGTTGCCTGGGAAAGCTGTGGTCATTGAAGGTCTTTAAGAAGAGACTGGAATAGCAATTGTTAAGAGTGACACTGGCAGAGTTGATTATGCTTTGGGCAACAGGATGAACAAGAGGAACATCTGGGGTCCTTTCCAGCATTGGGGTTCTATGACTCTCTCTGGTGTTCTGCCATTTTATGAAATGACCTGAGTTTTTTGCTGTGTTGGGTTTGACACTGATAATTGGGTGGGCTAGCTCCAGGGGTGGTTTATCAGGAAGCTTTGCAAAAGAGTAAATAAATCTGACATCTGCAGTTTTCCATAGGCATGATGCTAGAACTGCTTATTGCAAAGAGATGCACATGAGCTGAAGGTGGTCCTTCAGATAGAACTATTCATGGGATATGTTCTTCATATTTAATTTCTGGAACTGAACACACAACGGTGTTCTCAAATATTTATCTTACATAAATTAATTTCTAAGACATATTCCTCTATATGCTGCAAGCAGAAAAACGGAGAACAGAAAAACAGAGATTCAAAACCCATCCCTATTAATTTTAACCCAGAATGGATAGCTTTAAATTGTGTGCCCCAAGGGACTATTAACAAAGATGGTATTCAAATTAGATTGAAGCTGGCAGACATGCTGTGAGTTATGTCTTCTCATTTCCCACAAGATTAAGATTTTTGTTTGTTCCCAGTAATGTATGTCAACATGAATTAATGCAGGTATTTTATTACATATGTACAAAAAATATCAGGCTCATTATTTATCTGCAAAGGAAAATACACAAGATCGTGTTTTATGGCTTACTACTCTAGTTATCACATCACACTGTAAAATAATTCCCTCCCACCAAAGGCTTATAAGTTAATTAGATCTGATTTTTCTCATTTTTTTTTAGTTTTTTTTGAGTGCAATTTACATCTGTGCTAGAGTAGTATAAATGCAAAAGATAGGAGGAAATATTTAAATACCACGAGTAAACCTATTTTCTACTCAAATTCTGTGGGATTGTGTACTTTCCTAAAATTTTTATCATACTGCTTTTTTCTTTTTTCTAATACCATATCACACTATTAATTACAGCAATTACATAGTATTGTCTGATAGAAATGTCTACATTCTTTCCCTAGCATGTTCTGAGAAATCAACTATGGAAAAGTGTTTTAAGAGAATGAGAGTGAGTCGCTATAGGTGAAGCACAATTCACTTCTGATTAAACAATTTTCCTCCAGACTGAAAAGGATTTTTTATTTCAGTTTCTGCTTAGATGGATACTTATCTTTTTAGTATAACAACATCTAATAGCAGAACTGAAAGTTCTTGATAAAGGGGTAATTGCAGATATTTCAGACAGATTCCAGGAACTCAGAAGAGGAATCCAGATTTTGAAAATTCAAAAATTGATGAGAAATGCAAATGAGTTTTGACATTGGAAAAAAAAGAGACAGAAAATCTAAAGAAATGAGGCAGTAGGCAGAAAGGACTGCAGCATTTCAACCAGGAGAATTAAAACCATAAGGGTCTGCGACATGAAGGTCTTTAACACTTTTCTAGAGTGAAAAGCTATAATTTTGCAAGCACAATATGAAAGCAAACTGAATATAATATTCATAAAGTAAGTTTTAAGTATGACAGAAACGAATCATATATAATATGAAAATACATCAGCTGAAAACTGCAGGAGGCAACTGGTCCATTCATCTTTAGCCAGTTCAGATAATTTCAGAGTCCAAGGTCAGGCATGGAGAGCAAATGGCACAGAGCACATATACAGGATGAAACACACATACAGTAGGAAACTGTCTATTTCTTGTCTTCCTTCTTTGCTCAAACCTAATTTAGAGCTGAAATAAAAGCATAAGCTTTCCATTTATGTCCACTAATAATGTCTTGAACCTTGAAGCTCAGAAGCTTCCATAATAATCCATGCTGGTGTGCAAAGAGAAGAGTGGCCCAGAGCTGTTCCTGTCCAAGGTTCCTTAAAGCAAGAAGCCACTGGTAGCATTTTTGGGGCAAAGTGAGATGATATGCAAATGCCTTTCAGCTGAATTGAAATTTTTGGAAAAGATCACTGAAGATTTGGTCTCTGTTTCAACTTGGCAGGTAACAGATTAATGACAGCCATGGGAGAGGAAGAAAAGGTCATGGAAGGTGCACTTAGGTTGTCCTGGCACAAATTTCAGTCCCAGATTATGTGGCAGGTGAGCTGGCAGGACCAGTGCTTGGGTGAGCAGATCCATTGCAGTATCTGTGCTCTTTGAGGACCCATATGATATGATTACTTTTAGACTGGTGGTCTAAGTGCTGGGGTTCATTTGCAATGAAGTGATAGAGTGATGTATCTGGCTGTGATACCAGTGATGTAAGACTTAGGGATTTTGGGTGAAATTTTACAGAGAAACAGTGATTCCAGCAAGGCTTCCCACGGCAATACTAAATAAGAGTTATAATTCTTACACCATGAGAAATGGGAATACTCTCAAGTGAGACCTTGCAGCACTTTCCCTAGAGTTTATCTGATCCAAACTGCTGACTCTGCTGACCCAAGACAACGAAACCTGATTGGAAACACATAAACAGAGGAACAAGAGGGGAGAAAAGGCATCATTAGTGGAGAACAAAATATAAAAATGTTCTAAACTGTGATTGAAGAATCCAACAGAATAAATAGATAGTTCTTGTTCTCTAATAAATGCTGTATTTTCCAAAGAAAAGTGTTCTGAGATACGATTCAGGAATTTGGTATATGAGAAATATTATTTTGCAAGGTTATCCCCAGGGATTTTTGTTTTGTAGATGGATTTCTGTGTGGGATGCTAATTGCTATTTTTTGTCACATTTTCAAAATAAAATTTTAGATAATGCTTTCAGCTTTTTGGTGTCTAGGTGAACAGTAATATAAATAATATAGGCTGCTGAGCATTTTCTATTGGAATTTCTTGATTATACTTGTGAGAAATAAAAATGTATTAAACAAAACTCACAACAACCTATCACCAAAATTGAAATAATACTTCTTCATTGTTTGGGTGACTTTTAAATTCTATTTTTTCAGTGTGCCACATAATAATCGTTCAAGCTTTCCCCTTTCTCCAGTCAGGTCAGGCCTGCAGTACTCATGATGCAATTCAGGTTTCCTATTGAGTGCCATCGTAAGAGGCTCATGAATGTCAGTGGATCGGGTAACAGCCAACACCTACCTGAATTCCAGTGAAGTTATATCACTCACAATAAAAATTAAGTGCAAGACTGAATTATCTTGTAGCAGAGTTCATCTCAATACATTCAAATGAAATGTTTTAATGCTCAAATACAGAAAGTTTCCATTTGTAAAAAAAAGCTTCAAAATTAAATATTTAACCATTACTATACTGAAATTTTTAGTATTTGAGAATTGTCTTGGGGAGTTAGTAAGTGATATTTTGGGGGATGAGAAAAGAAACTGCAATTTCCTACACAAACCATAGGTGTTAATCATTTCTAATTAAGTGCTATGGAAAAATTATTCAGAATACTTGAGATAAGCATATTTATGGCGTCTTTGGGAAACATAATCATTGAGATATAATGGAAGTACTTAGTCTACTGATGGAATGTATCCTAACAACTTGCAAAAGCAAATCATTATGAAAACTTAGCAGAATACTATCAAATTTTCTTATTCACTTGCCATTGAATATAAATATTTTGGAAAGTAATGTTTAATTTGAAATTAGTTGGGATATTACAGAAGATAGAATACGTTGAACAAGTTATTGCTACTAGCGACAAACCTTGGGGCTTTTAAATCATTAAAATCTCTTAATAATTTTTATTATGTCTCTGTCAGAGAGAACAAATATTCAAAGTCATTTAGCTTGTCTATTCCCATTAAATACATCCACATCCCTGCTGATAAGTAAAACCAGACTAAAGATAGTAGGAGCAGCTGTGAATTACACTTCTTACAATTACATTTATTGAGAAATTTATTAATTCTGCTTGCATTTAATGCAGTTTTCATATCATCATGCATTTCAGAAAATAGGAAATCTGGTTTTGCAATGAAAGTTGCTGGACAAGTATTTTCCAGATGAGAAGTATTTGAAACTCAGCAGCCAGAATAGTTTCTCAGTCAAACAAGAGTACTTTGGAACAATGAAATATCTGATGTCTTAAGAGAAAAATAATGTTCTCAGTCACTGTAGGACTGTAAAAGTATTAGCTGAAAATACCCAGCAGAAAGGAGAAAACAAAGAACTAGAGTGCTGAGGACTGATTCTTGTGGACTCCAGAGATCATAGATAGAGGAATACTGTTCTCTGATTGAGGGAAAGATTATGAATGCTGGATACTGGTAAGCTCATGGCAGCATGTTGTAAGAGCCAGCAGACAGATTATGATAGAAAAGTATGAATGTACTGAGGTCATTGGATGCAGGGAAGAGCCGCTGCAATGTCTGTATGCTCAAGTTTAAAGAATGCTCAAGTTTAAAAGAGGCTCCAAGGAGGACAATAGCAAAATTCTTGTGAATATCAGATTTGACCTTGATCTGTAAAGGTGGGCAGCTACATGGAAATGCAGCAAGAACACATTGCAAGAACCCATGCCATGTAGCTTTTGCTGGTGGACACTGCAATCCGTACTTGTTTTCTTTTTTAAAAATCTCTACCTCCTGCACTTTTTCTATGACTAAAATGGTGCACAGAAGTTCTCCAGCAAGATGTATACCCTTGTTTTTTTCCAACATATGTTGCTTATGTATCTGATTGCAAAATAGCATGTTGGGTGGACCTTGACCAACTGCCAGATGCCCACCCAGACTTCTTTCCCCACACTCCCTCCCACAAAAGACGAGGGGAGAAAATGAGTAAGCTTATGGGTCAAAATAAAAAGAGGGGATACTTATCATTTACCATCACAGGCAAAACAAACTTCATTTTGAAAAAAAAAAATATTGTCAGTTGAAACAGATTTGAATAGTAAGAAATTAAGACAAAATAAAAACAACACTTTCCCCCCTACCCTTCACTCTTTTTCCCAGGCTCAAATTTCTTCATTCCCACTCCTTTCTCCCTCTACATGGTGCAGAAAGGATGGGGAATGGGGCCTGTGGTCAGCCCATAAATTTCAGTCAGTTCATTTCTGGCTCTCCTTCCTCCACACAGGTTTCCCGTGCTCCAGCATGGGCCCTCCATGGGCTGCAGCTTCCTTCAGAGCCTGTCACCTTCACTGGCCTCTCTGGGATCCTCCAGGTGCTGCAGTGTGGATATCTGTTTTGACACAGCATGCCATAGTTTGCAGCGTGGATATCCACTCTGGAATGCTCCTCTCAGCCGGCTGCAGAGAACCACCTGCTCCACAGCAGTGTCTCCAGGGGCTGCAGGGAAATCTCTGTTCTAGTATCTGGAGCATCTCCTCCTCCATCCTTCCTAAGGTCCATAGGACTGTTTCTCACACTTTTACACTCACTCCTCAACAGTATTTTGACCTTTCTAAACAAGTTCTCCCCAAGGTGCCCCACCCATGACTGTGTCCAGCAGTGGGTCCAACAGGAGCTGACAGGGACCAGCTGTTTCCCACACGGAGCAACTCCAGCCTCTCCCCATGGCCAATACCTCAACACCCACATCCAGTGGAAGCAGGCAGTAAGTCACAGCTCTGGAGGAGAGTGTGACAAGGGAAAGGAGTGAAAAGGCCCATTGGCAATGGGTAAATAGAAGAATATTTCAGCTGGAAATGGGATAAGTTCAGGCAGTGAGACTGAGTGGCTCAGTTGAGAGCTGTGGCTGGAAATCTCAGAAGCACCAACTGCCTACATTAAAAAGTTGGTAAATACAAGAAAATTATAACATCAGAAGCAGAAAGAAAGGGAAAAATATATATTTTTTAAAAAGTTCTTAAATTCCTGTTATCTTCAAAGTCTTGTTTACTTCTTTTTTATGTGTTTCCAGCAGAAATTGTAAATGTGGTGTATTTCAAATGCTAATATGATGGATTCAGACAATTAAAACATAGCAACTCAATTTTGAACCTATTAATCCCAAAACACAATAGCAATCAGGGATTCCCTTGTATTTTTTTTAATCCCCTGCACACTTTTGGTGTAATAAACTCCTTTGCTGACTTATTTGTAATAAATCTTGTGTTACATTCTGCAGCCTGAGCAATTACTGAACTCATTTAAATTCTAAGATAAGCTGCTTTTCTCCCTTTTTAAGGGTGAGGTCTAAAGGTGACACTAAATTCCAGGGATTCTGACAGTTTGAGAGCTCAGTGAGTTTTCTGAGTTTACTAAAACTTTCTTCCATAATTCAGACTCCTTTCTTAAAAAAAACAAAACGAAAACTATTCATTTTAAGCATAACCAGTCTTCCCCCTAAGTGCTTAATCCAAAGCTCACTGAAGTTAGTGGAAAGGGTTCCGAGGGCTGTATCAAACATGAAATGGAAGTCTGTGCCCTCTATTACTGACGAAAGCTCTGCACACACAGAACTATCCAGCAACAGATATTCAATATATTTTCCTTTTGACAGAACTTCACCCTGTATCTTCTACTGCCTGCCTTTCCCCACACTCTCTGAATTTGTTTTCCCCTCTGTCCCTTTTTTTCTCTTTCTCATGCTGCTTTTGTCAGATTTTGTTATACTGACTCAGTTTTCTGTCACCATATCTCCATGTGGGGAGAAAATAACACACTGTCCAAAAATAATTTTCACTTCTCAGAGCTTCAGCTGGTTCAGGAACAGGCAGTAGGAACTCGCTTAATACCTCCATCTTAAGGACTTACCACGTGTGAATAATAATGAAGTTGTTTAGAATCGCAATCCAAGATTTATAGACTTGAATGTCTAACCATAAGCTTCTAATCCCACATTTAATTACTTAAATGATCACTCATTCGCAAAAGTCCCCTGTGGGGGGTTATCAGCTGTCCACTGCTTAATTCTGTGGCAAGCTTGCTTCTTAAGCCTCGGAATATTCTAGACCATTCACAACAGCCTAATATTCCTTCGACTCAGCAGCTCCACCTAAGGCAGTGTTAATAGCAGCTGTCCCCAGAGCAGAAGTTGAGAACAGAAATACAGCTCATACCTCCTTGATGTTAAGTCATTTATTCCTCTGTCCTGGGGAGGGGAACAGAGCACCCGACCTGGGCAGCAGTCGGTGAGGTAAGAGGGCTGGGCTTTCCCCCCTGCTGGCTTTATCAGAGACAGGGGGAAAGGTGATACCAGGGGCGGAGATGGGACAAACAACCAACCAGATCAGAGCCCGGGCGGCTTGAACCTAAGATAGACTTGGCTCAGTCACATGGCAGGGATCTGGCCCAGAGGGGCGGGGGCCCAGGGGGGTCCACCGCAACAGTCCCCAGGATCCTGCACTTTTTAAATGTGGCACTTTTTAAATGTAACTCTTAAGAACCTAGGTAGATTTAAGAACCCTATGTTAATCACCTGGGTTACATTTAAGAACCCAGTGTTAATTACCTGGATTTAACATGGAGGGTGATTCTACCAAATCTCTTCTTAAAAGAGGAACTCCATTTATCATTTCTAAGTCCTTACAGAAGAAATTGTATGAACAAAGAGAACCTGGAAATTTTTATAAACCAAAGTCTGACTGCAACTTTTTGTTTTGTTCTCTTATTTTTATTAAGTTCTCTATGTAGCACAGCATATTTAAAGCCCTCCAAAACGAATATAGCAAGGATTTTTTCCATGATTCTCACAAAACCAAAAGGTGAGTAACCAAACCATTCTGCATTCACAACCATGCAGTAGAAGTTCTCAGATAGAGTGGCTTTTCAGCAACAAAAAAATCTATGTACTAGTTGTGCTTCTGGTGAAAATATTTGAGTTGCATTATTAAATTTTTTCCTAATATCTTCCTTTAGTATTACAACAAAGTAATCTAAATTGCCATATTTTATAATAAAAACTACAAAGTATATATCAGAAAGTATGATTGGATACTTTCACATTCCATACTTGTTTAAGCAAGGTATATATCAGTGGATTTTTCGATGTGTGAATACAGATTTTTCTGGGCTTTGTGAATCCCGCTAAGTAGACAACCACAAAAGAAGCTCATAGGTAAAGTTACAAAGAGGGACTTTTTAACGACTGGATTTAGTGTGTCACCTTTGCCCTTTGCAGCCTGAAGAGATGGAAACTACAGGTTGCAGACATTGTTCTGGCAGATGGAATTTGATCCTTTACATGCAAACCAGGGTCAGCACATTCCTGTTCTAGGTGTCACAGCCTTTCAACCCTGATGATAGAGGCATCTCATGATGATAAGAGTGTTACAAAGGTGCTGTAATTTTTTATTTGGGAGAAGAGGTGTTTTCAAGAAGGGACGCTTGAATGTACAGTAACGTGGGGCAGGGAGTAGTCATGCCAGGGCCCTCTCTGTGTATTCCATGGGGCTCTGCCACCTGCCTCAAACACTTGGTTTGGGGGTGGCATGGAAGTAGATGACCAGCCAGCCCTGACAGGGACAGTGACAGAGCCTGAGGTAGATGTCTGGGATGGAGCTGGGCTATGAGATCTTCCCTGAGTGTGGCTGCTCTAAGTTCACACCACGTGATGGCCACGTCATGCCAGGGCATCTCCTTCCATAGCCCCAGCAGACCAACTTGGCGCTCCAACGAGGCCTCTTCCCAGCCCTCTCTGTATGCCTGTGCCCAGCACTGGCCCCAGACAGGTAAACTCTGGTCCCCAGTTTTGGTGGGCTGGCCCCGGAAAGCAGCCAAGTACCAAAGCCACTGGGAAATTTCCCATAATTTACCCATAAGAGTCAAATATGAAGCTGGGGATAGGGACATTAACAGAAAAACCCTGCACAAGACAAGAGATTTGTAAAGCTGTTGTCTTTAAATTAGTTTGACTCTTTTAAAAAAAGGGATCTGGCTGTATGTGCAAATAGTCCCTCATTTTTAGTGAAAGACTTGTATTTGTCAGGTGAAAGCTGGAGCAGTAGTGGAACACTCTTCCTGCCCAACATGAGATGATCTCACAAGGTCTGTATAGGGGAAGTTCAGCAGGGATGCTGCAGCACTGTAGGTGTGTGCTGCTGGAAATGTGCAAAGTACTAGTTAGTGTATTTTACTTCAACTGTGATGAGGCAGGAGCCAGAGCCTTCCACTAAAAGAGCAGTGATTAGAAAGGAGACTCACTAGGTCCAGGCAATCACATTCCATGTTGCATATGTTGTTTTTTTAAAGCAAATCCTCATCTAGCTGCAGCCATCAATTCTTTTAATACGAGCCACTGAAGAAAACTAAAATTATTTGGAAACAGGAGCCCATCACAATCATCCAATTATTTTTTAAAAACTGTTGAATTTTGCATCAGCTGAACTGCTGAAAAAAGGTCCTCTAAACAGTGAGAGATACTTTATTGCAGCCTGCAAATCCAATCTCCTTTTCACTTGTCCTCCTTGCATGAATTCCAGGTTTGACCTTTTAGAGATCCAGGAGAAAGGACCACAGCACTGATCTTCCATGGGATCTATGTAATGACATCTCCTTACCTGTGAGAGTTTGGCTTCCTAGTTCAAAGCTAAGCACAATCACAAACAGCTGGCACAAGACACAAAGTCTTAAATATTGACCAGCAACTGAAAAGTGTTTTGAACAGTGAGGTTCAAGATTGTTTGAAGCACCCTTTCACAGCCACTGTACAATAGCTGAGATTCTTCTGTGCTTCAATTATTTCTTAAGGTCATTTTCTGTTCCTGCATTTATCCACTGAACTTGATTTAACCCCACATTCTTTCTGCTGTATAAATTTTACATTTCTGCAATAAAATCCTTGAAAGCAGATTCAGAGCCTCTGCAAAAGTCATGAGCAAGCGTGGGAACAATCTGTTGATGGATTTTACTGTCTTACTAATTTCAAAATAGTAATAAAAGGGTTATATTAAGGAAAACAATATGTTCCTTTGATTATAAGAAAAAAAGACCATTCCATTCCACTTTTAAATACTTAGAGTATTGGCCACAGAAAGCTCATGACTTAAGGAAAGCAGTAATCGTCAAGTTTTGATGTTTAAAATGGTGTTCTTGTGAGCAAGCTATAATCTTGTGGAGTTCAACTGAAGTCCTTTCCACTTTCAGAAAAGAAATATCTGCTATATTTCAAAGCTGGAATGGACCACTGTGATTCTCTTTTGTGAAGATCAGTCTGGAAAACTAAATAAAGACTTCTATAACTATTAACACAAAAAGAATCCTTTAACCTAGCATTTCACATTGAAATGTCCAAGATCTATGGATCATTCAGGTGTATAGGTGAAATAGTGAGGTTTGTTGGCAACATAATCTTGTATTTTCACTTCATGTAACCTTTTTTTTTTTCCATATCATGTAAGCAGCATAACTATTCTGCAGATTATTATTTCACCATTAAACAATCATGACAATGGTAAAGCCACATGGGGAAAGATAATAATAGACTGTGCATTTCAACAGAAGTGAATGATAGATTTTACACTAAAAAAGCCCTGTGAAGAAACATCCCTCTGAGTAGGCCAGCAAAGCAGAGAAGAATTTCTCCTTTACATTTTTTTTTAATCAGTTACCAGATTTTATTCATTAAATAAGACCAGTGTTTCAGGTAGATGATGGATACATTTCTATTCATAGATGCATAAATCACTATGTGACGTTTAGATTTAAAACATTCGCAATATTCAAAGGCATTGTTTCAATCATATAAGTGATAATTTGTACTGAGGTTTTCTGAATGATCAGACTTAGAAAAAAGAAAATGTGAAAGGCAACGTGGTGGGAGCTGGAGCTTCTAGTTAGTTTAGGACAAGCTAAGCAGTTATCAAATGGCCAAATTATGACTTGCAGATGATAAAACGGTTTCCAAGAGAACATTCCAGCAGTGACTCTCATATAAAAAAAAAATGAACAAAATGAAGGTGTTTAAACAGAGAAGGGATAGTAAAGTGTCTAGTACATATAAATTATTTTACAGTGCACACATGAATAACTCATCTTTTTTTTGAAGGTGATAATCTTTCTGAAGAACTGCTGACTTCAGAAAACTCTGGGAAAGTCAGCATATATGAAAAGGCTGTGATAAAAATAGGTATGAAAATTGAAAATTTTATCTTAATTTTTCTGCCTCTCATAGCATATAATATAGAAGTTGTGCAATCATTTTAATTTCTATCCAGCAGATTACATAGAGGTGTGCTTTAAAATGTGCATACTACTGCAAAATGAGATGGAATAATAGGCAAATGGAAACTGTAGCAAACCCTAATAGTGAATATATGATTCAGTGTATCCAAATGGGAAAAATCTACATTCCAGCAATGAATATAGAAGAGCACTTTGATCAGTAATAAGTATAACTGAACTAAGTCCAAACAACACAGGATTTCTGTGAATGCAGCCTGAGGAGCATTAGTGCTTTATAAAAACAAGCAAATAAATATTCACTTTTATAAAAATTGCTCCACTCTTTTTAGCACTCAGCCTTGTTGTAGCAGTGCTCTCTGTACTGTGGAGAATTACTGATAGATCTCTTGTCCCAGCACAGCACCTTGGGGTCAGAAGTTGCATGTCCAGATGCTAAAGGCTACTTTTAATCAGAATATAAGGATGACAATAAATCCTAATGCCAATATCCAGTGAAGCTGCCTAGTAAAGTTCACGCTTGTTCAAGAGCTGCAAGACAGTGTGAGGATGCAGTGAATATATCTAAAGTGCGTTCACAACAGATATCATTAATCATGAACAGCAGTCTTGTTAAAAATACTGGGCTACACTGCTTTTCTAACATGAGAAATCATGAACTCTTGAGTCACATTCTTCTTAATTATACTGAGATTTATGGAAAAATGCTATTATTCTAGATTTCTCAAAACATGATTGTAATTTTTTACACATTATTTTCAACTGGAGTTCTAGTGAGAACAGAAAGATTTCAGCCCAGTTCAGACAGAGCAAGAATGTCACCATTTTTTCTTTGTCTTATAAAAACAAGATAGGCATCAAATCATTACATTTATGAATTTTGGTTGTCATTTTGTGAGATCACATGTGTGGTCAGGGGAAGCTTATTATTTTTCTTCTATTCTCATTAATATTTTATTTTGCACTAAACAATCAAAGTTTCATGTAAACATGATTCATGCTTCTTGTCGTTTAGTGTCTTCCTTACTGTTCTCAGTGGCAAGCCAAAATTTAGTGTTTCCATACAGTTAGGTATTCAGCAGAGACCCAATAGGAACATCAATCCTTTCTGACTCTGAAAGGCAGAAAGACTGCAAAGGTAGAACATAATGCACCTTTCAGGCTTGTTTTGACTTATCAGCCACAATTATATGAAGAGTATTCATTACCAGACTTAAGAAAATATATTTTTGTCTGAAGTAAAGCTCCATTGGTAAGTGATGTTTGCTGTGAAATTATTCACTTGTAAAACTCTGGGACACAACAAAAAGCCTCAAGTAATTTTGTTCTTTTTGTAAAAGCAGTTTTTAAGTAATGCAAAAGAAAGATAATAGCAATGTTGAAAATAGTTGGAGGCCAGTGCTTTGAGGACCCTTTACTGCAGTTAATCTCTCAGATGGCTGCTATCACTACCACTCTTTCTGAACTATTTCCTCATTGGCTCCCTGAAAGTTCAGCTTCTTGCCCTTCAAAGAGCAGCAGTATGGCTGCTATCAAAGAAGGAGACACTGAACTCAGTCTATGATCTTAATAAAACTTCTGCCTTTCCATAACATTATTGCCTACACCTTTCATTTTTCCTCACTACATTTTTTTCCTCCTATGTTAACAAAAAGGACAGAAGAGCTTGGAGACCATAGAAACCTTCCAATTGTGGTGAAGGTGAAGTACCCAGCAAACTGGGCTATGGGGCAGAAAATTATTGGTGCCTTTGTAATTTGCAAAATGATGTCTAGTTATTTGTACTTCCTGTAAGAAGTGTGTGAAAGGGTCTCAAAAAGTTTGTTCTGCAGTCTTAAGTTGCACCAGGTTGAACATTAGGCAGAATTTCTTCACAGAAGGGGTGATTGGGCATTGAAATGGGCTGCTCAGGAAGGTGGTGTAGTTAAGAAAAGACTGGACATGGCCCTAAGTGCCATGGTCCATTTGACAAGGTGGCGTTTGGTCACGGGTTGGACTTCATGATCTCTTTTCCAACCTAAATGAGTCTGTGATTCTGTTCTACTCAAAATGGTTTATTTTGTTCTGAATGCTTCTTTTCAGCCAAAAAAAGTAGTCAGATTTTGCTTATTTGAACTGACCTCCATTCTTCCCTCCAACCTATTATTTGGCTGCTGGACAACAGAAATTTTGGGCTGTTCTCAAAAGGAATTACTAAGATGTTGCAGCCATAGTCCTGAAAATTCTGCTGTCCTGGAGGATGAACTCAGAGTGAGTTCAAAGCCATAACACCAAGTAAAGACTGACAGTCAATTGACATTTTATATTGCTGAAACAATACAAAAAGAACACAGCTTTGCTCAGTTACCCACTCTATATCACTGAGATTACAGTGAATAAAAAACCACTATTTTATGGAATATGTGATATTAATATAGCTGCATTAAATCCTCTCAAGAGTAACTGGCAAAGGCTCTTTAGAAAGTGTAAAATAAACATAAATATAGGGTGGGTTTTGATTTGTTTTCAAATAATATACCTACAGCTCATACTTTTTTTTTTTTTTCAGAATCATAGAAGACACTGAGTTAAAAGGCACACACCAGGATCATTGAGTCCAATTCCTGCCCTGCACAGGGCACTCCAAGAATCACACCTTGTGCCCAAAAGTATTGTCCGTGTTGTGTTTACCAACACAGAAGAGCTGGATACTCTGTAAAATTCCTTAAACTGTATTACAGAATCTCTGCCAAGGCAACAGTAGAGAAGGATTACCTTCCTCTACCAAAATTTCTTGCACTAAATTAATCCAAAAAGATTCTTTTTTAAAAGAAGACTCAGAACTGTGAAAATGAGACATTTGTATTGGCTGTGTAATGGCTATACATATATTAGGCAAATCCTGACAGAGAGAAAATTAGTCTTTGATTTCTTCCTCTTCTTTTATCACTCGTGGTCTTGTTCTGCACCAGTTCAGCACTTGTCCTTACAGATGCATTTAGCTATCGTTTAGGCACTTACAGGGGCAAAATGAGAACAGATGCCTCACAAGTACAAAATATATGCTAAAAGGACACACCATAATGAGAAATCAGAGCTCAATGGGAGGAAAAACAAAACACGGCAGGATATAGAGAATGCAGACCTAAAATTAGCATAGGACAGATACATTGAGAAGACAAAATTCAGCAGATAAGGGCTCCTGGTTTATTGTCTAAAATATGCCTATCTGCATTCCCAGGGAACAACATCAATCTGTCTTGATTTCTGAATAAATTGAGCTCTCAAGCAAAATCCCTGTAAAAGAAGGCAGCTCTATTTTTATCCCTGTGACCTTTTCAGAAGGACTTTAGAGAAGAAGGAAACAAACTTATCTAAGTTCCTTCTATCTTTTTTCCTATCTGAAAAAAATGTTGTTGTTTGCCACTGTTTTTAGCTATCCACCAAGAGTCTTTGAAACTTCACATGTCCCAACAGACTTCGTTATGGGTTTGGTCTTGTCTGCTCTACTACTGGTCTTTAACTGGTGTTAAAACATTCTGTAAGAGTCTAGATTCCAGATTCATTGATGTTCATCAGTAATTTTAGTTAGTTTTGAATCAAGATCTGAATTTAAATAAATGACCTTATGAATGTATAGGAAATCACACAAACCTATAGCTTTTATTAGTTATATTAAATGTATGAACTGTTACAGTTAGATATTTTTTGCCTTATTTTTATTTCCCAGGATGAGCAAAGCCTGGTTTAATTAGGAACTTCACTAGGATTGATAATACCTGGTTTGAAACAGATTGAATATGTATTCAGGGTATATACTTCAGAATAAGAGAGTGGGTGGCATGGATAAAGGATTTTTATATGGTGTTATGTAGGGTGAGTTTTTGCATTTTTGAAAACACTAGGATTATTAGACAACTAGCAGAATCAAGTTTTAACTTCTGTATTTAAGGGTGTGATATCAGGAGAATAGCAAAGGCAAATATAGTGCTTATTCTTAAAAAACAAAAATGTAATAAATTGTGGACAAATCAGCTTAACTTCACCTTCTGGGAAAACCCCAAATCATTCAATGTGCTCGTAAGAATTTAGAAAATAATAGAGAAATGACACAGTGATCAGAATACAGCTGTGTATACCAAATCATGTCAAATCAGACTATTACCTATGAAATGTTAGGAGGGGCATTCCATACAGCAGAAAGAGGTTTCAGTCATATATAAGGTGACTGTATTTAGGTATTTTATGCAGTCTCAAGTAATAATTTCCAAAACATACTTACAAAGCATGGCTTTCAGGGCACTTCTCTGAAGACGCAAATACCCATACATAATTACACAGAAGTGTGGGGATCAATGATATACCAGAATGGGAGGATTCTTCAAGTGGGACTTCATGGAAATCTGTTAGGTATATGAAGTTATTAATATTTACATTAGGAATTACATAATACCAATAAAGGCTATTTAATTTGCAAGTGGCACAAACTTTACAGACCAGGTCAAAAACTTGAAAGAATCTTGCCAAAACCAGGGAAATGCTCTGGAAATAGAGAATGAAATTCAGTAATATACACTTTTAAAATACATACTTAGATAAAAGGAACTGCTTGTATTGCAGGACACAAAAGATATTCAGGAGCCTCTTTTCAGAAATGTGGTTATTTCCCAAATATCAGCGCAAGGTAACAATATCAGGTATTTGCTGTAAGAAACCATAGGACTGATTATTGTTAAATTAGCAGGAATATAGTCCTGAATACCTGGAAGCCACCCTTCTCCTTCACTCTGCTCTGGTTAGGGCAGGAACTAAACTGACCAGAGGTTAGAAAATGGGACCTATGGGAAAAGAGTGAAATAAAAAGAGTAGTAGAATGGAGACAGGGATGCAATGGAACTGATGGCCCAGTGATTCAGGTGACCCAAGGTCTAGCTTTGTACAGCACGTCTAGCTAACTTTGATTCTGTTTTAGTAAGAAGATGTTTGAAAGGAATTCAGTTAAAACCATGCAAGACAAGAAATGGTTCTGTAGAGAAGTGAAATTGCTGAGATGGTAGTGACTAGCAACTCAAGGACTTAAAGAGAAAACTGAACCTAGGAAAAATGTAGAAAATCAGTAGAGAGCAACCCAGGCTTTTCCAAGAAGCAATGGATGTTAATACTTACTGATAACTGCCTAGCTGACACAGATTCATTAGGAGTCAAAGGATATCAATGCTTAACTTAGTAACTGCCCATATCAACCTATAAACAATTTTTGTAGCCCATTCCATGAAGTATATCCTGCTTGCAGAGTTCTCCTGGGCATAGTAAAGGATGCTCAAGCAAAAGCAGATCATTATGCAGAGGATTACAGTGGGAACACTGTAGTACCCAAGGGTTGATGTGAAGAAGAAGGGATAAATCTCTTCTACAATAGTGGAACAGCTGGAGTGGCTTAAGAACCTCGAGTATTAAAGGTTGAGCCAGAAACACTTAGACAGACATTTTAAAAGGGTAAAATAGTTACAGCTGATTTTGTCTTAGAGCAGAGGGGGACGTGAACTTGACTTTATAATAGTGTTTGGAGTTCCAGGAAGCTTCCTAAGCAAACAGAAAGATGCACAAGATCAGACTAAATGCAGTGTTGGGAGTTCTGCATCAGGAGCAATGTCAATGATTGTGCAGTTTCCCAAGGGCAATGCGTGTCCAAGGCTTCTGACAGTTTAATGGTCAGCTCATCTCAAGAGAAGGGGGTGGAGAATAAGGACAGTAACTGTAACTGCATCGTGACATTCTACTCTGCCTTCACTGACTAGTAAGGTTTATTTTGGAGAGAGAGACAACAAACACAAGTACCAGAAACAGTCATGCTGGGGAAACATGAAATGTCATGGGGGATAACTTAATCAGGCTCTCCAGTTACTTTGTGTAGAATGTACAGAACCTAGGAGCAGATGTCTCCTGTGCTCAAACTGGCTTGGTTAGGGCTAGCTCAGGTGCACAGTGCTGCAGCATGCAGTAACTAGATACTAGGTTCTACCAGCAACATTTAGTGAATTTAATGGAATTGAAACAAATCTGTGGAAGCTGAAGGGCCTTATTACCTTGAAAAAATTGTATTAATAATAATAAAACAGTCTCCTTTCAAAAGATCTTGCCAGGGAAAAATAACTGTCAAACACCTCGAGGTATGTGTGCATGTGTGTGTGTGTGTGAATCAGTGTGCTGTTGGTTCAGTAGAAAAGTGCCAGCTAAAGAGCTGCTTAAAAAATTAAACTCCTGACATCACTTACAAGTATTGCCTAATCTTATTAAAAAAAAAAAAAAAATGGTAATTAGGTTTCACTCCTACAAGCAGCAGGATAATTGGGTCCCAAAGGTCTGGAATAAGGTTAAACAATTAGACTGTTTCTGCAAATGAACCTATCCTGATTGGCACTTGAAAGGATAAAAGGTTTATTTGAAGTTGTTAGGGTTTTAACCCATGATTTCATGAAGTCCATGTGTATCAGACTTAGTGCTAACTTGAAAACATCTCTCCAGATACCTCTGGACTTTGGATGGAAATGGAGCAAAGTTATTCCTCTGAGCATAACAAAAGTGCAATCCCTCTGACATCTTGACTCATTATTAGGATTTATTATTAGTTGGTAAATTATTGATCATGGTGTCAATATATCTTGAAATTCAGCTCAACAAAACACAACATCTATTTATCACAGCAATTTCAGAGACAAGTAAACTGAAACAAAGGTAGATTTATGAACCTACCAAAGGTCATGCAAGTGAGTTAGCAGTAAAACAAGGAGTAGGTCTTCTAAAGACTGTCTTTCAATCCAACAGTTGCACAGCTAGGCTTAAAATCAGAAGTATAGAGAAACAAAGAAGACTGATAAGACAGGAAATTGATGGTAAATGATAAAAGAAATAATTTTATAGAAGTAATGTTATTTCTCATGCGTGGCAAAGTCCAGGATAAATACAATTCAGAATGATTTTTGATTCAGCTATGCAGAAGAGTGGTCCAGCAGATAATATGGGTTAATCTGTTGAAATATGCTTTCTGTAGTTGAAAAATACAGAACAGTAAGCAGGAAATGGAAGGGGATGAACCTAACACGTAAAAAAATCTGTAACAATTCTGCATTTGTGAGATATGAGTACGGGACACAGGTTGCAGACTATTTTGTTTTCACTAAATTTGATATCTCAGAATTTCTAGAACTGAAGAAGATACCTTGGATGACAACCAAAGCCAGGCTGAAGACTGGTCTTAGATTTAGAAGTAATAAAGGGAGAAAAATTAGAATTTGTTGAAAATTTGAACAAGAGTTTAATTATTCACAGATAATTATTTCATTTCTATATTTCATAACCAGGACATTTAGAACCTTTTAATTTTTTATTAACTTCTTATGTAGGAGTTAAAACATTGAAAAATAACTAACTTTCTTGGTAAATGTTGTGGAGTAAATAGAAATAATATGAATGCAAAATTTTCCACTAAATCATAGAATATCTCCAGTTTGAATGAACCTGTAATCATCAAATCCAGATCCCTGCACCTTGCAGGACTATCTAAAACTAAAGGGTGTTAAACCTTAAAGAGGATTAGATGGATTCTTTCATACCTTGGAGAAATGAATCACCCACAACAATACTGTCAAAATGTGCAGCGTTCCTACAAAGAATGCAGTAGGATTTGCTTCATTATGCATCTGTTCGTAGAACTTTCCCCCAAAAGTCAGCCATGTGAATTGCATGGTCATTACATGCATTAGGATGAGAAACTGCCCATACTGAGTTGAAACAAAAAGTGCTCAATTACGGAGAGGTCAAAACAACTTCTCTGCAACCAAATATCGTCTGCGTATAACCACATAATCCCCTCCATTTTATTGAACAAGTGATGTCTGAAAAATAAATCTGTTGTTTGAGGAAATTCCATAAGATTTTTTAAAATGGAGTCTACTACTCTAAAAGGAGTAGAAAGTATATACAGATTAGCTCTTTAAGTAGAAAAAACAGCATCAGAAAAGTTATTTGGAAAGTTGTTTACCTAGTTATAAGGAGTGTTGTTTGGTTTCTTCACTTAACAGGAAGAAAAATATTTGGTGAACATATCTGTGAATAGTGAAAGGAATATATATTTTAGATATAGTGTCTGCAATGCCTTTCTTTCAAGTTCATGCTAGAAAAAACCTTCTACCAAAATATTCTTGCAGTTATATATTTTTTCAGCCATTTCAGATGAATGTATATGTTTTTTCAGTGTCTGGTGAAACTCTGAGTTAACTCTCATGGATTTCCCTGCTGCTTTTGCAAGGGCAGTGTTATTGATAAGGCCACATTTCCACTCTCCTGACACTACATATATGCACACACCAATTATTTAAGCTTGGTTCCTAACGGAGGTAGAGGGGTCCAAAGCCTTACAGTTACGTTTAGAGTTTGAACCCAGTATCTGTTCTGTAACAAATCCTGAAAATGGCCAGGAGCTGGCTGGGATAAAGTAAAACCCTATGTTTTTCCACCTGCTAGTGCTGCTTAACAGGTCTAACTGAGGGCAGCTACTTCAATGGATAAGCATTTAATGGGAGAGATGCAATTCTTAATTCTGGCAGCAGTAGTTATTCTTGCCTGTAGTTAATTAGTCCATCTGAGGAAGGTGTGATAACCTGCTGATACAAATCAGTGGCCTCAAAGCTTGTTCTAGAGGCCTTAACCAAAGTTCCCCCTTACCTGAATTTAATCACATATGGTGTGGTCAACTGCACACTGTACTCCTCCTGCAGGGCTGCTGCAGATATCTAAAGGAGTTTTCTATTCAGGCCAGGGAAAAGCTATGTTCAAAGTGCAGGAAGTTCCCCATGACTTATTATAGGAATCGATAGTCTTTTATATAAAAGGTGGGTGAACAAGTGTTAAGCAAAAAGGATTTCGAGTGTAACAGGTTTAAATTGGAATGTCTGCCTGCTTGACTCAGGAATATTACTGGGAAAGCTGATGCTCTGCCTTGTGGGTATATGCTTCAGAAGTGTCATGGACTGAAAAATAGGATGGCTGCTGTGTTATTGCATTGCTTCACTATGGTGGTTACAGCTTATTTTCAACAGACATTGATCAGGACTTTGTTATTTACCATTAACTGTTTCCCTGTGCTGCTTTCCCCTTGAAAAAAGTGTGATTTAATAGTCACATATCATAGTGAGAAATGGGACAGTAAGAGGAGCCCAAACCAGTTATGTTGGTTTTGTTTTCTTTCTTCAGTTTCTAGGAATAGGTAAAGCTTTCCTAGGCACTAAATAACTTGACTTCTTAAGGTCTGGGTTCGGAATTTGTTTTTCACTTTTGCATGCTCTTGACCTTCAGGAAAGTTGATATTCCCAAGAGCCAGTTTTGTAACACTTCAATGTTGAGATTAAGGCTGTGAATGAGTCACCCAGGATCCTTTCTGTTGTACAGTCTCTTCAAACCTTGAGAGGGGTCAAGAGCAAAGATATTTGTGAGACAATCTTGAAGAGATTCTCGAGTCCAACAGGTCCTTAGCTGTGAGTTTTCTCTTACGTCCTTTCACCTATGTTTCTGTCTTCCTTTAAAAAGAAAAACAAAACAAAACAAAAATATATCACAGTGGGTGAACTCTTTCGTTTCCAAGGATGAGCTAGAATGGTGAGGAAACTTCATAAAAACAGAGTCTTAAGTGAAAAGTCCACATTGATGAGCAAAAATTCAAATCCCTCACGTTATATTTATCACCAAAGAGGTATGCCAGGCTTGAAACTCTTTCCCTGACCTTGGCAGGTTTCCAGAAAAGAAGCTACACAATCTGGTGAGCTGTGATGCAGGTTGTGTAGGAATAATTCAGGGGGTCTATTTAAGGAACATATGCTGCATCCACTTATTTCTAACAGATGCAAGGATAAAAAGTTACTATCCTAAAGAGAAAGAATAACAAAAAATGTATGACAGTGGGGAACATTGTGAAACTTTCAGGAGAAAAAGCATTGCATTAAATTCCAGCAGGTAGCTTTTTTTTTCCTTTTTTGACAAAACATTGGCAAAAGTAACAGTAAGTAGTGATTTATTATTTTCAAAGATGACTTCTCTCTGATTGGGAACTGAGTTCTCTCTCACAGAAGAAGGATTCTAGTCTTGTTACATGTATATAAATTGAGAGTAATTGCCCATCAGGAACTAGCAGTGTCAGCTTTGAACCGCCATATATAGGATTGGATCTGTTCTACTTTCCTCCTTGTCTAGAACTGCTAAGAAACAGTGAATATTCACTTATTTTTTTCCATTAAGTAGTGTTAGAGAAGGGTAGTTGCAGCCGTTACCTGATTAGGACAAGGACTGCACAGGTAAAAGTGACTGGAGACCAGACCTGACACACAGCACCTTCCAGGACCTGAAGAGGGCCTACAAGAAGGCTGGAGAGGGACTTCATACAAGGGCTTGTAGTGACAGACAAGGGGTAATGGCTTTAAACTGAATTAGGGTCAGCTTAGATTAGATATTAGGAAGAAATTCTTTACTGTGAGGGTGGTGAGACACTGCAACACATCCAAAGAAGCTGTGGATGCCCCACCAAGGCCAGGTTTTGTGGGGCTTTGAGTAACCTCATCAAGTGGAAGACTGGCAGTGGGGTTGAAGCTAGATGATCTTTAAGGTCCCTTCCAACCTAAACCTCTCTATGACTTTGTGACGCCAATATCCATAAAGAACCTGGGTATAAAAGACTCCTCAGAAAGATGTTGAGCAACAATTTTCCTTCTGATGTGTGTGTGAATGCATCTTGAAGTAAAGGTGTAACCTACAGAGAGAAAAATCTTAAAAATAGTGTAAAAAATAACCTTGTATTTTCCACCTCAGTTTTCTCCCCTCTTGGTTGTATGATTACAATCTCCCATGTTTCCATGAAAGCAGCAGTGCCCCCAGGAAGTTGTTCAGTCTCCAGATAGCTGCACAAGAGATGCTCTAGGGCTCAGATTAGAAGGCAAGGGGAAGTTTGAAAACAAGTTTCAGAAGTCACCAGGCACAACAGCTATCTGTGCTTGAGAGCATTCTGTGATCCATTCACTGCTCCAGATGCAAGGTAGGCAACAGAGCTGAGCACAGTAGTAAGGAATGTAACAATTTTAGATGTCAGCTGCCTTTATTCTGAGACACAAAGATTTTACCTGAAGGCACCATAAAACCCATTCAGCAGTACAGCTTCTGTCTGTCACCTAATCTGACTCACCACAGCCATCAGTGGCTCTGTGCTGTAACTGGTACTTAACGGGCTGGAAAAATTGAGGGAGGATTGGTTTCTTGAAGTTCATGCAGAGCACAAAACACACACTTTTTTTGTCTTACTACCGGTTGCTGGTCTGTGTGTTTCTGGAGAAGAAGGGCAAGTCTTACTAAATATATTATTTGCTTATCATATTTCTTTTCTAAATATCTTTTACGGCAAATAGTGACTCTGTTTTTCTTTTTAATTCAGTCACATATTACCCATTAGGCATGTACTTTGTTTCGGAGACATGCATGGAAGCGTGCACATGTCTTACTAATTATCAGTTCTGAGATGTTCAAATAGTGACACCATTATGAAGACAGAGTTGTTTACTAGACCACATTTATACAGATGCTTGAGGTCTTTTCTCTGCTGTCACCAAATAAATATATCCCTCAGAGCACTAAAATAAGTTCAGAATCTACACAAAGTTTTATTGTACATATTTTGTTTTGTTTATATACACCATGGTTAAATTTTGTGGCTAAGAAGATTTTGTGCCTGACTGGGTTAAGGCTGGATTATGGCCTATTATTGTGATGGATATCATGCTCTAAGGTTAGTATCTGGAAACAATCTGTGAGTTTATGCAGTGCCCAATGGTGACAGTTCAAAATTTCTTAGCAAAACAGCAAATTCATCTTAGCAAAACAACAAGTTCATCTTCCCAAAGAGTGCTCTTTAACCTGAGTCACCTTGTCAAGCAGGTGACAGCAGATGAAAATCCACTGGTGTTCAGCTCCTTGTCCAACAAAGTCACTGTCTTTCTTTGCTATTTCAGAGTCCAGAAAAAAAAAGAGGATCTGTCTTTTTTGCAAACCTCTGCAGTCCTAAATGGTCAATACTAGCTCTCTGAACAGGGGTGAGATTCTGCCATATCTGCCTGTTCTCAGAGCTATTATTAGCATACACTAATGGTGAGGGGGAATTAAATATAAATCAGAAGGTATTTAGCCATGGTGGAAAAACTGCAAAACTTTAGAACTGTAGGCACAGAAAAAACCTAATTGGTGAGGTGGAACTATAGCTAAGATATTTTATTGACCGTTCAGCTCAAATTTTTTTCAGTTGAGGAGAGTGACACATTTCAGGAGAATGACACTTTCCTTTTCATATGATGTCTTAAGCAACCTTGTGAAAGAGAGTGGTTGTTTTTTAACACAGCCAGAACCTGTATGTTCTGTAACCTCAAGTTCAAATTGAAAAATGCTTGGAAAAGTATTTGCTACATCTGGTCAGAAAGTATTTGACCTCAGCTTTGCCTGTGTTTTTTTTTAACTTGGTCTTCATTTTTTGGACAGGCTAGCACTCCCCCTCCTCCCAAATTCAACTGTAAAACACTTTATTTTTCTATCAGATATGACACTTTTGCAGAGGACCAAAAATGTGATTATTTTAAGGAAAATAGTGTACAGAACTGTGCAGGAAATAGGTGATTCAATATCTTTCATATATTTTTGAGACAAAAATGCACAGTAACTTAGGATGCTCTTTTTTGCAAGGTGCTAGTCTGAGATGGTCCTTTGTCAAAGATATTGTCAAGAACAAAATTGTGAACAAACACCTGCTTGTTTATTGAAAGGCAGACACATCACTTGGGTGAATCCATTATGAAGGATAATGGGATATGTGGAATAAATTCCTTCAAAATTTCAGAAGGACAACTCTATTCATCTGGATGAAAAGCCATCCTTGCATGAAGCCAGAATATAAAATGATCATTCTAGGAAAAATCAGTAGCAATGGAATATTTTATCTTTTTCTTTGCAAGAGATTTTTTTTCTGCCTAATAAATCCAAATCTCATTTCAGCTATGAGACTAACAAATTTATACTGGAAAGTTAAAGTATTAGAAGGTGGATTTGCCAGATAATCAAAAGTAGCTCTTTATGGTTTACACAAAATCAATACAAGATACTTTAAAAAGCAGTCAGCAGTTTTAGTTTCAGTAGCTTGCCAGATGTAACTGCACACATACATATTGGCTGCACCATGTAGCCTGAATCATTCAGATTCTTAAATGAGCATTTGCCACTGACAGTATGGAGAAGCCATGTCCTGCAGACTACACTGCCATGCTGGTCTTTGTAAGCCATCGTAAAACTGAATCAGAAAGATCCTATTCCCATTGCCTCAGATAAATTACACTCACTTCTTTGGCTGAGACACATGAAAATTTGCCCTCCTGATCTATTTCTATATCTAAAAAGTGTATGCACAAAAGAAATCACATATAAAATAAAAATGTATTTTTCTATATAGGTCATTTACAGACCTGAATGCCCTGGTTTACAGCTGTAAGAAGAGCGTGGAAAAGACTTGGAGAGTGACTATCTCGCTTCTGTGGGAAAATGGTAATCCGAAACTCTGAAATTTGTGGGAAAATCTCTTCCTTCAGGGTAAAACCATGGGCCCCAGAAGTATGACCATGTAATAATAAGTAAAACACCTATTCATCTTTCTGCCTTCGTGTAATCTTGTTGTACTTCTGCCAGAGATAGTTCCACAGAAATAAGCCTGTGTCAAAGGAACAGTTTCCTTCCATCTTCTCCTTTATAGCACAATTTTTAGACCCATTTGCAGCACGGAGCACTAGAAGACAGCAAAAAAGTCAGTGTAAAGGTAACAGCTACACTGTTATCACAAGAAATGTCCCTGGATCTCCTTAGAGCTGGCCTAGGATGAGGAACAGTTAAAGAAGGAATGATTTTTCTGTATATTTGAGGGAAGGGTTTTAGAAGCTTGAATAATTCTTCAATCCATTACAAATGTTTCTTGAAATATCCTATCACTCTAAGGGATTAGGAAGTAAATACTTATCTCTGTTGTTTTCATTTGTTTATTTTGCATTTGACTGAACTTTGGGTATTGCCAATTTCACAGCATATGACTACCCACTGGTGGGAACAGAGAGCAGAGATAATGGTGATATTAGTTGTCACAGTTCTTTTCCTGGGATGCTCTGCGATGATGAAGTTCCTTTTTTTCCCCTTGTGGGCCAACATGTTAAAGAATCACTGGGATTTGGGCCTCTGGCTTCTGTAGTTGCACTACCAGCTCTCCTCAGGCCTCCCAACTGGGAATATCTGCACCTGTGCTCATGTTTCATATGACAGCAACAGCAGGATAGTAGGAGAAGACAGGAAAAATCCCTGACTTTCCTAGTAAAACGCCTAACATCAGCACTGCTTCTTTGGCTTCTCTTCTTTGAGATGCATAATGACCATTTTACTCCAACCCAGCAAAGCATTTTTCACGCAGACTTAACTCTGGGTGCATGATTCAGAGGCAATAGGACTACTTGCATAAGGACACAGTTGTAGAAAACAGCTTGGAGATATCTTTGTGTCGGACCAAAGGCAGGCTTCTCAACCAGCCAAATCCTATTTGAGATTCTCAAAGCCTCGTAAATGGTCACAATAGCATCTGCTCAAATGTCATTTAACATGAGTGAAAGTGCTGCTGTCTCAGAAACAAACAGGAAACAGGAGATTTACTACATGAATTAAAAGCAGTAACAAATAAATAATGTTCTTGGGATACTGCAAGGGCAGTGAAGGAGAATGAGTCACTTCCCATTTGCAGCAATTATTGCAAGGAAAGAGTCTCATTGTATTTTTTGGGTTTTAGAGTTTGCACTACAATATTCTTCACATGAAAAATCCAAACCTACCTACATGCAAAGGTAGAGGTTGCTGGAAGTTTTGGAAGGATTTTGAGTAAAAATACAAAAATCTTGGCAAGTTCTGTAAAGTGTTTAATCTGGAATTGCCTGGAGGACTGAATGCTTTGTATTCCTGCCCCCTGGTGCAAGCCCCCCCTAACATCCAAATTAAGCTCTATTAATCAAGAAGGAATTACATTATTTGATTCAATACCCAGAATACTGAGCACAATGAAATAATAAAAAAAAAAGGCAGTTATAGAGACACAGCTGATGTCTTTCTCCACAGACGTGCAGTGTCTGACTCCAGTGGAGCTATTAGTGAGAGAGCAGCGGGGTTTAGATACATCGCCACATCTCAGAGTGTGGTAAATTGAGGCAGCTCCATTAAAGTCAGGCACGGCACAACTGCAAGGTGAGACAAGAGTCCCCTGCCACCTGCATGATTAAGAGAGAGCCACCCTGTGAGTGCTGAAGTCCTAATCTAACACTACCCTAAGCAGAGATGCTGGCAAGTGTAGAAGGCACAGAGTTTATGGAAAAGGAATACATAACTGCTAATTACTATCTTACTGACCCTCTTAGGGTGCCATAAATGTGCAGAAATTTAAGCAAGGCAGTCATACTTGTCAAAGAAGCTTGCTTCATGCTCAATGAGAATCACTAATATAGAGATTGATTCTGCTGCCCATCAATTGGAGTTTCTAGTTGTTTTAAAGGGAAAATAAACATGCACTTTTGTAAAATTATGCTTGAGTGGTTTGATGGAATTTTGTTTCTTATTTAGGTGTAATAAAAAAAATTAAAAGAGTAATGAGTCGATACAATTTTGAGTAAAGTGCTCGAGAGAGCAAATAACACTTGTGTATTTGTCTATTAACTGATGTAATTGTGTCAGGTTTAGGAAGTGAACAAGATCTAAAATAAGATATGAATTAAAATATAAAAATATATTGAAAAGTTCTTTAGACCAGTTGTCAGTAAATTTTCTTGTATATGAATTCAGTATCTTTCTCTCTGAGTATCTTTAGGCAAAAAGCCATTATTGTGGTTTTCAGCAGTTAAAAAAGCTAACTCTCCTCATTTTCTACTTAACTACAGCTTTGACTCAATATAATCGTGGTAATGCGGCTGGTCAAAATTAAGCTAAAGGATACAGCTATAATTTAGCTCAATTGAAAACTAATGTAAATGTGGAAATCATGAAATTCTATTGATGCAACTTTATTAATACTATAATGTATCTCAGTGCACAAGGAAGCACGGATAAGATGAAATCTTGTGCAAGGCTTGCATATTCATTTAATTAAAGGCCAAAAAAGTTTTTTTTTTCTTTTCACTCAAATAGTGTAGAAATACTTCTTTATCAAGGTACTATTAAAACTAGCTGAGAAGCTGTATTCCTTCTCACAGTATTCTCTTTAATGCAATTGCTTCCCTACTTCATGGATGTACTGTTTTTAAAACCTGAATAAAAAGATTGGGCTTCTGAATAATAAAAAAAAAAAATCCTCAGAGTCCACTTTCACCCACCTACAGGGACGAGGAGGAGGAAGAAATAAACCCCAGTTTATCCTTTCTGAGATGTGCAGTGTTTTCTGAGAGCTGCAATCCATGACAGCACCCTGTGTGTACACAGCACTGAGGACAGAGCACCCTATGCAAACAGAGTGTCACGGTGCTGTACCTGGTGTCTGCTGGGACTAAGCCACTGAGAACAAATGTGCTTCTATATGGCTTGGCATCTGATCAAACCAAGAGTTTACACACCACCTGAAAATCCTGCTGAGCTCTTCGATTTTGTCAAACAAAAATTATCCGCCCCCACAACTGCTCAGCACCCCCCCAGCTGCTCCCCCAGCTGAGACCCATATTTGCTTCTACAGTGTCACGGAACAGCAACAATTGACAGCTCTTTAAATAAATAATGGCAATACTATAAAGTATACTACGAAGGTCAGCTGTCACTGTAAACTAATATAGCTCTGAAAGGAGGACTGGGAGACCTGCAAAACACATTGAGATGTAGAGAGCTCAAACTAGCAAAGAGAGCTCAACCTAGCAAAGCTGAGAGGGGATTTGATTCCAGTTTATAGATATATGTGAGGGGAGAAGCCTCTCATTCTTGACAGCACTTTGGTTTAGCAGATAAGATGAAAGTTGGATAAAATGAAAATGAACAAAACTTGAAATGAAAATGTGTGCACATTTTTCATACTAGTCTAGTATTATAACAGATTTTGAGGTATGTGACAGACCACCCAGCCCTTGAATTATTTAAATCTCAGTTGCCTGTCTTCCTTGATGTCTTTCAAGTGCATTGCCATTAGGCCGGACTCAGGATTTGTTCAAAGGAATTTTATGCCAAGTCTTTACAAGCTTTTAACCAAGTGATCATATTGTTTTTCTGCAACACTAACATCAATAAATGGAATTGCTGTTCTGATTAAATCAACTACAATTTTGACTGTGCTTTTTGCTGGAATAAGATTTTATTTCACAAACACATAAATGTTTGCAGCTTGTGCTCTTGGCCCAAATATCTTAATATTGCCTAATTATATGTGGTGACTGCTTATCTTCCAAAGTGAGACTGGTGATGCCTGTTAAACAAAACAGAAGCTGATTGCCTCTAGGTGCTGCCCATTACAACTCATTTCTTTTACATGAGGTTCACCATCTTCCTCTCAATCTCCTAAAATATATGTCAAGACATTTGTGAAGTTAGCATGGTTCACTGGACCTTGTATAAATAGATTGTAATGGAAGAAATTTTATCTCAAAACATTTGAAACTATGGTACTATTAAAAATGGAGCACATCCATTAGGTTTACTGTCTTTCTGGTAGCTTCACTTGAGATTCAGGTAAATCTCTGAGATTAAAATTTCCCATGACTTGGTTTGCTCTTGACTTTCACTGTTCATATCATTTGCCATCCTGTGAAGTTTTGAAGGAGATTTTATAGAATAAAACAGCTCTTCAAAACAAAAGTGAATAATAGAAATAATAGATTAAAATATGTACTTCTGTAGATACTAACTAGTAAAAATATGAAGAAACATAATTTAAAAGTGTAGAGTGCTTGTGAATGGAATCTTTTCTGCCAGTAATACTATTATTACTGGCAATTAGATTAACAAAGTTATTGACTGATTACAGAAAAGGCTGCATTTTTTCCTGTCCCTGATAACCAGGTACATGATGGATAAGGCAGGCATGCACAAAGCACAATACATCATTAATCTTTAGGTCTAATGGGGTTATTAGTACTGTGTCAGCAGATCAAACTAGCACATCCATCTGCCTATCAGAAAATATTACACGCTCTACAGCGCTCAAGAGACAGAAAACTGATACCAACTGATAGACCATCAGAACATCCTTAAAGTCTGGCATAATTCTCTCACTGCCACTTCAGTTATGTTAGTCTGTAGATTTACTTTTTTCAGGGATTTGAGAGGAGTAGGGGTAAAAATGAACAAATCCTTAAAACTGTGAAGTCTATTCTGTCTATGATAAAAGGAAAAAATATTTTTTTATTATTTTGAGGAAAGGTAATTCTTAGAGGAAGTTTTTTCAGAGTTATAGTGAGAGCCATCACAGATATACAATATAATCAATATTAATTCAGTGGCTTGAAATGTGGACGCAATTATAGCGTAGGCAAACAAAAGGGAGAAGCTTCTCTATTCGGTGACTCATGTTTTTCTATGTGTAAGTCATAGAGGTGATTATTACACATCACAGGAAAATTTACATGTTTTGATTTGATATTTTACAATCCTTCCTGTTCAGCATGCCATGTAAAAAAAACAAGTGCTATCTGCTTTCAGATTCAAAATACTGTTGAGAGATTATGCTGGAAATGGACATGATCAATGCAGTTTTTGCATGTACTTCAGAAGAGATGGGGTATGAATTAAGGTGCAAGACAACACATGAATGCTTGAGCTAGTCTGTTATAACAGGGTTAGCAGTGCTCCCTGGGCAGCATGCCATAACTTGTAATAATTTTGCTTCCTGTTAAGTAAGATGGTTTAAGCTGGACTTGGAGTGCTAACTCACACTTCTATATTCGGCACTGCAATGCGCCACAAGCTTTAAATGGAAACCGCTAGATGTTGGAAGGGTAGGAGGAAAAAGGATGCAAGCTTAGACACAAGGCAGCCACAGTGCCAAGTCTGTTGAATATAAGGTGAAAAAGCTGACCAGAAGTGGAAAGCAAAGTTTATTAACAGTGAGGTGTTGTTATTCTCCTAATTTTGACATAAAATCTGAGTATGAGCCTTTTTTCATTGAAACTTCATTTTTGTTCTTCTTGAAAACTAAATTGATGGTTGACTGACATTCATTTCATTCTGCTAATGAGAAAAATAAATTTTATGTACTCTGTAGATACCCATGCTGTGTCAGAGATTTCAGGCAAATTATCTCTCCATACTTTTTTAGGTGGTATTTTATTTTGGAGGACAGATTTTTATCCTCTTAAACATTCTTGCCGGTGTCATGCTGAAATTACTGTCTATGTAGTGTTTACTTCTTACTAGTCCATTTTAATAAAATATAATGATTTCAAGTGTTTTTCTTTCCTTTTAGTAAGTATGACCAAAGAACATTATCTTAGGTCTGGTATTTTGGTCTTCTGGATGAGATGTTTAGTATAAAACTGAAGAAGATGAGTGACCTCTAACTTACATAGTTGCTTCCTAAGTTCTGCCGATTAGTCCAGTTGAGATTTGATTAATACTAAATAATTGATTAATACATAAGATTATCACCCCATTTAGTCCTCCTTTATTTTTTACTTCTTTATCTTTTTATATTTACAAGTCAATATCTATATCAAGGACAACCTGATTCTGCTTTTTTACTTCACTAAGCTGTATGTGAAAGCAATTTTTTAGTCTTCCTTAAGTATTTTGAATTGTGTGGAGAGTAGTCCCTCTCCTGTTATTTCTTTAAATGAATTTCACTGTATTAAGAGAGGAAATGATCACTTCATATTTCCCAAGCATCCAGAAAGCCCCTACCTTCACACAACAAAATAATACTTTCTTTGTTGCCATTTCAAAGCCCTATGCAAATATTAAAGTCCAAATAGCTCTGTGTGAGAGAGATAAGTACTGGACTATAATCAACTCCATTACCTATAAAGCTTTACTGTTCAGCTTTATATAGTATTTCTACAAGCCAGCAGATGGAAATTAAAGGTGATCTAATTTTTTATTCTGAAGATTTCAGTAAACAGCATGAATTGACCTACTGACATTTGAATTGCTTTTATCCATGGTTGTGATATTACTTTAAATTATCACTTGTGTCACACAGTAGCTGCTCTCCAGGCCAGTGGAGAGTATATTCTCTGGTAACCGGAATCCTGAACTTTCTACAGTCATCCCTAGCCTTCCCCACATCAATCAATCTCTCAGCATCAGTAACTACAAGCCCTTTCATATTTTCTTTCTGACCCAATGGAGAACACAAGTCAGATATGATTTTCCTTCCTGAACCAATCTCATTGCAGTTATTAGCTTCCTGTTTTCCTTGTCTTCTTAAAAATTGTTAGTGAAATATATTGTGCATTGAAAACTGCAAGTATGCATGGAGCAAAATTATATATAAAAATTCCAAATTTGAGGAAATTTAAAAAGAAATATGAAACCTCCAACACTTTGTGTTTCATTTTGACATTTTGAGGTGAACTTTAAAAACTAATTTTAGTTTTAAAAATGCAAATGTTTATAAAAAGAAAACACTGGAAATTAAATTGAATTGAACATCAGTCTAAAAAATAACTTATTTTAGATTCTTTTGAGTACTATAAATGTGATTCTTCACATGTAAGTGAAGTGAGACAAGGGGAAAAAAGTCATCTCTGTACATCTGTAATATAGTACAACATGTCAAAGCACAGAAAAATAAGCTGTGTCTACTCAGATAACCTCTGATCGCTTTCTTCTTTTGCACTGGACTCACTGCTGCAGAGTTCCTGATCTTTATCACTGAATTCATTTGCCTGAACTTTATGTCCATTCAGTAATAGGATCATCAAATCATAAATGTTTCCTCTTATGAGTTAGTTATCTATCTTTTCTGATGAACAAGGCGTATATGAACAGAAGAGATCCTGGTTCTTCATCACAGTGACCTAATCCTTTCTTCTTCTTTCTGAATTGACATTTTAAAAAGAAAGAATAACTTTCTGCTTTCTCATTCATTTTAGGAGCATTAGGCTTATCAAATTCCTTTCACACTTACTTGTGTCATAACCTTCAGAAGTACAGAGAAGTTCCCAGCCTCTTTCTGTGGGCTCCATTTGGGTTTTGCTTTCATTTTTATCCTTTCTGTTCCTGGCATCTAGCCTGTATATGCGCATATTTCTTGTTTTCACTCTTGTGTGGTGTTTCCATGTTTTTCTTGTTTTTTTCATTAATCTGGAGAATAGGAAATACATCTTGTTTTCTGGTGTGTACACAGAGGTTTTGTTGTTGTCCTTTACCCTTTGCCGTTTCTTCATTTCCAGGTTACTTCTGCCATGACTGAAGGAAGTTCTGATGGTTGCAAAGAGAGAAAAATTTGGTAAAGAAAATAATTATATTTCTATTTATTTCAATGAAAATGAGCTGATATGGAAAAACTGGCAACTGTTTTTCTTGTTTTGTCACATTCTGCCCCTCATGCTTCCAACTCAAAGCATTTCTCTTAAATTTTGGAATCTAAGAGAACTTGGGGGCACCTAATGGAGGTGCCACTGGCCTATGGTTTTGCCCCCTCAAGACTTTGCACACACAAGCTCTTGCATAATAAGCTATCTGGTAGCCTAAATGCATGGCACTATATCTGTGTGAAGGTGGGTCCCTGTCCCTGTCCCCAGGTCATGTGTGCCTGATACCTGTTCCTGATTGGGTGGTTTGGGAGCCTGGGAGCTGAGGGGGGAGAAGGTCCAAGGGAGTCTGCTCGGGAACTCCAGCCAGGCAGCTGGAGGAATAAAATCATCTCTGAACATCTACAAAAATACCGCTTCATCTGCCCTTCCAACTCCATCGCTGTCTTATATATTGTTGTAAGGGTTCCCTGCACTACAACATATCTGCAGCCAAAAGTTGCCTGCAATCTCCTTATTAAAGGTGAAATGAAATAAAGGCACAAGATAAAATTTTGGAAGACTATACACGCCCCATGCCATGTCCAAGAATGGTCACGTGCCCAAGTATCTCCTATCCTCCATATGAAAAACTATGGTCATGGGGTGAAGGACTGTGTTGAGGAAAGTCATGTTTCTGTGGATGGGTGGGGATTAAACCCAATTCTGTAGCCTGCATATTCTTGTGAAATTATTCAAAATTATTGAGTCAACACTCGACTGAAATCAGTGGACAGATTTCCATCATCCTTAGTGGGCTTTGAAGGGTTCTGCATTATATACCTTAATTTGTAAATGCTGTATTAGACAGGACATTTTAAACTGTGTGATTTGTTTAAAACTAAAAAGATTTTTTTTCTTAAATCTGTTTTTCACTGTTGAAAGTGCCTGTATTCTCCTTCCCAAGAAGGATTGAGTGGTTTCATTTTGAGTCCACACATTATTAAGCACAGATTCATTTTAGTTCCATAAAATATTAAATAGTCTTCCAGATAAAACTGTTTTTGTTTCCCACATATACCAAGCTACTTGGTTCTCATAACAATGAAAGCCAAAATAAAATATGCGAACTGCAATCAGATCACTCTGTTTATTTGCAGTGCTAATGTCATTATTTGGGTCAAAGGATTTTATTAACTATTGAAGATTCAGGAACAAATGATCCAAGAAGACCTTTTTAGTAGCAGATGTGACTAAAAGATTGACACACACAATGCCAGTTAAAAACCAATGACATAGCTCACTGAGGAAAGCTGGGACAATGATGCAGACCAAACCTATATTCAATCAATGCTACTTTCAGTAAAATGGGGTGTGAAGCCAATGGGAGATTTGTCTGTGCCAGAAATACAAGAACCATCCCAGAATAACCTGCATGGTCCCAAGCCGACAACAAAATGTTGTAAATAAGACTTCTAATCAACACTTTATTCACTGTGACAATCTAACATGTTTAATTTGTGTTTTGTCCCTCTAAAGCCAGTGAGGTTATCGCCACTTGGTTTGACTGAAGCAGGCCAAAGCTCTCTTTCTGCAGCCCAGCAAGTGAGGAGACTGCCCCTAAACTGCCAAAGTGTGTAAGGTTGTGAACACACCCAACGACTTCACTGATATCACTCCTCTGCCAAATATTAAGGGAAGCAATTCCTCCTTGGCACAAACCTTGCCCATGCATGCACTTCCTGACTCCTAGCTAGCCCACAGCTTACTTTCCAACATGCTCTGGTGCACTCAAGCAAAACAAGTTATTATTGTGCCCTAAACATTCACAGCTTACTTTAAAAATGAATTTTCTCATAAGCTGAGATAAAAATGCACCTCCTGCTAGATGCTAATTGTATTCAGAGGCATAGCAAGAAGAATCAGACTGCAGTGAGATGGACAAGGAGGTGCAAATAAGAAATTTTCTTGGTTGGTGTACTTACTCAGGGATGCCCCAAACAAGGTTCTTTCATTCTTTTTCCCAAAGAAGGTTTGTGCTATTTTAACAAAGAACAGTCTGTGACTAGAAAAAAAAAGAGGATCAAAGAGGGAAATTCAAAGGCAATTCAGTAGGCAAAGGAGTAGCTATCTTATTCAAGTTATCTAAACCTGAAGAAATTTCCAATTTTGCTCTAAAGGCTCAGTATAAAACTCACAGAAATCCATTATAATCTTTCCACTCCTGTAGCTTTGAACGAAGCTCTTCTCACTCCCTTTAAAATCATTTTCGTACCTTTTTTGCCCACCTTTAATTCAGCTGTGATATCACATCCATTACAGCTAGCATCACTCCAAAAATGTAATTGCCCTACTGTGGAAAACGGTGAGAAGAGATTAATTAACATCTTCATATCTCATCTTCTATATAATGACTTTGTCATAACTGAAATTGTCCTTCTCTTATCATATTGTCATTTTCTCCAGGTTTTAACTGGGTGTTACACTTGAAAAGGTCAATTATGGTAAGTTCAAAAAAATACATGAAAGTGAAGATGAACAACTGACATTTAACCTAAGTGATGATGCTCTGCTTTTTAACTGTGAGTTTGATTAATTTAAAACCAATTTGGATCCATTCTTTGCTTCATTGCCTGTGCAGTGAAACTCTAAAAATTTGACCCAAGGGAATATAATTCAAGATGGAATAGATGCTCAGTAGATATATATGTCTCACTCTCATAAATTCTCTAAAGTACTGAGCAAATGCAATAAAATTAAGGGAGTACTTTCTTTTCTCCTTTTTCACTTTTTTTTTTTTTTTTTTTTTTTTTTTTAAAGTAGTTCTTTTGTTACTGTGTGATATTTCTACCTAAAAGGAAAAAACCATGCCTGTTTCCAGAAGTACATCTCCCTTTGATTTACTGACTCTGCTTTGGAAAGTGTTTGCTTCCATTACAATCTACTGCTGCAAGTGCTAGTAAATGAGTAAACTCCTTCTAGTAAAACTGTGACATATTCTAATTGGTCCTGAGCTGGAATGACAGCACTATAACTCTGCTTTATCCATTGATCTGTTTAAGACTTTACTCTGACATCATTCACTGAAAGTTATACCCTTCCTTGAGTCAACTGAGTGATTTGCACAAAAAAGAAATATTGGAGAAGACACCTCAGGTTTATGTATATTTTTCTTTTTTGCATGCCTTTCTGTGGAGTAGCGCAGTCCACACTATTTTTATTGTGGATATTTGGAAAATAAATCAGAGATGAGAGTGATGACTTCTTAGGATTTGTTTCTTTGACGTCCCCAGTCCCTTTTCTTCTCAATTGTCTGGCCTTGCTTAGTTGCCTCACTGCACTAACAGCTTGTCCTATATCAGCAAACAAAAGTCCTTTGACTTCTCCTTATTGTGTTCCTATACCTTTCTGAAATCCCCAGGGCAGTGTTTCTCTCCTAGATGGCAAAAATCCTACAGAAACCCTTCCTAAAGCATTGATATTTCCTCATTGAGTCAATTTGTGTTTGGGTCACTCCTCTTTCAGCTGCTGAACACACCTGGCCATCCCCACCCATCAGGGAACCTGTGTGATCAGGCTCACAGGGTTGCTTCAGCCTGACCTCCCCTGTTTGCAGCATGACAAAGGACAGTACATGCACACACCTATCAGCAGCTTTGAACAGCAGTCTGAACACTAAACCTCAGGTGTGTGCTTTTCTTTATAATGAATTTGTCACCTGGCAGTTCCAAACAAGGACAGAACATTCAGCCATGTTTTCATACTAAAAAAATAAACCTCTTTTTACGCAAATATAAACTGATCATTTTATCACGGTTTGAAAGTATATTCAGCTTTTATTCACGGATGTATGCAGGTCTTTTGTGTCCCACCAACTCTCTTGGTTATTCCCCCAACAAGAAAATTACTATATAACCCAAGGATAATGGCACAGCTTTGTTTAGTTTGCTTCTAGGATATTATCTGAATTCCTTTAACTCCTTTATTTATTTATTTATTCATACGTATGTCTCCTAAATGTGTTCCAGCTGCCTACATAATTTTAAACTTACTTTCAATTGCAGAACATTATATGTCACTCAGAGATGCAGCACTCTTACTGAATGACCTACAGTCTCACCTGTGGTAGATTTACTGTGTGCATGCAAGTTCAAGCTCTCCATCATAAGAAAATTATGTAGCAAGTTTGACTGAAAGGAGTTGTTCCAGCTTCTGTCTGCAGAGTTTATGTCCTGATATTCTTTAAAAAATTGTGTCTTACTCTCTTTTCTCAGATCATTTTTTTTCAGTGTCTAATTTTCCTCTCTATTTATCTGTGTACTAATGCACTCCAGGATCCTGTTCCCTACTCTTTTCTCACAGGAGGACTGCTTAAGTCTACGGTGTCACAGAGCAGCTAGTAGTATTTAGTGACCTCCTGCTCTATTAGATGGAAATTGATTTTCCTCTTCCAGGCAAGTGAAAAATCCATAATGTGCTCCATCAACTTTGTTTGTGCAGCAGAACTGGCAACTGAAGTTACAGGTGAAGATACAGCTCTTCAGACATCATAAATGACAGTATCTTTTCTCAACATCCCAGTAAGCAGACTGCAGTAAAGTACTACTCCAGCAGTTTGCAGTAAACCTGGTAAGGACTTGCTGGCTGACATTTGTCTGGCAACATGTGTTGCTGAATTCCCACAATTACATTTCACAACTGCAGAGTGTCCTATAACAAGTTACATTATAAGGCCACAAATAACAAAATCTGTAAGTACTTCCAGGCCATTGCCCCAGACTTAATTGGAGAAATACTACCCAAAGAACAGTGCACAGTGGTGCTTCTGTGCATAGAAAGCCAAAGCCAAGACATTCTTCTGATGACAGCAATTTACCTACTCAGCCACAGAATTAAAGAATATTAATCAGTATTTAGTACAAGTCTTTGCAAATAAGTATTCAATACAATGAGTTCAAGTACTGCCACATCTTTGGGAATTTTCAATTACTGTCTGAACAGCAGTGCTTTTTGAGCACTCCTTCATTTTAGGGGTGCTGCTCCTGGGTTCAGATGCATAATTTTACCTCTGTTTTCATCTCTGAGCCTGAAACATTTCAATTAGGAATAAGAATGACCAAAAATATCAACACTCAAGAATTACCGTAATGTTTCTTTGTTTGACCTTACTTTCATTTGCAGAAGCTCAAAAACAATTAGTAGCCATGGAATATGTTCACCCAGATCCCATATAACATCCTTTTATGTGAGGAGAGGGAATGGAGTGGAACCTTGGTCGCCATAGCTCACCTTGATGGGTGCCTAGCTGTATGAGGTATTCAGACACCAGTCTTGGCTGCAGTGTAAGAACCTGCACAGAATACAGTCAAGCTAAAAAAGAAATGGGAAGTGGAATATGTAGACATTAACACCAAGGGAAAAGTTCTTCCAACATTACAGAGAACATATTTTCTGGGAACAATGTCCTCTTTGTTTTTATAGCAAGCTGGATGGAAATTTCCAGGCAGATATACACACAGCAAAAGACATTAAAACAGACATTCACATGATAACGAGGGAGGACAGTTAAAAGATAGCCAGAATACAGTCATAAAGCAAGTAGGAGTATTGTTTAAGCATAAGAAATTTCTTATTTTATCATAATTTCCTGTGAAAACAACATCCGCCAGAGGATAGAAAAGAGTATAGAGAATTGGTAAATTGAGGTTCCAATTCATCCAAGCACCTCTTGTGCAATCTAGATAGATGATATAGCCTCAAGACAATTAATGGGAGTGTATTTGCATGTAAAATGAGAATATGAATATCCCCTTTCTTTATCTTAGAGTTATGAAACATCACATAAACTGTAACTTTCAGGAGAGATAATAAGAACAAAATGTTATTAACATCTTATCAATAGTTCTATTGTGTTTTCATTTTATCTGTTAATGGCCACGGTTTCTAGAAATAAAGACTGCGACCTTGTGAAGTCAGGCTTTCTCTTGAAGCAGGGCACAGTATGAAAGGACTGCAACAATTGTCTTGTTCTGTGTGTTATGTCTTTGACACTCAATTTTTCTGAAGAGGCAGAGCTCACGAGGGAGCCCTGCAAAGCTGGTAGTTCCTATGAGGGAGATCCAGCTCCATCATTCTGGAGTTGCACAGAGGGAACTACACTAGCATGACTGGGGTGTTAAACCCCAGACAAAAGACAGAGAGAGAATTGTGGCAGACATGAAATTTAAAGAATCTTCTGCTTTACAGTACCCAGTTTGTCACCTCCAAATTTACTCTTTACAAAAGTGTGTGCTCATGAATGTACTTACAGAGATGAATATACGTATGAGATACAGCAGGCATGGACTTATTCAGTCCTGCCTCTATTTGGAAGGACATGCCTATAGGTAAAAAAAAACAATCAAAAAATCTGGTGTCCTTTACTATATGAATTAGCTAAAAGACAAACATATTGACAAAGGAAAGATTATTAGGATTTTGAAATGAATTAAACTTTGAAATTTATGCCTGAAGGAATGACTTGAATTAAAATACAGTATATCATTACTTTTGTACCTGTTAAAATCTGCTAGAAAACTCCTACTGGATGGTACTACAATGATTCATCTAGACCAGCACACCACCCTGACAGTAGCAAATAGAGCCACTCATCAGCAAGGGGAAAAATAGGAGTCTGGATAGTTCTTCAAATCCATTCACCTGTTCTTCCCAACTTCCACAGCCATTGCATTAGGCACATCAGACAGTACATGCCTGCATATTGCCTTTAGTATCTGCTCGTGTATCTGTTCAGGAATTTGTTCAGAATCTTTTGCTACCACTCATTCTTTTACCTCTACAAACTCCTGTGGCAGCAGCTCCTATAGTTCATCAATTTCTCTGTAAAAAGGTATTTTATTCGTCAGTTTTAAACTGATGTCCCACTATTTTTAACAAGTACCCCTAATAATGCTGGTGGGGTGGAAAACTGCCCTGCAGTCACACAATCCACTACATTCATCATCTTGTAAACCTCAGTCAACCTGACAGCATGCCCTCTCCTCACCAAATTTAAGATCCCAGGCTGTCCAAACCCTTCAAACACGTGGAATACTTCATCCCTTGATTGTGTTTTTTGCCCTCCTCTGCTTCCAAATCTGCTACATCTGTCTTGGGATGTGGAGATTGAGAGTGCATTAAATATTCAAGGCATGAGTACCAAGGGTTTTACAGAGGCAAAACACAACCCTCTCTCTTTTTATCAAGATTCTTCCTCACAGTGCTCAACATTTTGTCATCTTCTGTTGGCTACTGCTGCACATGGATATGATCATCCCAGAGAATAACCCATGGTGACTCCTCTGCCTCTTTCCAGAGTCTAACATCAGCAGCAAATGTTTCAGACTCCTTAAATGTAGTCTAAAAAGGGCATTTTTTACAGCTGAGATCAGAACTGGTATGTGGGCTGGTGTGTGTTCTCTGCTCCTCCCACATTAACCAGACCTCTTTTCATGATAAGGCCAGCTGGAAGAAGCTCTGCTCTCAATAATCCCTTGCAGGTAGTTTTCTCTTCCTTACAGTTCACCAATTCTTTGTATTGCCATAGAAGGGGTCAGGATTAAGTCTGCTGTTACCGTTGCATACAGCTACATTTGGGAACTAAAACTGACCTTTTGTGTCTCTGGCCTTTTTCCCTCTCTATTTGCTCCTCTTCAAGTGCAAATCTGGAGCAAGTAGAAAAGAAAATATTGTCTCTTCCAGAGTAGAAGCTGTGGGATAAGTGCTGCCTTCTGTCCTTCTGCCATTTGGGCAAAAGTCACGTCCGTTATGGTTTGTGTTTTACATTTGCTATGTGTGTTCTTTCTTCCATTTGTTCTTGGGAGAATGATTCTTTCTCAATGGAATGCTATAAAGCTGGTGCTTTAAAGGTCCTCCCTACCCACTTACAGGTACCTATATTTTTGTTTTTAATCAGGTCAAACAATTTACTTCCATCCTGCATGAAGGTAATTTGAGGCTTCTGCATTTTAGACTTTCTTTTAGAGTTTGCCCCAGGGATAGTAATAACAAAACAGTAAATAGTGTATTACAGCTCTTACAAGGTTAAGATGCTTATTCTATTTTGAAATGTCAATGTTTTGCTGTTTCCAGCAGTACAGTGCAAATCCAGGACAATGCCTTTTTAAGCTACTAATGTAAAATGTTAAAGGTTTTGTAGCCTGGACAATTCTTAGCATAGTCCCCCGTACAAATCAGACCTGCTCATAGGAACAATGGGGTAAAACCTCGCATTAAATAGACTTTATTAATTTATATGATGTATCAATTCAGCTGCTTCCACAGGAAAGAAATACCCACTGCATTTCCTCACCCACTTACTACCACCTTCACTTCAATTTTCTCATCCCTTCATTATCCCTCCAAACATGAATTTTAATATAAATCTTATGACTTTGAAGAAAATCATGTATGCTAATGAAAAAAAAGTAAAATCATGGTTTTGTAGTAAACTGATGGTTAAGTCAGAACAGGTACTCTTACTGCATGAGCTAAAAGCCTGCCTGCAATGTCAGTTTCAACCGCACTTTAGATAAATTCTGACTCTGCCCCACAAAAAAAAAAAACCCAAAACCAAAAAACCAGCAAACAAAAAACCAAAAAACACCTAACCAAAACAAAAAAACAGTACCGACTGTAGAAACCAACCAGACTATTACAGGAATTTGCCATACTGAAATACTTTTTAAAAATGGTTGTTGATAAGTTGATCAGGTTACTGAGTTAAAATACAGTGATCCACCATCAACAGTTATCCAAAACTTATGGCTGTTGCTCTCTACTTTGAAAGCTTTGCTTGACTGCAGCACAATTTCAAAAGTCCTGAACTTGTATAAAGCTGCACAGTTAGGCAATGTATTAGTACAATTTTTGTAGAGGAAATTTTGTATCATTTTGTAACATGATCTGCACAGAAATGAGCAAAACCACAGGCTGTCCTGTCATCAGGGATGCATCACCATGCCCCAGTTTCAAAATCTAGGTGGCCAGCCTTTCCGGTCACTAAGAGACTTAGTAAATGTGTGTGTCAAAGCCTTCTGTCTCTCTCACATGCAAGAGCCACTCCGTTCTTTTTCAACACCTTTTTCAAGGTTTTTACTCTTGTTCTTGTGTAGGAAGAGAGGGAAAATATGTTTCTTTTGTGAGAAATTCACATTGCCCAGCAAACCATCTAAATCAACAGCCCATTTTTGGGCATGAGGGCACATCCATATATTGATCTATAGGTGTGCATTGATATATATATATACATGAATTGATATGTAGATGCTGCATTCCAAAAGAAGTGCTAGGAGCATTCAACTCTAAGTGTAATGATGTATTTTAGGAGAAAAATTGATAGACAGGCAGAGAGTCAGGAAGAACAAGACCGAGCAAGATTTTGAGATCCTTGCCACCAGTTGTCCTGTAAGACAGAAGAGATTAAATAGTAGGGAGCATGACTTAAAACAACAGACTGAAGTCCTGTGCATGGCAAAATCAATCTAAACCTATGAAAAGGCACATGGCTTCACAGCTCCATGGTTTTTTGAACTACATTTGAAAGCACCTTAAATCTGAAATTCATGACTTGAACCTGTTTATTTAAGTTATGTGATTCAGTTGGAAAAACCAACCACTTCCTTCTTCCTTCCTGCCACTGAAAAGAAGTCAAACATTTTTGTTTCTTTTTAATAAAAATGTCTTTGCAGATGTCTTCAAGTCTTCTGTTAAAACCTAACATTTGGAAATGTTGTCCTTGAACCAAAAAGTCATTTCCAAAGATTTTTATTCAAGCAGAAACATGCTATTTTCCTGACATTCACTTCCTAATTAGTAGTTAAACATCTAAGCTCTTATTTTAAGAGAAAGTTAGCTTAATTAAAATTATATATTCTTCAAAAAACATTACCCTCAAAAACTAACATCGTCTGTTTCTTTTTATTAATGTTCTAGATATGTTAAAATTTATATATTAAGTCAATGTGATATTAAGTGACGTTAGTACTTTTTTAGCTATGAGCTCTGTTAAGAACATTTTTTTAATAAAATATTGCTCCTGTGTATCAGAGCTGCTTGATTTAAAAACAAAGTGAACAGTAGACTACTAAGAATTAAGAACCTAGGACTAATAAACCTGCCTGTTCCTCAGTTTCAAAACAAAGGTTTCATAATTATAAGAAGCAGATGACCACCTTGAAAGGAAATCTAATATCTTTTATGAAAGCAAATAATGATGCATGAAGAGCTCATATATTTAGAATGAAATCATGAAAATTCTGGTATTCTTTTTTTCTTCTCCATTTTTTTTTTTTTTTTACTTCTCTGAATACTCTTAATCTTTTTACTCCTGTAGGATAAGAGACTAAGAAAAAGTTTAGGAACAAGAAGTTAAGCATTTTCTTTAATTTAAAAACCGCTCTGATTTTCCTTTTTACAGAGGGAAATATAAATAGTGAATGTGACATTTCCTCACTTTTTTTTTTCCTAACATTCTTGGTAAAAGAGAGCAGGGGAATTATTTTGCTAATGGAGGAAGACAGCAGTTTATAAGTGCCAGATAAAGTAGGATTATTTTTTTTATTTTTTTCTTAAAGAAAAGGGAGATTTTTTTTATCTGTGCTAACTAGAATATCCATATAAAAATATTTTCTCAAATTATTTTTATCACTTTTGATTTTCTATAATGTTGCTCAGGATATGTTGATTGCAACATCTTTATGCTAGCTGGAGACCATGAGAGACACTTAGTTCTCTTTGCCAGCTAGGTGGAAAATCCAGAGTCTTAAATGTGACTGTCCAGTGTGCAGGTGCCCCAGAGCATTCGTGCAGCAAGTCTAACTCCTGCCCTTGTCCATAGCTTTGCTCTCTGATAAGGTTTACTTGGCTCACCTAATTTATGAAATAACTGAGCACTGAGATACCTGGCCTTTAAACAATTCTAGTTGGTCTTGAAACTACTTTATTTACCATTATGTTCATGGGTATTTCAACAAGAAATCTTGTAATCCCTTAAAAACTTCTACTGTCAAAATGGAGATTTATGCACTCACATAGAGGTAGTGAATTTTGGATGCCAGAATAAAATTGAGAAGGGCTTGGTATATACAGGAGAAAAGATTCAGTTTTTAATGAAGACTTAGGATATGTTTTGCAGTGCTAGTGAACAGTCTTTGCTGCCCAGATCTCAGAAAGAGCACTATATGATTGTCTCAGGCACACAATAATTTTATTTCATATCAGCAAACTGCTTTAAATGCTTAAGGCTAGTAGAAATGCATTTATTCAATAATATGTAAAGCAAATGAGGAAGTCTGCATAGAAAGTGTTCTGCTCTGTATAGCAGGGATACATATATTTTTCAGAGTTGCACAAGATTTCACTGCACAATTTCCATTCGAGCTAAAGGGGTTTTTGCATGCCTAATTCCCAGAAAGTTCACAGGAAAATTATTCTAGGGACAGATTATACAGTAGGTCTTAACAGCACTAATAAAAACAGTCATTAAAATCTATACTCATAGTTTGCCACCCATTTTTCATTTACCACAGCACCTTGGACTGTCTCTCACTGCTTCTGTCAGAAAGAATTATCCCTAGCCACAGCAAAAAGCTTTAGCACAGTTTCTTGTCTTCTACAATGTGAGCTTGTTAATCTTGTCACTGCTATATGTAAGGTTTATATGACATTTTACTGCTTTTATTCAAAAACACTGCTCAAGACTGTAATTTTATTTGCTTCAAATTGATTACCCTTGTAATTCCTCTTTCTGTGAGCACTGAAGATCTCTTTTTTCCACAGGCGGGTTTTGGTTATTTCAAAACTAAACATTTGAAGATCCTTTGAAGCTGAGGAAAAGAGCACCTCCTTCTTAAATTGTCTCTTAGCAAGAATGAAAGCATCAACAAGCAAGGTATACTTTTGCAGACTCCATAGCCTTCTTTAACACCTTATTTGACAAGTCACTGTTAGCTAAAGATACAGAGGAAATCTTAAGATATCAGGGAAATAACTGGCTGAAATTGTTACTTTCTTGTCTGTATCAGGAAAGACAGGATATTTGCTGAAACAGGTTCTCGAACTGCCTCAGGTAAGCAGCTGCCCATGGTAACTGGAAAGCCTCATTTTCCAGTGTCACTTCTTTTTCAGTACTTTTGGTTCTGTGTTACTCAGGGTGTGCATCTCAGAAGAAAATTTTTCTGGGATGTTTTATGTCTTTTTTTTTTTTTTTTTGAGAAACAAAAGCATGGAAGATTAGGGGAGAGCTTACTACTGTACTTAATAAGCAGCACAGCCTGTCTTCAGTGCTGTTTATGAGCTTCTTGTGGAGTGTTACTTTCCTTGAATCCAACTTTGGTGCTCTTTCACATATGGATAAAGCTTGGATTTTTGTTAGGGTGGGTTTTTTTGTTGTTGTTTTTGTTTTTGTTTTTATCTTGATAGCACTGGGGTTGTCTGGATATCCTATTTAATCCTTTTTTTTGCCTCACTGCTTTTATATCCCCTCTCACCCTTCTCCTTCATGTTCTTTTCTTCAGCACTTTTTTCTGCCACTACCCTATTCTCTTACCTTCCCGTGTTTTTATTCCTTCTCCCATATCAAGCTATTTTCCTGTCTTGCCAATATTGCATCATTATTGCGTCTTTAAATACAAGGAAAATTAATTAATAATGCAACTGTGCTTCAGCCTGTGTATATTTGCATATATTTAAATATATATATTAAAAGTTATGTATTAGAAGTATCATTTAGTACATATATCATGGTACTAAGGAGTTACGGTTCACAGGATGGTGTATGTAACTTCTGAGGCATGGTTTCTCCTTCAAAGGTTATCTGCCAAAATTGCCTAAACAGTCCTGTCTTGCCCATTTTAGGGCACTTTTCACCTTTGCAGCAAAAGGATGAGAGCTGTGGTGGATGCAGAGCTGCTGTGCAAAGATGGCTGAAGGACAGAGACCTCTCCTGTTCTGGCCACTGAAGAAATGAGAGTAAACACACAAGTTTGTGCCTCGTCAGTCTGCAGCACAGCTTGTGTAAAAGTGCTCATTTGCAGCATGGAGGGGTTCTCTGAAGTGCATACTTTTCATGAAGCAGAGACAAATGGAGAAATTATAAAGGATAAAGAAAACAAGTGTGTCCTTGATCTTGTTTTTGCTACCATCAGAAGATTCTCCTACTGGCTTCAAACACAACAGCAAAGAGGGACTGTGGATATTTAAGGGAGAGGAGACAGTTCATTTGTTGACATAAACAGAGTAGGGAAACCAATAAAATCTTAAAAGCTTGGAGTGAACTGAAAAATTGATTTTATTTAAAACTTTTTTTTATCATGGTTTTCCCGTTTCATTGTCCTTTCTTGGTAGAGTTATGGATAGAGAAGGAGTGGTGAGGTTGCACTGAACCTGTCAAAACTGCTGACAGTTCAAAGAAATTTCAGTCCTTTGCTTGAATAACTTTAATGAGTGTGATGCTTTGACTCCTCCGCTGTCTCATGACTGCATCTTCTGTCAAAAGTGAGGTCTAATTTATTCTGTGTAAGGTAAGTTCTTCCTGTGTGCCTCCAAATATGTAGTAGCTGCTCCAAGTTACTGTACTCTGCACTGGCAAGAAGTTAAACGTCTCCCATTAATTAAATAGATGGTACCTTCAGCAGTTCTCCTAGGTGCCAAGCAGACGAGCACCAAAGAGGTGGTGGACAGGGAGCATGTGGTAGGAAGACATCTCACTGTCCTAGGTAACAGCATTGTGTTAAAATATCAGTCAAGGTTTTAGATTGTCCCACATAAATCTCACCTCTGTCTGAGACCATCAAGATCTTTAATCTTAACCTTGTGTGCTTAAACGGCCTCGATAAGAAGTTACTGCTTAATCTAGGAAGAAAAACCTACTTATTTGAGTTTAAACTGATTTTTACTGGCATAGTCCCATGAAGAAAGATAGGTTCAGAGCAGTTAAGTCTCTCTCTTTTTCCTTTCTCTTTTTTTTTGCAAACTCTAAAACTAAACAAATTATGGTATCTGTCTCTAATATGTAACAGCTAAAAAACCTGATTATATGAGTGAAAAATTATAGCTGATCAATTGCTCACATAAATGTTAATGAGGATTGAATTTAGCACTAATCCAATTCTATGAGGTTTGGAAAGCTGTTAATCTGAACAGAACCCAAAAGAAAGACTGTGTTGGGTTGCTGGTTTTGGGTTATGTTTTACCTACCACAAACCCCACAAAGTGTGTAGAATATCTCTTACCACTGAAAATCCAAATCCCAGTAAGTCTCAAGGCTAGGTTGGACAGAGCTCTGAGAAATCTCTTCTAATGAAAGGTGTCCCTGCCCACATCAGGGGGATTGGAATTAGCTGACCTTTAAGCTCCCTTCCAACCCAGGCCATTCTATGATTGTGTGAAGCCTCAGCTGTACCTACAGGATATTTGTTCTGGTTTTTGCTTTTTATATTAATATTTTTTATATGCTCTCACATCATTATACTAATAGCTAGCCATTTTCTAATACGACAGGTTTAAGTTCCTTGATGATAATTGGACACATTGCAAAATTTTGTCAGAGAAGGACATAATCAGGATGCATCATTAGCTTCTGTGATGCCTATATTCATTAAACTGTATTTCCCTCCTTTACAAATTATGGCCTTATTTATGATTTTTTCTCCTTGGGCTTTTCTCTGTGATGTTCTCAACATATCCCACCGGTTACAAAACAGTTTTAATTTTTGTTGACTTTTCAATATCTTGAAAGCAATTGGAACCCCATGGGACATAGGCTCCAGAGAAAAATATAAAAACAGATCTACCTTGTTGAACCAGCTAAAGCACAGCTGCCTGAAAGCATCATGCAGTGGATCAGTAGGTACTTAGCTCAAATTTTCTATACAAACCTTGTCACATAATCTAGATACGAAACATGCTGATCTTTGTGCCTCAAGCAGTCCAACTTGCAATTCTGCAGTAGATTTTAGAATGTTATTTCAATTTGGAGGAACAAAAGCAACAACAGTAAATACAGAAACCAAATGGATTTGTATTTTTAAAATGAAGCCTTATTCTGTGAAATCAAAAGTATCAACTTCACAGGATTCGTAAACTATTTTTTTAACAGTTTCTGGGATTTAGGTTCCTCATGAGTAATCCCAAGAAGTCTTCAACTTTCCAAGGAGTAATTCACCATTCTTCAGTAATCCAGTAGTAGATTTTTATTTTTCTTCTTTTAAGATCTGTGGAAAGGAATTTCTTTAATGCTAGACTTACATGGGACAGTCCTTTCCCCAAATAACATAAATCCTGTCTCAACTTAGTTTCCCTTTATACTTTGATTCTTTTAGTTCACCTCAGGCAAATAAACCTAAATAGTATAACAGATAATATTTCTGAGGAAAAAGACTGAACTTGACTGAATCTTAGTACATTGACTTCCACACCTGATTATGCTACTTAGCTGTACAAAAAAACCCTTTTTTATGATGGTAAGGCAGAATATGTAAGTTTAATCCTCTTTAAGAGACAAACCTGAAGCCATCTTTCAAGAACTAATATAATAAACATCTTTGAAAATTAATGTAATAAACAAAACAATTATAAGATGCATGAATATTTATGCAAATATTTGTTCAAGAAAAGAAAAACACTGGGAAGAGTGTTTTGGGGTGAGTTGACGTTATTTTACATGCAAATAGAGTCTCAAGAAGAGCAAACTCATCTTTTACTTCTACCTGGCATCACTTAGTTACTATCATTGTTCAGTCAGGGCATTTTTGGCAGTAAAAGAAGATTACTGAAGGAGGGAAAACTACAGAAATGTTGCTGCAAATAGGTGAAGATCAGCCTCCTTTTTATAAGATGTTGATCAGGCAAGAAAAAATGGATATTGGCCACATCAAAACATGCAGGCATGGCACTGGGCTGGGTGAGATCCTCTGAAATGTGGACAGTGAAGACCAAGGAACTACTTCCCTGGGAGATTGCAGAGCTCCTCTCACTCATGTTCTCTAAGAGCAGTTCATGCAGAAGTTTGCCAGAAATTATGTTGCCCTGGAGTGGACTTGCTGAACAACTGAGATACCTTGGGCCCAGTTTTTATGTCTTCTCTTTTCTTTATGCTTCTTCCAGCTGATCAGTTCTGGAGGCTACAATGTTACTTCTACCTTACAGCAGAAACCAACTTGATAAAGTTATAGGGAAAGTCTGGGATGTCCCTTTCGGTACTTGGAAAGGGGGGGAAAGATTAAAAATTTCTGATGTCTTTATTTTGTAGAAACTTTTACTATTATAAACAAGTCATAAACTGAAAATCTGGGGAGTTTCCATTGCTTTTTCCCAGCAAAGAGTACGTTAATTCCCCCAATAGAATAGAGAATAAAAGTGGCAGCAGGTTTAAGTGGTGCCAAAGGATTTGGCAGGAAGGAAGGACAGGTCTTTCATGACGTGCAACAGCATTTATGGGACTTAGAAGGAGATTGGGGATATGGAGGGGGGGACAAACAAGCAAAGATAAACAGGCCCAGATACTCACCAAAGACAACGCAACTGTCCTCCTGATAGAGAGGGCTGGAAATAGCATTTTCTTGGAAATAAGACGCAATGTAATGAGAAGACGAGTTTTGCTTTCTTTGCTTTTTTTCAAGTGTTCTCCCACTCTACATTACAGCTGCAGTTTCTCTGCCTGCATTAGTCTGTTCTTCATAAGGTTTTCCTGAGCCATACTTGCTCAGTTGGATTTACAATATCCTTCTGTCTCTAGAGTTTTCAACAAGACTCAGGAAATAGTAGCCTGGACAAGAAAAATTGGGAAAACTTGCAAGAGAGCGAGTACCTTCAAATCATAATTTATAGGTAAATCATGTCTATTCTATCATAAGAAGCAGAAAAATTCCTCAATATTTGTATATTAGGAAAATAAAAAACCAAAAGAGACAAATTTGGTGATGGAAATAATGTGGGAGAGGGACTGTGAGAGGAACACAAGGAACAGGGGTGTCATATTTGATTTATGATTGCAGCAAAAAGGCATAAAAAGACCCAAGGAGAAGGAGGAAAGTAGAAATCTAGACAAAAAAGAATGTAGAACAGAGAATAAAGAGCCTGCAGAAAAGTAGAGTTCATATATTCATTTTTCGTCTGCTCTTTACTTAGATGCATTCAAAGTCTCAGCAATCAGATCTGCTCTGAGCGGTGGTGTTGGACCACATGAGCTCTGGAGATCACGTCCAACATAAATCATTTTATGATTTTAATGAAGCAACTGTAGAAGTTATTGTTTCTATGTTAAGAACATACTGCTTCTCTCTCCTCAGAGCTACTGGCTAGTGATAAACTATCTCATAATGTTTACCTGACAACTCTTTGTTTTCAGGTTCAGACAGCACGTTTAGATGTGCTTGCCATTCTGTTGAGCTCTTCTATGATTTTGTCCTCAGAAGAGTGCCAATGGCCAGAACCCAACTTAACCTGGTCTAGAGCTATGATCTGATCCCACCTTGCAGCACCAGGACAAAAGACAGGTAAACACTGATGCTATATCCATGTCACTAGTGTTTGATTCATATTCTTGTACAGTTGCACAAGTTTCATGCTGAGGGAAGGTTGGAGGGAATTAATTTTGTTTCACCCTCATAGTGAATTCCAGCAATGTGGAACATCCTAAGTTCTGGAAGTATGTTTAAATCTTCACCTAAATCCTCCTAAAAGTAAAGATTATGAAACTGCAGCTTGGGACCATTATGGCAGACACTTTAAATTAATGTAACTGGCCATGTTCTTAGTTCTTTTATATGAGCAGAATACAAAAATTGTCTTAAAAGTGGCATAAGTGCTAGTGAAGGGTGGGCATCCTGTGCTTGAGAAATACTTCCTTTGTCAACATGAACAAAGCTGATGGCATGGAAAGATTGAAAACACATAGGTCACAACAACCTCTTAGCTAGGGGCTCAACTGTTATCCTGAAAGGCATAGTATAAGGTTGCAGATGAAATAAAATGCTGATACAAAGCACCCATTTAAGACAAGTGGCATTTAGACTTTAGGGAAGTAGTTGGCCCTGCGGTGGATTTATTTTTCTGAAGTGACAGAATTTTTATGACTTTCTGTTTCATCTTGGAAAAGGGGGATAATGTTTCATGAAGAAGATAATGAAAACCATCTAGGGAGCCATCAGACAAAGAAACTTCTAGAAGCTGCATTAAAAAAATTTTCCATGTCTGCTTGCCTCTTTTATGTGTGAATCACAGTTTTACCACCTCCTTTGAGAAATGACAGATTTAATATATGCTCCATCTAAGCAGCAGAGTCACATGGAACACAGAAAGGTGTGGAGGTAGATTTCTTTGAAATAAAACTGCTCTGTAGAACAGAAAATATTTGAACATAAATTTCAAAGGCTTGTTTCAGCAGATAATGCTTTCAGGCATTGCAGGCAAAGCCTACTAGTAACCACTATTGTAAACATAATCAATATGAGGCAGGTATATGGAACTGAAAAAAAGTACAGTTACAGTTCGGATGCTTCTTTAATTAATGCATGCTAGTATTTTCCTATATATACTTACTGGTTTTTAAGTTGAATAATTATACAAGACAACTAAATTCAAACCTAGAAAATATCAAAAAATCTAGAAAAAATTTAAATTCTGTATTTCTTGAAATGAACAATTAAATTCCATGAAAATTGGTAAAATCTTGAAATCAGAGAGCAAAGTATAACAAGCACTCTAAAAAAGAGATATGATAAAATCAAATGCAACTAAAAAAAAGAAAAGGAAATTTGGAAGTGGCATGAATACAACCAAATGGATTGGGATGAAATGAGGTGAAGTGAAAAAGACCAAAACTTGCCAAAATTATACAAATTGAAATCTTGAAATCAGAGAACAAAGTGAAACAAAGAGACAGGAGAAGACACTGATGAAATTAAATACCATTAAAAAAGAAAAAAACTCCTGAAAGGAAGTGAAAACAATAAAATGGAATGGGATGATATGAACTGCAGGGAAATTGACCAAACCTTGCTGAATTGATCCTCATCGAAACACCAAGATTTCATTTCCTTTCTTGAAAGGAAATTACATCTTGAAATCAGACAACAAAGTAAAACAAACTGACTGAGGTGGGCTTCTAATGAAATTAAATTCAATGGAAAGAAATAAAAGAAAATTCAGAAATGAAGTGATTTTAATCAAATGTAATGAGATTACATTAAGTGCTCCCCTTTTGCATGGTTTTTGTAGTTTCAATATCCCTGCAGGTCTAGGCTTTGCGCTTTTCTAAAACCAAACCTTAAGCGTAAGCCTAACCCTGAGCAGAGCAGTAAAAGCAACCTTTTGTTGAGATGCCAAGAACATGGGTGGTGCCAAGGAGCAAGCTGAGGGAGCAATATTGGAGCTGTGCCGTGCTCCCCTTGGCATGCCACTTGTAGTTGCAGTGTCTTTGGAGCTCTAGGCTTTGTGTTATTTTCAAGCCAAATCCTAAGCATAACCTTAATTGTAAGGGGAGCAGTAAAATCAGCCACTTCCTTAGGCTGAGGTTCCCAACCCATGGGTGATTCCAAGGAGCAAGGTGTGGAGGGAGCTGTGTCTGGGTAGTGCCATGCTGTTCTTTGGCATACCTTTTGTAATTGTAGTGTCCCTGGAGTTCTGGACTTTGCAATCTACACAAGTCTAACCCTAAGGCGAGCAGAAAAATTAGCATTTTCCTAGGCTGATGTGCCCAGTATATGCGTGGTGCCAAGGAGCATGGTGTGGGGGAAACAGTGTCGGGGCTGTGCCGTGCTCCCCTTGGCATGCCTTTTGTAGTTGCAGTGTCTATGGAGCTCTAGGTTTTGTGGTTTCTGAAATGAAGGTTTATTGTGGTTTTCTGAAACAATGAGAAAATAATAAAATAGAATGGGGTGACATGAAGTGCAGGGAAATGGACCAAACCTTGCTGAACTGATCCTCAATGAAATCGCAAGATTTCATTTCCTTTCATGAAATGAAGAAATGTTTTCAGCATTTCATTTCATCAGTTTCTTCTGTCTCTTTATTTGACTTCATTCCCTTATTTTGAGATTTCAGTGCATATAATTTTGTCAAGTTTCAGTGTTTTTCACTGCACCCCATGTCATCCCGATCCATTTGGTTGTAGTTGCTCCCTTTCCAGATTTTCAGGTTTTTTCCACTTGCATTCGATTTTATCGTATCTCCTTTCCAGAGTGTCCGTGCAATTTCAACGAGGATCAGTTCAGTGAGGTTTGGTCCATTTCCGTGCACTTCATGTCATCTCATTCCATTTTATTTTTTTTTTCACTTCATTTCAGATTTTTTTCTTCTTTTTTTAAATTGCATTTTATTTAATCATATCTCCTTGCCAGAATGCTTGTTACACTTTCCTCTCTGATTTCAAGATTTCAATTCCTTTAATGAAATTAAATTCTTTAAATTCTAATGTCTCTCAAAGTAACAGATTTTGAGTTTAAACTTTAATTTTAAACCTAATAAACCATATTATTTCAAACTTCATCTGTAGTTTCCAAGTTTAATACCTACCTTTTGCAAAGAACCAGTAAATTCTTGATTTCTTAAGAAAGAAATTTAGCATTCCTGTTACTTCAATCCTAAAGCAAGTATTTGGATTTAGATGACTGATAGAAACTTTATGGGAAAAGCTGGGAAACCAAACAGAGATGTTCAATGTTCCATGTCTTTGTAAGGATGCACAGAGGTTTCTAAGATCAATCTGACTAGGGACAGTAATGGATATTGTCTACCTTGACTTCAGTAAGGCTTTCAACACTGTCTCTCAGGAAATCCTCTTGGCAAAATGCAGAAGTGTGGGTTGGACAAATGGACAGTGGAAGGAATTGAAAACTGGCTGAGTGATAGATCCCAGGGGGTCATGATCAGTGGCACAGCATCTAGTTGTAGTCTTGTCACTAGAGGTGTCACCTAAGGGTCGATACTGGGCTCAGTATTGTTTGACTTATTCATCAATGACCTGGCTGAAGGGGCAGAGGCCTCCTCAGTGAGTTCCCTGACAACACAAAGCTGAAGGAGTGGCCAATACCCCAGAGGGCTGTGCAGCCCCTCAGAGGGACCTGGACAGGTTGGAGAGATGGGCAGAGAGGAACCTTCCAAAATCCAATAAAGGCAAGTGCAGGGTCCTGCACCTGGGGAAGAAAAAACCCTGGGCACCAGCACAGGCTGGGGGCTGACCTGCTGGAAAAAAGCTCTGTGGAGGAGGACCTGGGGGTTGTGGTGGACAACAAGCTGTCCATGAGCCAGCAGTATGTCCTGGGGGCAAAAAAGACCAATTGTGTCACGAGGTGCATTAGGAAGAGCATTGCCAGCAGGTCAAGGGAGGTGATCCCACCCCTGCACTCAGCCCTAGTGAGGTGCATCTGGAGTGCTGTGTCCAGTTCTGGGCTTCTCAATACAAAGGAAACATGGAGCTCCTGGAGTAATTCCACTGGAGAACAAAGATAATTAAGAGACTGGAGCATGTCTCTTTTGAGGAAAGGCTGAGGGAGATGGGCTTGTTCAGCCTTTAGAACAGGCAGCCAAGAGGGGCACCTCATCACTGTAAATCTGAAGGAAGGGTGTCAAGAGGATAGATGCATGCTCCTCTTGGCCGTGCTGAGTGACAGGGTAAGAAGCAGTGGGCAGAAACTGATGGTCACAGGAAGTTTCCCCAAAACATGAGGAAAAATTTCTTTCCTGTGCAGATGACCAAGCACTGGAACAGGTTGCTCAGAGAGGTTGTGGAGTCTCCCTTAGTGGAGATGTTCAAGAACCATCTGGACACAATCCTGTGCCCTGTGCTCTGGGATGACTCTGCTTGAACAGGGAGGCTGGACCAGATGACCACTGTGGTCCCTTCAACTTGACCCATTCTGTGATTCTGTAGTTCTAACTATGCTGCTTCTATAGCAACATTAGTTTATATTAAAGTATCTGTAAAAGCTTATAAATAAGGATTAAGTAGTCAATATTTTCTAGTGCTTTTCTTGTTGAATCAATGATTAACAGTGGGATTTTTTTTTTTAGGATAGTAACTAATAAATACATTCATGAGTATAGCAAATTTGCTCCTTTTTTTTTTCCTGCCTGCTTTGTTCTTAGATGATTTGCTACCACTGCTTATAAAGTAAAAGATGTCCCATGCTACAGAAGTTGAGGCCTGAGCTGTTTTCCCTGAAAGAAAAAAGCTAGGAAGCTGCAGGAGATGACACTTTTCACCTTGGAGAAGTTCTGATTTTAAAGTTGTTGTTCTGAAGTCTTTATTAACTTTATTAAGTTTTCAAACAGAAGTAGTTCAGTTACACAAATAACAGTGTACTCATATTCACATCCTAAATGGTTGTTAATACAACGGTGATCTTCTGAGGAGCCCTTTTTTCCCACTGTAACATACCAAATTCAAATATTAGATGTGGCCATCCATTTGGAATTAAATTCTGCTTTTATTTAGTAGTTTATCCAGCTACCTCAAAGAGCAAATTTCAAAGCTGAAAGAAGAAGAAGTGGTCACATTTCTTGTGTTTATCTTACTCCAGACCCTTGCATCTAACATGGGATCAGTGAGATTTTGGGCATAACATTGGGAGTTCACAGTTGGAGGTGTGATGGCAAAGCCATGGATTAGGGAAGAGGCTGGATCTCTGTCAGCTTGGGGAAGCTGTGTGTGCAGTGACAGTGGCTATGCTGGCCATGTTCCTCTGAGCAAGAGAGGGAACAGGTCAGGTGAACTCTCATGTTTAGTATGTGCAGGAGAGGAAAACCTGTAATCCCCAAAATTTGACAGCAGGGAGTTATGAACTAAGCACTGAGGACTCTTCCTGGGAAGAGGAGAGCACAGCAAGGTATTTCTCCATACCAGCTGCTGCATGGTCAGAAAGCCAACCTGAGAGAAAGAAGTTCTCTTGCTTCAGTGTACAAGAGAGATGGTTATAGATTTCATTTATTTCCATCCTCTTTTAGTCTTGCTGGCTTCCTTGCCCTATCCACTCCTCCCAAATCTAAATTTTCCCTTCACTTCAAGTTCTAATAAGACTTAGAACTTAAGCTTAAAAGCTTTTTCTTTGGAGGACTTACAATGGGAAAATCTTAGGCAGGTCCACCACATAGTTCCAGTGAGCTTAAAGGCTTCTGTCTCTACATAACATAATATATGGTTATTTATGACCAGACAGGAACAGTTTGGTGAATCTTAAACTTTAGGAAAGCATGTCTGACTTTACGTAATTTCTGTTCCCATTTAATAAAATGATGGGGCTTTAATTCAAGTTTACCAAGACGCTTCCAGCTTGGTGCATATATTGTAAACTTGTACTTTTATGCAGATAAGTATAGAAATAGTGCCTATCTTCAGGTCATTAAGAGATCTTTTTCCTCTTAAATCTGCCACAGATTTTCCACAGTGGGTGAAAATACATTCTTTCCTTTCATAATGCCTGCAGTTCTGAATTACAGGACGCCACTGCATTGAACATTGGAGTAAAGTTGATTTGACAGTCAGCTGCAAGGGAAAACACAGTGGTCCAAATACTATACTGCTGAAATCAAGGATGCTTACATTGTGTTCATTTTTATAGCCATAGATTTCACCTCCTCCAATCGTCAGTGACACCCTGAGGGGGTTCTATTTGAGGAAAAAGTCACACTCTTTGAGGTCTTATTATCTAGAATTAGCTTTAAGTGAAAACAAGCCACCTAAACCATGGCTACTCTTGAAAGTTCTCTATATGTTGATGCGAGAATAAAACAGTTCATCAATTCAGCCTTGTTATTCCTTATTAAACCACTTCCTTTTATAATGGTACCTGCAAAACACAGTGTTTGAAATTAGCATTTAAAATTTTGAGATCTCACAAAGCATTTCTCAGATGTTAATCTGCATGTGTCTGGAGATTAATTTTCTTGCTGTACATGTTAACTTTCATGGCAAGTACTGAAATTACAGATTTTAGTTATTTTTAGACCTAATCCCTACAACTCCTCCCTCTTTCCTTTAACATCTACCTTGCTGCTTTATGGTGCTATTTGTAGAGTGTCAACACAGTGTAAAGAAAATATCTGTCAGGGCTGCAGAATTTGCAACACTTTCTCTAAACATGTCCCTGCAAATGTATTTCAAGTCACGAAGTGAACCATGAAGAAGAGTGTTTGTGGGTGCAAAGATGGCTTTGGCTTCATCTAAGCAGATGTTCTTCCTTGGGTATCCTGGAGTGGCCTGAACTGCTGGTTCAGGGCTCTACCAAGCAGCACTGAACAGAGGAGGCCGAAAGCGCTGCAGCCCTGAAGGGCTGAGTACTTGACAGCATTTCTTTGGACATAAAGCCACTGACCCAGTCCTCAGATATTTGCCAGCAAATGTGTACTGCCAGCTCTGTCCAGGAGATAGATATCAATAATAACTACTGTCTGAATTATGGGACAGTTTGGGATGGAGGGGATATCTGGAAATCACCTAGTGATTAAAGCAGGCCAGTTAGAGCAGGTTGCCCAGGACTATCGGATTAGCCCAGGTTTTGGGGAAACCTAGTTGTGTTTTTAAATATCTCCATGAATGGAGATTCCATAGCCTCTCTGAGAAACCTGTTCCTGTGTTTGACTGCCACCAAAGTAAAAAGAGTAGGGGGGAAGGAGTTGTGTTCAGATAGAATTTCCTCTGTTTATACTTTGATTTTTTTTTTTTTTTTTTAAATCTGTGCTTCTTGTCCTGTCACAGGGTACAACTGAGAAAAGTCTACCTCGCTCTTCCTCATTCCCAACTTTCATTTGTACAAATTGACAAGGTTCTCTTGACTCTGCTCTTGTCCAGGCTGAACAGTCCCAGCTCCCTCAGTCTTTCCTCATGCAGCAGATGATTCAGCCCTGTAATCATCTCTGTGGCCCTTTGCTGGACTTGCTCCATGTCTCCTGTTCTGAGGAGCCCAGAACCCTGCATCCTGTGTGTGGCCTCACCAGTCCTGAGCAGAGAAGGTGATTCACCTCCCTAAAACTGCCAGAAATGTGCTTCCTTATACAGCTCAAGACACTGCTGATATTCTTTCCTGTAAGGATGAGACTCAGTTTGAGGCTAATAGACCTATTGTCATAAATGTGGTGGAAATGTGAGGTTGCACAAAAGTGAAAATATTCATAGTTATAAATGTAGACAAAACTTGTCAGAATAGAATACCAGAGCAAATGTCATGAAAAGTGCATTGGTGCCTGTCTCTGCCTGCCTCTTTCCCACATGCTTCGGTCTAACATGTTCATCAGCATAGGGTCTAATGCACTGTGATGTTGAAAACCCTTCCAAATTAAATATTCCCATTTGTGTACTATTACAATTTCCTTGATCAGGGAAAGGAGGAGTTAAAAATCTATTTGTTCTCTCAGTTAGATGAGATCTTTAAGAAAATTTCAAGTCCATCTTCCTGCCTGGAGCAATTGTTCATAGATGTGTCATTCCTGATGTGCTTTTCTAATATTTTTGTAAAGACTTCCAGAGATGAAGACAGAAACTTTACACCAGGCAATCTTTGCTATTGGTTCTTCAGAACTATTATGGCTACTGAGCTCCAGCATCTAATGAGATTTCTTCTTTGACACATCTTAGGCCTCATTGTCTGTCCTACCAATGTCCTTCCTTGACATCAAATATGTTCAAGTATTTGTTTATGTTAAAAGCATGTATTTATGCTCTATGTTCTCCTCCTTGATACTTTATTAAGCTAAACTGCAGACAGCATCCTAATTAGCTCTTAACTGATAGGCCCAGAACTCCACCAAGCTCATAGTACCTACTTAGGCAAAACCATCTGATAGAGATGTCAAACTACACCATGTAGGGTATGTAAAAGAGGAACTGCCCTCAGTCTATGAAAAAGAAAAAAAAAAAGAAAAAAAAAAAAGGAAAAGAATGTGTGCAGCATTTCAAATCTCACTGAAGATCGAAAATAAATAAGGTACAGACTTAAGCATGAAGTTTTTTCTTTAAGATTTGCATGTGAATTATGGAAATGAGAATTGAGACGGAAAATGTGAAGTATCAGGTAAGGACCCTAATGTGCCAGCAAGTTTATGGGGGCTAGAGCCTTAGGACCATAGAAGCTGGGAAAAAGAACATGGTGTGGGAAAGAGGATGAGAAAGAAGGTATTCGTAGAAAGCAAAATGGGAAAACATCATTGTCCAATCAAATAATGTAGAGGAGATGTTAAACAAAAACCTCTACTTTAATTATTTGTAAATGCTGCACTTGCTCTAGGTTGAACTATCTGCACAGAAATGTATGCATACTTCAATCAGCCAGACGTCTAAATGATAAGTATTCCTGAAAGGAAAGCTCCCCTTTCTGCAGTTGACATTACTACAATTATATTTTTATTTACATATAAATATATATTTGCATGTTATTGGTCTATTGGTCATATTATCTAGGAAACAGCCATAAATACTTACAAATGTGCCCAATTCTACTTCAAGAGAAATTATGCTGAAGTAAGGATTGCAGGTTATTTCACAAGTGTTATTTCCAAAAACCAGAGTAAAGTGTCAAACAGTGTTACTCAAAGTGTCCACCATATGGAAGGTTGTGTCTGTGGGAGTCTACTTCAAGAGAAGCAAGGAGAACAGATGTGTAGACTGAACTCAAATAGAGTGTAAGTCTTTAAAGAAAAAAATTCATCCCATATTTTGGAATTAAGAAAATCCTTAAATGCTTCTAATTCTGAAATAACTCTTATCCTGATAGTTTTTTGCATATAGAAGCCACTGATTCAGATAAGGTGATTTTTCTTAAAGGAAATAACACTTATCCCAAAGAATACATGAAAGAAAGGAAAAGTTCTAATTCTAACAAAGAGATACAGAAGGTCACAACAAGGCAGTATGACAGTGGTCATAAGAGGGCAGACATTGCTTTGTACAAACATCAAGCCCAACCTTTTGTGTTGCCTCAGTTGATTTTGCACTTGACAGTAGGACAGCATGTGATGAATAAAATTGCTCCTGGGTTTCTGAAGACTATGTTAGAAAGCAGGGACATCACAAAGGAACTAGATTTCACATTAGGTTTCACATTATGCATACATGAATTCAAATAATGCAAGTAGAGCAATTACAAGACATAATCCAGCCAGCTGAAAAGCTATATCTTAACTGCGCAGTTATAGCTGAGGTATTCCAGTCAACAAGCATTTAGCTAGAGGCAACTGTGCCTCAAAACAGAACATTTCCCAAAATTAGTTTTGAAGAATAGGCCCTTGGGAGGCACTTTTTTAGCTACTTTGTGATTTAAATAAGGTGACTTGTAAAGGAACATCTATTGCCCCAAGATTTGCCGATACTCACTAAAGACAGAGCTGTCCTACTTAAAAATCTGGAGCCTTTGGCATATTATATGAGTTACACATAATTTAACCTTTTAACAGCATATTTTAAATCATCCATATAAAAATATCTCTACAGTCACTGCGGAGCAATCACATTTCTTCTAAAGCTATCTTTAGACTTGTTTTTATTTTATTCTGTTTTCTGTAGACACTAATCTAAATGTTAAAAAAACCCCACATTTGAAATCCATGGTAAGATTGTTTTTGCGAAATCATTAAACCTTCACTAGTAATTCTGGGTGTGGAATAAGATGGAGAGGTCTCTACCTTAAATCTTATGCCTTTAACAGCAAGACCTGTGCAAGTATCATGGAAGACAGATGTACATGTAGATAAGAAAAACAATCTTCCATGAAATATTGACTTTGGTGAATTTTTGTAACCAGCTAAATGCTGAGAATAGAGACGATCATGTACTTGTTCTCTCTCTGTAGATCATTATCCTGTTCATACATTCTAATCCTGACAGTGGGATTTTTTTCTTAAAGTTGGGGTTTACATGCTACACGATGTGTTCCTATTAACATTTTACCTCACATCAGCACCTTACTTTTGAATCCAGTTTACCAAATGCTTCTGCTTGCTGTGCTTTGCCACTGGACATGCTGGATTCCTTTAAGGTGACTAAATAGGACGTGCACACATAATGCACTCTAACTGCTAAGGAGAGTCTAGCTTGACACCACATTAGAGTTGCCCTAAAATAAAATCCTTTGACATGCATATGAAGTGCATGTCTGCACTAGCTCTTTTCTTCTAAAGAACTGCTCAAGTTGAGCTATAGCATACAGATTCTACAGCTAATATAGATACAGCCAAATTTTGTCTAAAAAATAATCCCTATGGAATATCTCTACCTCTTTGCATTTACCATTTATAACACTGTGAAATAATTATCAGTTCTAGAAATTATTTCCTTAATAGAAAGATAAAGAAATTCTTCTCTATTAAAGAACTGTAGGCCTAGAGAACATGATTTTCCTCTTAAAAAAGCTTTAAACACAAAATAATAGATTATCCAACTTTACTAGACATAAAGGTAGGAGCTGGAAGTATTCTGAATGGCATTTACTGCAGATGCAAGTAGTAATCCTGCATTTATTTCTCAGAATTTAAGCATGCTTTCAGTGGAAAGAAATTTAAGGGATGAGAAATCTCAGAAAGCCAGTCATTTATTGATATCTGCCATATGCATGTACACACCTCACTGCATTCTGATTTCTCTGATTGGGTCTACATACTCTGTATATGTTTCTATGTTTCTACCCTGCATATCAGTGAATGGCAAAATTTGAATTTCCCTAGGAAAAATCTTATCAGCAAAATATTTGGAACTCATTTCAAGAAATAGTGATTTACCTTAAGAGAGGAAATGGATTAGGCAAAAATTTGTAGAAATTAGTCTCTGCCTTAGTCATGATGTAATAACTTATGCTGAAACTATCTGAGGTAACCTAACTTTGCATGTTAAGTTTCCTCTTCCAGATCAAATATGAGAATTGATTAGGTAATGCCTTGAAAAAACACACGGGATTTATTTGCTATCTTGCATTATTGGAATTCCAACTGTCAAAGATTTTTTTGTGTAATTCAGTGGGCTTTGTCAGTATCTAATGAACTTGAAGAACTTATTACTCTGTCATAAGTCCAAATCTACTAGCAATATTGGATCTTAATCACATCTCAGACATAATCTTTCCTAAAGCTGTAAAAGAATGATAGTTAATGCATGACTCCTCCTCAAAGATCTTGCTCCAGATTCATTTGTTGCTCTCTTCTATCTCCTGCATTAACTAAGCTGTTTTGACTGCTCCAGCTGGCAGCACACAGGGGGTCAGCAGCTACTCCCCTTATTTTATGCTTTGGTCTCATTGTTTACTGAAGCAGCAATGACCAGCTTCAGAGAAATCTTCATTGCTGAAGGGAAGCTTCCCACTCCTCCCTAACAAGTCATGATGAAAAATGGTTAGAAGGAAATTGGAATACCTGACAGTAGGAAATCTAAAACTTTGGATACAGAGAAAAAAAAGAAAAACACTGGGTAACTTTTGGGGTAAAAGTCAAAAAATACATGTTACAATTAAAGAAAGGACTGAAATCAATCCTATAGCACTAGCTGTAAAACACTATGGACGTGTCATGTTTTCACACTAGCCAAGAGCCAAGCCCTAGGCAGCTGCTTGCTCACTCCCACACCAGCAGGATGAGGGAAAGAAACAAAGGGTAAAAGTAGAAAACTCATGAGTTGAGATAAAAACTGTTTAATAGGGAAAGCAAAAGCCACACATCCAAGCAAATCAAAACAAGGAACTCGTTCACTGCTTCCCAAGGGCAGGCATCTGTTCAGTTGTCTCCAGGAGAGCAGGGCCTCACACATGAGAGTTATTTGGAAAGACAAACACCATCACTCCAAATGATACCTCCCTTCCTCCTTCTTCCCCCCACCTTATATACTGAGCATGATGTTATATCATCCAGAATATCCCTTTGATCAGCTGGGGTCACTTGTCCTGCCTGTGTTTCCACCCTACCTCCCACACACCCCCAAATTTCTTGCCAGCATGGCAGTACAAAAAGCAGAAAAGGCCTTGGCTCTGTGTAAGCCCTGCTCAGCAATAACAAAAACATCTCTATTATCAACCCTGTATTCAACATAAATCCGAAATACAGCCCCATACCAGCCACTGTGAAGAACATTAACTCTACCCCTGCCAAAAACAGCATAACATGTAAGAGATGTTTATAGTTGCTAGCACAAGAGGGAGAAAAACATCAAAAAATTAGATTTATACTGAGCTTTTCATTTGGATATAGTCCATTTCAGTACTGTAGGATTATGTGATAAAGCTTATCTGCACACTCACAGAGGAGCAGACAGACAATGGTGGGAGGGAAAGCCCAAATAATCCCCTGCCAAGCTACTCCCAGGCAGACCACACATGGTCCATCAGCCCACCTGCAGAAGCCCTGAAGAGCACAGGGATACAGAGGGAACCCAAATGAAGGCCTCCCAAAGAACGACCACGTTTTCCAGGCCACCTCCCAGATCGGTCCCAGGGGACCATCATCTCCAGCAACCAGGTGGGAGTCATTGGGAAGAGCAGTCCAGTCATCTTTCGGCCTAAGCGTGTGGATGCCTGTAGATATAGATACAGATAGATATAGATATAGATCTACATAGATAGATATAGATATAGATAGATAGATTAGATATAGATAGAGAGATAGTTAGATAGATAGATAGATAGATAGATAGATAGATAGATAGATAGATAGATGTATATGTGTACAATATTGTGACAGGTGGGCCTCCATCCTGCCAAGCCCCCGAGGAAAGCAGGATGAGGCCACTGATGCTGTCTATGTCCCTGTGGGTACTCCAAGTTTCTCTCTGTGATCTGTGTGGACAACCACACTAACATGTATATGTAAGGTTTATGTGGGCTTTTGTGTGCGTGTCTCCTGGGGAGCACATCTTCAGTATCAATACTGGTAGATTTGGGCACATGGAGCACCAGCAGCCTTATTCTTCTTGGATCCATCATGATACATCTACCTCTAACAAATACCTTTTCTTATTTCAGCTGACAGCAATACAAAAGTTAGATAATGAGTAGTTAGAGTGCTCTCAAAGGTATTATTCATGCAAAGTATTCCATTTAAAACATAATATTTTTGTTTAATCTGAGATCATCTTGAAAAAATATTTTAAAATATTTTTTTTAAAAGTGCCTTGATCATTAGCTTTCAGGAGAGTACCAAGGAAACAGAAAGGAGGTACTGCTTTTTAGTTAGATTTTGTTGTTAAATTTGATATGCTTTGATAAATCTGCTTCAACTTTGGACAAGGTTTCTCTGAAAAAATAATAACAGAAAAGCATATTGTTGAAAATATACAGCTGGAAATATACAGCTGCTGAAAAATGTACATCTCAATGAAAGAGCTGAAAAAAACCCATCAGGCTCATTTCAAAGCTTTTGCAGGAGTGATATCCCAGAGAAGATGGCTGAAGGATGCAATCAGTCAGAGTTACCCTCACTTACTCTTCTACAGTAAGTTTTGGTTCCAGGCACAATGAGGAATGCAATCTGAGTGTTTTCATCACCAGATTTTAAGTCCTTTTAGCATATCAAAATGGATGTGGAGGAATATATAATGTAACTCTCACCCTTACTTCCACTAAATGTGTAGGTCGATACATAACAGTCTTTGAACATCTTTTTTTTAATGAGTAATATCAATTTTATTGCATAATCTATAATCTATAATGGTTAAACCATTTCTCTGTCATAGACAATGAGAGCTTGTAAAGAAATAGTCCATTTAAGGTGATTAAAGTTTACTCTTTCCAGTCTTCCTTTTAGAAGAGTAGATAAAATAAAGACAGATATCATGAGTGGATTAAGAAAACAACCACTTATATCTGGAAACCTATTTTAGCTTAAAGTTTATTCATGAAGTCTCTTCAGCTTCACTGAATTTATTTGTAATCAAAAATGAATATATATATATATATTACAGGTGTGTAAGTGCTTTCAGGATAGGTATTCAAGTAATTTCTGAACTCCTCAGTATGGATTCACTGCTTACAGAAGTCTGTAGTAAAATTAACTATTTGAAATTGGTTTTATCAGCACTACAGGGTACAGCTTCCTCTCCTCAAGCTGACGATTGTGTACACATATAAAGAGAATTTTAGTTTTGTAACAAGTACAAGCAAGGAAAATCAGGCCCTGAGGATCTCCCCTTGGCTGAAGTTTATAATGTCTGGATGTGCTGATATATAATAGCTACTTCCTGATAGTGACCCTGCATTTAATAAGAGAAGAGAAAACTTGATAGTGAGTAGAAACTGTTTACTAGCCTTTTTTAGCAAAATCAATTTTTTGAGAAGGATAAATTAGGTTAAGCTGTAATAAAAGTGTAATTAAGATAGATTTCACATAAGTCAAATGAGTAATATGATTTGTGTAAAAAGATGGTGGTCCAAATACATGCACAATTATATATTACTAAATACAGCTAAAAAAATACATGGGAAATGAATGACTAAATGAGAAAGATATATTTACAGGTAATTCTTTCAAATTATTTTTCCCAGCTGATGTTCACTGTACCAAAGCAGTAGACAGACTGTGAAAGTGGAAATGGAAAAAAAAACACAGGTTGATTTGGTATGGTGCTCTGTGCATTCCTCCCGTGCTGTTAGAAAGCTAAGCACAGTTTGGTTTGGAAGTTTCCTCCAAATACCTCTGATGAAACTCATGGTCCAAAGAGCTAGAAAGAAAAGGGTACTAATATGACAATAATAAATAAATATGTAAAATATGAGGGAAAGTAATACCATGGTAATGTGACCTGCATTCCAGAAGAGTTTCTGCTAGTAGTCCTCAAATGAATACAGCAGGATTTAAATTATGTACTACTACTTGTCCATAATTTTACCTATTGTCCATGTGTGGTTTCAAATTCTTCCTATGTACTATGTGTTTGCCTCCTGACTTCTAACAGAAGTTACATGACAAGAGGGTATAATTGGTTCATCCCCATAAGCTGGATTTTGAAAGAAGAAGAATGTATTATTAACTTGGAGTTTAGGGAGAAAATGAAGAGAGAAAGAGTAGATAGTAGGTTTGAAGCTTGAAAAAGTAGGAAAAGGGGAACAAAACTGAGGTATTAAAGTTTTTCTTATAACTGCTTACCATTATACCTTGCAAAAAAATCATTTTGGATTCATAATGTACCAGAACTCAACTTCACAATTTTGCAGTAAGATCAGAATCACCCTATGATTTCATGAAGGAAATCTACTAATGTCCCCCAAAATGGACAACAAGTTACAGTATTTCTGGTTAAAAATCAATGACATTATACTGTGTATTACAGTAGTTTATATCATCCATTTCTTAACATCCATAAATACTGAAATTAAATGACTTGTGCCCATCTTACAAGAATTTTTGTCAGCTGTAGGCTACAGACCAATCTCTTAACTTTCCAAGCGTTGTCATGAGTTTTGCATGTGATCAGAAAATCTCAGGGTTCTTGTCATCTCCTGTGATAGTTTTGCTAGAAGCATGCCCTCCAGAAATGGAACAATATCAACATGATTGGTTTTATTGTTTATACTCTAACCTTTATATTTTAAGATATGTGTACTGGTATTGCTTACATATGTCCTCATATCCCCAGGGACATTTCATATTGAAGGGTTATTGCATATGAATTTTTTTACCTTACAGCCAGAACCAGTCTCATCACTGACATGTCTTTAGTGTTAGAACCTGCCATGGTTTTTTTGGCTCATATTAATAAAATAGTAATCCCAAAGGAAGCATGTTATTACAATGCCTTCATAAGCCCAACCAGACGCCCTTATCTTAAATCCATTTGGCCCATTGCTTATGTTTTGCAGTTATATAAGCCCATATTTAGTTCCATGAAGACTATTAGCACTTTACTGCATTAACCTATGATTTTCCAACCTTAATCAGACCCAGCTCAAGAACCTGCGAAGATTTTTAATGGACCTGCATTATTAAAAGCAAAAGTCTTTATCTCCTTGCTTAAAAGTGCATAACTTCTCTACCGTTTCTGAGGAGTCAATTTTTCAATAACTCTCTTGACAGTTCATGTATTACTCTGTGTATTCTAGGCAAAGTCATTGTCTTTTCTTTTCCCGTGTATAAATGAAAACTCTACACTTTCTTTTTATCTGTGTTTTTCTCCACATACTCTAACCTGCAAAGGTCCTTTCAGATCTGCAAAATCTCATGCACCTGTCACATCAAATGATTTCTGTCTGTTATGTTGGGTTTTTTAATAACATGAATACCCTTGACACATGAATTGCAGAAATGAATACAGAAGGGACTGTTCTGTTTTCATTCAACAATTCCCATTTGTATCTCCCAGAGTAATAATGGACTTTGATAATCAAACTTGAATCCTCCTTGTTTTTCCTCTACCAAATGCTTTCATATTACTGAACCTGATATGCTTGTACTTTGAGACACCAAAAGACTTGATAATCATGTTGATTCTTTATTTCTTGGGACTTGAGAGATCTTTAAATGTCTCGAGCAAAATATAGTATTATCTTGTTTATTTGAATTAAATCTGTGTAATTAAAATAGTTCTAAGTGATGAGCTTTAATAATGGACAAGCACAAAATGATTTGGCTCAATTTGCATAAGCCCCCAGAAGCTTTTGGACAGCTGTTCAAGTTTAAATTCCATGATCATGAAATGGGGAAGTTCTTACAAGAAAAGCTGTTGGCACATGCTTGAAGCCATTCCTCTTTGAGCTAAGCTGCTCCCAGTAAGAAGCACTGTTTAATGAGCATTTCTGTTGTTGAAACAAAACTGTAAAATTCTGATTTTTTCTGAGTGGTATAGAGTTTCTACTTTCATAGGAATTGGGGTCTAAAGTCCCAGCACAATTTTGGAAAGACAGAATTTTGAAGGGATGTAAACCTAAAGAAAATTACCAAAATTTCCATTTTCTCAAAGGCCGAATTTGTTGGAAGAAATTTCCTTCCCTAGTCACTGAATTGGGTAAAAGCTGTTAGCCCTGATATGTTTTCTTTAATCTCACTCAAATACAAATTTTCTTTTATATTTTAAATGCATAGATAATATGCAAGAAAATGGGAAATTGGAGGGGAAGGATATAGTATTTTTAAGGTATGACAGCAATGGGGAAAAACTCTAAAAGTCTTCAGATAATGATGCTTCAAGTTCTCTCTATAATCAAGTTCTGTTTCTTTGTCCTTCACTACGTCCCTAGATTTCTTGTGGGATATGGGTATCTTTGAACACTTCTTGAATCTTCTTCCAAATCTCTAGGCTTTTGTCTTTATATTGCTGATATGTTATATCAATTCCTATGTTGTTTCTATGTTCAAGATATTCCAGCACTGAACAGGGGTTATTTAATTTGTATTTTAACAGAGGTATCCTCAAAAATTTCTTTTTCCACTTAAATAGATGTGTGGAATATATCATGTGCTCTTGAAGGAAGGAAGAAAAAATGAGGGGTAAAAAAAAAGTGCAAAGGTCAGGGAATTTCTGTCAAACCATTCTTTGTTACTTTAGCCCGTACTGGAGGTCACAGCGTCTCACAAGTCAAAGATGTTAAGACTTGCAGCTGATTCAGTCTACATGGAGCACAGAGCCACTGAAAGTCCAGCTTACCAAGTTTTCCCTGACACCCGTGGGTTTGCTGCATGCAAGAGCAGTCAGCGGGGCAGCAGAGACAAACATGCAGTTTTTGGTGGGACATCTATCTGTCTTTATCCTGCATGAACTGCTTTTCTATGCAGCTGAGGGATTTTTTTAAAGGTAAGACATTTTTTGATAGAAAATAAGCTGGAAAATACTCATGAAATTTTGCTCAGGTCAAGCTGTCTTTAGCAGAGGAATTTAGCTAGGGTCCTGGGGAAAAGCGGAGACAACACTGATAAATGATAATGTAACATAAAAACAACAAATTCCACATCAATATAATACATAATATGCACTATATATTATGTATTATATAATTCCACATTATAATGCATTATAATACATTGTATAATACATAATATATAAGACATATAGAAGTCCCCAAATCCCTCATAACTAGAAGATCATTTAGTTTTTCCTTATCATTAAGATTACATCTATATTCATGCAGTTTATGGACATTTTGTTCAATGAGTCTTCTGTAGTTTGGGAAGTGAGATTCTTCTCACTTGTTCCTTTGCAAGTGACAGTGTCCAGCTACTAAACGTTGTGAAATTTTTGTATGTGTGCCTAAATATACCAAGTATAAATAATTCCTATTATTTCATTTTCATTCTATTGAAATGCCTACTAGACTTGATATTTATAGGAGGTTAGACTTCAAAACATATTCAGATCAGGAACTGCTGTGTTTGATTGCTCTTTGACGGCCTCTGCTGTCCTGATGTAGAAAGAGGTGAATTAGAAGTGACGTTAGTGAGTGAGCCAGCTCAGGGATGTGCAGTATGTGTGTGTGTGTTACTCATCGTCTCTTTACTACAGTATAGAGGTGGCATTTAATAAACCTATTGCAGCAGTCTCATAGCTATGAAGAAAGAAAAACTCGAGTTAATCCCACCAGCCTGCCTGGCTGGGTTGGATCCAAATATGGATGCAGAGTTTACACGAAGTCAAACCAACACAGTGATAATCAAATTTTTAGTTCTCTCCATAAGCTAATCACTGTCTCACTTTTCACTAGCAATAAGAGTGATGAAGTAGATTATAGCTGTTTTCAGGAGCATTAGCTGTTCCACAGATTTTTATTTGATAGTAAACTGATGCAGTTTGCTCATACGTAATATCCATGAGCATTGAGAAGTACATTGATGCTGAAGAGCTACTCATGCACTTAGTATGGCCTCCTGGACTAGGGTCCTTTCCTTCCTGGCTTGCTACTCATAATCAACCACAGAATCCTAGAATATGTGGATTTATAAGATGTAGAAGTGACTTCCCCTGAAATCCCGAGGGGAGGGACCCTGCAGGGTACGGGTCTGTCCCTGTCCCTGTCCCTGTCCCCATGTCACGTGTGCCCCATACCTGTTCCTGATTGGGTGGTTTGGGGTGCCCGGGCCCGGGAAGAGAGCAGGGTCCTGTGACTGGAGCTGCCTGGGAACTCCAGCCATGCGGCCGGAGGAATAAATCATCTCTGAACATCTACAAAAATATTGCCTCATCTTTCCTTCCAAGTTCATCGTTGTCTATATATATGTTGTAAGGATTCCCCTCATTACAACAATAAGGGACCCACAAAAATCATCCCGTCCAACTCCTGCCCCTGCACAGGACAAACCTCAATATCACACTGTGTCTGATGTTGTTTGATAAATAACATCTTATTTAATGTCACTCAAACAGTTTTGCTCTCGTTTGGCCTTCACATGCTCTCCAAGACTTTTCATTTGAAAACAAAAGAGGCATTAGAAGAACTGTAACAAAGTTTTCAATATCTAGAATTAAGTTGCCTGTAGTGATGTAAAATGCTGTACTTCAGGGATGAGAGAAAAGCAGATTTCAGTTCTAGGGCTTTAAAGCCCACAAATATAATTAAAATATCAGTCTAGACCTCCTAAATGACAATTTTTTTTTCAGGGTGGCCGGAAGACCCAGAGCAACATTCACTTTAGTAAATATATTTCAGTTAATATTTAACAGTTGGTGTCTATGGGAACTGAAATTAATTGGGGGAAAAAAAAAAAAAAGGAAGGGAAAAAAAGGAAAGCTAAACAAAGAGCAAAATAAAACTTGTTATCATGCACCTCCTGTCCTTGATTGACTCTGTTGATTGCCTCTGTTGCTAACATGCACTCTCTGTTCCTGTTTGAGTCTGCTCTTGATTGAGCCTGTTCTTACAGTCCTTGCTCACATTGATATTGTCATTTGTTCCTCTAAGGAACAGCAATACACTGAGGATTACTTGTGTGCTTGCCACTGGGAGAAGCATCTCATCTGAGAAAGGACTTAGTTTCCAATCCTTCACTCGCTGAGAATTGAATGTTTCAAGCTTAGTAATTTTGATTGGATTAGCAGTTCAGGTGTTCAGATCAATGGTTTAAAAGAAGCCCATTTTTCAGAAAGTGCTGAAAATGTGAACCCTAGGGATTTTTTCAAGGGCAAAAATGTGTTGCCAAAACTATGGCCAGTGGAATTGTTGTTACATTGTTTTTGGGGGTGTTGTTTGTTATTTTAATGCCAACTTTTTTTGGCCAGCAGTCTCTGTCAAGTGCAGAATAGGGAAGAAATAAATGTCCTGGTCAGGGAGTTGTGCTTTTTTGTTTCTACATGTTTATCCAACATAATCCCCTCAAATTGCAACACATAAAAACTAATGTTTCTAAAAGTGTATTTCCTTCTGTCACTGTTTTCCAATTCAGTGGTATGTGGAAGAGCATTGGACTAGTATAAGAGAGTCAAATCATCTGTAGAACTGTTAGGCTTATTTTATTATTAATGAGATTCTTAGCTTTCTGATGCCTCTGAAAAATTTTTACAAATATCTATTAGAGATAGTATGGACCTGCGAATTTTTAAAGAAAGGGATTTTGAGGGAGTTGGATAGTACGTATCCAAGTCCTTCTTTGTCCTCCAGTATATTCAAAATGTGAATTTGCCAGCTATTTTTAACCCTTCCTTCCTTCAATGTGTTTCCACATTATGAATAATTTAATTTCTCCCCTGATTAATCATCTATATTTTCAGCTCATACAAGTTGCTTTATGAGCTTAATAAATGCATTGTTCATTTTATACTCTGTAAAAGAAACTAGTCATGATGCCTGCAAGCTCAAATACCTCGAAGGGAGCTCCTTTCATGTTCCCAGTTAATTAAGAGATGTAGTCAACTTGACAAGTTTCACTCATTTAGCAAGAGAAGCTTTTATTTTTGCGTGAATTTGAAGTTGTTTCTTAAATAACTTACTTACCTGTGTCCCGGAGAAATTTTTCCACATTCTTATTTCTTTGAAATGTTTCATACAAGCTGTCATTGCTTGACAGCCCTGGATCCTTTACTCTTGCCTCATCCACAAGCACAAGTAACAGTGTCCCTGATGAGAGGGAAGCCTATTTTTACTTGCACTGCTTAAAAAAAATTCCTAGACTGATCATCAAAAGTTAATATGTATTTAATTTTTGGAAATTATCACATAATAATAAAGGTCTTTAGCAGTAATTTAAATTTAGTTACCTTATTATAAGTGAGCTGTAATTTCATTGAAACAAATGTTATTTTTGATTTATCTTCATTGCAGCTTTGATTTAACTCTGCTGCAGCATTGTCTTTTTGTCTGAACAGGCCACTAATGAAGCACAACAAAACAGTGACTTAGATAAATTCTCTAATGTGTCAATGTAGTTTGTTACCCAATGTATTATTTGGGGAAGAAAAATATATAGGTCCTATATGAACAATGACAATATTTGTATTTGTAAACCATTTGTAAAATTCAACCAGAAAGTATCTGATTAGATGGGATGCAATTACCTCTTCATTAAGCATCTTGTGGTACCTGATTCATGTAATTCCAAGATGCCCTTGTTGGGATTGCTCACAGATATTTGGCAACAGCCATGAGGGAGTACTCACTGAGACAGCTTCATTGTTTCAGTGTGGTGGATGTGCCTTTCATCACTGGAGGGAATGAAACGTTGTGTATTTCCACAATACACTCGCAGGGCCATATACAAACTGGATATTGTGAACAGTTTTGCTGATGTCTCATGACACTGCAAAAGATCTAAGACCCTCAAGGCTATGTCCTTCTAGAGAATGACTCTGAATGCAGGGCCAGTAAGGAAATAGTGCTGACCCATCTCATTTGCATAAAGGTTGCTATATTCAATAATGCTGATCTGTCTCGTTTGCTTAACGGATGTTACATTCTCAGTGAAAAATATCGCACGGCTGTGGATAGCTCTGAACTTCCTTTAATTATATCCATCCTATCCAACATCTGCTCACTCTGGGTCAGTGCTGCAATGTCAGTCCAAGTATGGGGAGCTGGAGGAGAAAGAACATATGTACAAACACAATTCTCAAAATTCAGGTATATTTAACAAAATCAAGACTCCACAATAACCTTGAAGATGCTTTTTTTCTTGATGGCTTAATTTTTATAAGATCAATCTTATGATCAGCACTTTTCTGGGGGACTATTTCTATTTTAATCTCTGTGACAAAGCATTAATTCTGCTTTGCACATTCCTGCTGTCTTGTGACATTCATTCCCCCAGCTCTGCAACATTCATTCCCCCAAAATCCACATGTTAGAAACATGACAAAAGGACCTTGTTTTATTATATCAATGTATTGTTAAAATTCTAGGGTTTATTTTTTTCTTCTTTCTAAATTTTTTTGAATTAACAGACAGGTAAAACATTTTTTGGGTTTGTTCTATAATCCTCAAATAGCGTTGTTTTGTCTTATTTACAGTTGCTGAAGTATCTTTTCAGTCAGTTTAACATTATGAATTGTGATACTGCTTCAGAAATGTTTTAGTATTTGTTGACATTTTTTGGAGCAATCTCCATTGTAAAGATAAATTAATACAGAAATGGTTGAGTTTAATGTGAATTGCTGAAAGAGATGCTCAGAACAATATCCACATTAATTTTTCAATGTTACCTTCCCCAAAGAGTTAGGGAGATCTAAATTTACATCATTAATCAGTTCTCCACACCCCATACAAATGACCATAACAAGCAATTCTAGAATGCTTTTGCATGTGAGAAATAATGTGTCTTTATGAATGCAACACTTTCACATTAAGTTCTTCAAAAAGTACTTCCCTTCATAAAACATGAGTGTTTTGCTTCATAAGGCATTTCTTCACAGTCCACGTGAAAGCAGTCTACTGATGTCTACACTATGAACTGAGGCAGACCTTGAAAAAACTTTTATGATTTTTCAAGGCCCATCACATGAATACTTCCTGTACTGTTGTTCACCTACTGTCTCATCTGTTCAAATATAAAGCATTTTATTTTGCTGCAGAAAAATCAAGAAATTAGTATCAGTAAAATCAAATATTTTAATTAAACTGTTTGAATTTTAAACTGTATTGAAAAAAATTTAAAAATAATTCTTGCAATGGTACTGTTAAAAATTTCTAAGAGTACAAAATCAGTTAATTTTAAATAAGCAGGCTGAACTACTAGGGTGCTTTAAATGGTATGACCAGACTGGAAAGGTTAATTAAGGTAAAACACCTTTATCTATCTGTGCATTTCCTTTATGACTTATGTGAACCAGATACCTTGTATTCTCTCATATTCTCTTTGAAAGTGCTTATTAAGTTTTGCTGCTGGATCTTCTTTACCAAAAGATCTGTAAGAATAAATTCAGCAGAGGGTATTGTAGAGGACAAGACCTAAGCCTGCTTTGTCTCAGACATTCTGAGTGTTGCTACAGGAAACGTGTGACTGGAGGAAAGGGTCCCACAGAGGTGGGGCAGCGCTGTGCTGAGCCAGCTTCCTGCTCTACATTGAGACTTGTGCTCAGCCTCCCCCCAGCTCACTTCCTGGAGAGGGGCTGCCTCTGCATGCACAAAAAGTCTAATTTACTTCAGAGACATACACTAGGTTAATTATATATGGAAATGGATTTGTCCCCCTCCCTCCCTCTTGGACAGAGATTGGGTCCTCTCCCTCCCCTCCCCTCCCCTCCCCTCCCCTCCCCTCCCCTCTC